>OX451741.1:1288758794-1289204630 GCA_948472305.1 Vicia faba
GTTCGCCGGGAAGCCCTTATTTTTGCCTAGGTGTGTCAACCTAGCGGGTCTTTTATTCATGCGTAGTATCTTTTTACTATGTCTGCATTGGCGGGGTGCGGAAGATCGTCACCATCCATGGTGGTTAGAATCATAGCTCCCCCTGAGAAGATATGTTTAAGCACAAATGGCCCTTCGAACGTAGGGGTCCATTTTCCCCTGGGATCACTTTGAGGAAGAATGATGCGCTTGATTACCAGGTCCCCAACTTGATACTCTTGTGGTCTGACTTTCTTGTTAAATACCCTGATCATCCGTTTTTGATACGTTTGACCATGACAAATAGCAGTGAGTCTCTTTTCGTCAATTAGGTTTAATTGATCAAGTCGAGTCTGGATCCAGTCATCTTCGCTCAAGCCTGCATCCTTCATTATCTGGAGAGAGGGTATCTGGACTTCAATCGACAAGACTGCCTCCATGCCATATACCAAGGAAAAGGGAGTTGCCCCGATTGACGTTCTTGCTGAGGTACGGTACCCATGAAGAGCAAACGGTAACATCTCATGCCAATCTTTATAGGTCACTGTCATCTTCTGCACAATCTTTTTGATATTCTTATTTGCCGCTTCGACAACCCCGTTCATCTTCGGTCGGTAAGAAGAAGAGTTGTGGTGCTGTATCTTGAATTGCTCGCAGAGCTCAGTGATCATCTTGTTATTAAGATTGGTACCATTGTCCGTAATGATCCTCTCAGGTACACCGTATCGACAGATCAGGTTGTGTCGAATGAACCGTGCCACGACGTTCTTGGTTACGATAGCGTAGGAAGCTGGTTCAACCCACTTTGTAAAGTAATCGATCACCACCAGGATGAAGAGATGCCCGTTGGATGTCGTAGGTTTGATCTCGCCGATCATATCAATGCCCCACATTGCAAAAGGCCAAGGTGCTGTCAAGACATTCAGAGGTACTGGAGGAACGTGCACCTTATCAGCATATATCTGGCATTTGTGACACGTCCGAGAATGTTGGTAACAGTCGGCTTCCATTGTGGACCAGAAATATCCTGCCCGAAGGATTTTCTTTGCCATGGTGTGTCCACTGGAATGCATTCCGAAGGTACCTTCATGCAGCTCGGCCATGATTCTTTCTGCTTCAGTCTTATCCACACAACGCAGTAAGGTTGAATCATGGTTTCGCTTGTAGAGAATGCCGTTGCTGAGGAAGAACTTTGCTGCGAACCTTCTCAGAAACTTCTTGTCATTGAAAGATGCACCCTAGGGGTATTCTTGAGCTTCCAGGTACCTCTTCACCTCATGATACCAAGGTTTTTCAGTTACCTCTTCAACCTCAAGATCACAGCAATATGCAGGTTCGTCCAATTTCCAAATAATGATCCGGGGAGCTTCATTGTCCCATTTGACTTTGAACATAGAAGACATCGTAGCTAGCGCGTCCGCCATCTGATTCTCCTCTCTTGGTAAGTGTTCAAAAGTTATCTCCGTGAAATGGGGGATCAACGTCAACACACACTCTTTGTAAGGAATGAGATTTGGGTGTTTCGTATCCCACTCGCCTTTGATCTGATTGATCACGAGAGCGGAATCTCCGAAGACACTCAGAAACTTGATCCTTAAGTCAATTGCACCTTGAAGACCCATGATGCATGCCTCATACTCCGCCATGTTGTTGGTGCAGTTGAAACATAGTCGGGCGGTAAGTGGAGTATGAGTGCCTCTTGGGGATATGATCACAGCTCCAATACCATTACCCAAAGCGTTGGAGGCTCCGTCAAAGTGCATAGACCATCGGGATCCTTCCTCAGGTCCTTCATCTGGTCCAGGTACTTCACAATCAGTCACTACCATGATGTTCTCGTCTGGGAATTCAAAGTTCATCGACTGGTAATCATCCACTGCCTGGTGTGCTAAATGGTCTGCCAATAAACTTCCCTTGATTGCTTTCTGAGTCGTGTACTGGATGTCGTATTCGGTCAAGATCATCTGCCATCTTGCTATTCTTCCGGACAAGGCGGGCTTTTCGAAGATATACTTTATTGGGTCCATTTTTGAAATCAACAGAGTAGTGTAAGTCAGCATATACTATCTCAGCCGGCGAGCAGCCTATACCAAAGCGCAACAAGTTTTCTCGAGCAGTGAGTATCGGGTCTCACAGTCGGTAAACTTTTTGCTAAGGTAATAAATGGCATGCTCTTTTCGGCCAGACTCGTCATGCTGCCCCAACACACACCCCATTGAGCTGTCAAGTACTGTCAAGTATAGTACTATAGGTCTCCCTTCAACCGGTGGCATAAGAATGGGTGGTTCTTGGAGGTACTCTTTGATTCTGTCGAAAGCGGCCTGACATTCATCATTCCAACGTACTACTTGATCTTTCTTCAGTAGCTTGAAGATTGGTTCACAGGTAGCAGTTAGATGTGAGATGAATCGGGCAATGTAGTTCAGCCGTCCTAGAAAGCCTCTGACTTCTTTCTCTGTCTTGGGAACTGGCATCTCTTGTATGGCTTTAACCTTGGCGGGGTCCACTTGAATACCTTTGTCACTCACGACGAAGCCTAGCAACTTTCCAGATCTTACCCCAAAGGTGCATTTGTTTGGGTTCAACCTCAGCTTGTACAACTTCAGACAGTCAAACAGTTTCTGCAGATGGTCAAGGTGTTCCTCCTCAGTTCGAGACCTTGCAATCATATCATCGACGTATACTTCAATCTCATGGTGGATCATGTCATGAAATAAAGCAACCATGGCACGTTGGTAGGTTGCCCCAGCATTTTTCAACCCAAAAGGCATGACCTTGTAGCAGAAGGTTCCCCACTGAGTAACAAAGGTGGTCTTTTCCATATCTTCAGGAGCCATTTTGATCTGATTATAACCTGAAAAACCATCCATGAAGGAGAACACCTTATGCTGAGCAGTATTGTCAACCAGAACGTCGATGTGAGGCAGGGGGGAGTCATCCTTGGGGCTTGCCCTGTTCAAATCCCTGTAGTCAACACACATTCTCACCTTACCATCTTTCTTCGGCACTGGAACCACGTTGGCAACCCACTGAGGGTAAGAAGTCACTACTAGAAACCCAGCGTCAAATTGTTTCATAACCTCGGCCTTGATTTTCTCGGACATCTCTGGGCGCATAGGGCGAACCTTCTGTTTAACCGGAGGGCAGTCTTCCTTGGTAGGCAGGTGATGAACCACAATGTCAGTATCCAACCCGGGCATGTCTTTGTAGGACCAGGCAAAGATTTCCACATAATCATGCAACATCTGAATCAGCCGTTGTTTCACGCTGAACTCTAGATTGGCACCGATCTTGACTTCCTTTCTGTCTGTCTCAGTACCCAGATTTACCGTTTCCACTGGCTCTTCATGTGGCTGAATGTCCCTCTCTTCCTGGAGTAACAATCTTGCAAGCTCACCAGGCACTTCGTAATCATCTTCACCTTCGTCTTCGGCTAAGTTGATCGGATTTTCGAAGTCATAACTGGCAGTAGCAGAGTCGTTACCAGTGAGATCCAGAGTGGATTGAAACCTGTATAGGTGAGTGTGTGTAAATATAGCTGTTTTGCAATATATAAGGAAAGAAAGGGAACACAAGATTCGAAATGCGAAAAACGTCCAATGTTTTTATTCATGATATATGGAAATGACAAATAATAAGCCCTCATAAATGAAGCCACGGTGCCCCGGGTAAGACACCGGGCCATAAAGTTTCAAATTATTGTTCGTTACAAATTTAAAAACAAAGGAGTTCATTACTGAGTAACAAAAGTAACAGGTATGAAATCTTTGGCAGTCCAATTGTTCAGTCCACCGTCGGTCGTTGGGTAGATCCAGCTATCAAATTCAGATTCCTCCGCATCGCCTTCAATAGCATTCACTCCCGGGTTGGTGATGAATACAAGAGGTCTTCCAATCCTTGCTTTACGTACAGCCCTCTGAGCCTCTACAGTGAAACCCAGCCCAAACTTGTCAGTCTTTGGAGTAAAATCAGGAAGTCGGCCCCAGTTTACGCACTCAACTTTCTCAATCACAACCCGGGCATCCTTTAAGGAAGCCATCTTCAAAGGAGAGTCTTCTTCGGTCACAGCCTCTGCTGACGCCAATGTTGGAGGCACCTCTTCAAAGTGTTGAAAGGGGGTCTCAATGAATTCCCCGTCCATCTCTATATACCGGAATGAGTTAAGATGGCTAACCATGTATTCTTCCTCCCCCTGAACTGTAACAATCTTCCCTCTGACCGGGTACTTAAGCTTTTGATGTAGAGTGGAGGTCACAACTCTAGCCTTGTGGATCCAAGGACGACCCATCAAACAAGAATAGGATGGTCGAATGTCCATCACATAAAATGTTGAATCAAAGACTTGAGAACCAACCCAGATTGGAATGTCCACTTCACCATGTACCATCCTCTTCGACCCGTCAAAGGCCCGGACAATAATGTCACTGGGCTTCAACTTCAAACCCTCACAATCCAACCTGTCTAAGGCCTTCTTGGGCAATACGTTCAGTGAAGAACCGGTGTCTACCAACACATGGGCAAGAGTAGTGCCCATGCATTCAATGGAGACATGCAGGGCATCGTTGTGGTTCTTTCCCTTGGCGGTCAGATCAGCGTCAGAGAAACCCAGACAGTTATCAGCGGTTAAGTTGGCCATACAATCAATAAATTGATCAGTAGACATTTCTTGTGGCACATGGGCCGTCTTCAGGAAGGAAATCAGGGCCTTGGCATGGGCCTCTGAACACAACAACAGTGATAGCATAGAGATCTTAGAGGGGGTGTGCCCCAGCTGTTCAATGACGTTGAAATCACTCTTCTTGATAATCTTAAGAATTTCTTCCATCTCTTGCTGGGAAGCTTCAACATTAACAGTCTTTGGTGCCTCCGTCTGGGCAGGCACATCAGTAATCCCTTTGCCCCGAGTGTCAGATGACTCGGCAGCAGCGGTAGAAACTTGATCTGGAGGGGAAACAGGCGCACTGGCAGGTGTGATAACAAGAGGTCGCTGGATGGCTGGAGGTGCAATATCAGGCGAGAAGAGCCTGCCACTGCGAGTAACTTTAGCAGGACCGGTGATATTACTGATGCCGGTACTGGTATTGAACTCTTGCTTTACTCTGAGCACATAAACATCTGCCCCATAGTGCCACGGGACAGCCTTGTCAGATTTATAGGGGAGGGGGCCCCGGAACAGTGATGATGATAGGTGCAACAGACATGATTTTGACAGGCTTCTTTGAGGGAGCCTTGATATGATTATTGAAAATGGTGACAACAGACACTTCTTCAGTAGGGATAACAGGAATAGCAATCTTCTTGAACAAGATCTCTTTGCTATCCATCAGGTTTTGGACGCCTGACTTCAGCAACACACAACCATCAGGTGAAACAGCACATAGAAGGCAGCCTTTGCTACAACCCGGAAATAAACCGGCTAGCAACAGGTTCCTCTTGACGGTCAACAATGGAGTAACAATCTCATCCACAGAGACTACATATAGGTCTTCCTCAACAGAATTCACTCCATGCTGGGGCATAGGAGAAGTCACAACATTGGGCCTTTCGGGCGCCTCAAACTGTATTTTCTTGGCATCGATAAGGTCCTGAACCTTATTCCTCAGGGCCCAACAATCATCAGTAGAATGCCCCGGGCTATCAGAGTGATAAGCACAGCGGGCGTTGGGATTGTATTTCAGAGAGGTTGTGTTTACCACCTTCAGAGCTTCTCTGACAGTTACCAAGTTGGTTGATAGCAGTTGCGGCAAGATCTGAGACAAGTTCATACTAAGCCGAGTGTATTCTCTTCTGGGTCTCTCACCCCTTGGTTGGTTAGGTTGCCGAGGAGCGGCAGCAGGCTTTGAAATCACCACCGCGTTGACAGCTTGGCGGCGTTCCGGTTTATTTTGTCTTCTGGGACCATACACATCACTAGCTTCCTTCTTGAAAGGCTTCTTTTCAGAACTTGAGGATGCACCTTTCTGTATCTTCCTCGATTTCATACCAGCTTCTATCCTCTCACCAGTCAGGATGAGGTCTGTAAACCCTGTAGAAGAATTACCAATCAGGTGGTTGAAGAATGGCCCGGACAGGGTCCCCAAGAACATGTCCACGAGTTCACGGTCGGTCAACGGTGGCTGCACCCTGCCAGCCAGGTCCCTCCACTTTTGCGCGTACTCTTTAAAACCTTCTCCCGATCCTAGCGACATACCCTGGAGTTGGGTACGTGTAGGAGCGAGGTCGGCATTGTACTGATACTGCTTATAAAAAGCAGTAGCCAAGTCCTCCCAGTTTCGAATACTGGCTCGATCCAGCTGATAGAACCACTCGAGTTGAGCCCCTGAAAGGCTATCCTGGAAGAAATGGATCCATAAGTTCTTGTCTGCAGTATACGGTTGGATCTTCCGCATATAAGATCTGAGATGTAGCTTAGGGCAGGAAGCCCCGTCATACTTCGCAAAAGAGGGTGCCTTGAACTTGTGTGGGATCACCACCCCAGAAGATAAACCCAGATCTCCAAAATCCAACCCAGACACCTGTTGAATTTCCATGGCGCTCAAACGATCCTCTAACTGCTTGTACCTGTCTTCAGCGGGAGGGTACTGCTCATCATTGAAATTTGTCTCGTTGTCAGAGACCACAGGACTAGGAACCCTTCCCTCTTGGGGACAGCCTTTGCCTACAGAGGAAGCAGCTTGATCAGCCTCATTTTGCAGTGTATTGCCAAACCTCCGTCCAGTGTTGAACATCACAGTTCTCTTCTTCTTCTTCTTCACCAGCAGAGCCTTCAATTCCTCTTGACCTTGGGCTAAACTCATGATCAACTCTTGGAACTGGGCGTTCTGGGCCTGGAGGGCCTTGATGGATTGCTCAGTAGATGATTCAGGATTCATGATGAGACTGCTGAAATAAACAGCGAAGAAGATTAAGCAACCTGTAGGAAAAGAGTACCTGTTATGCACATGATGCATGATATGCTATTTATGCAATGCATTCAAGGGTTCGAAAGTTCAAATTTGTTGTAGACAAAAAGGAACACACATTATTATTAAGAAATAACATGTTCAGTACATCAAGGCCTCATGGGTAAACATTACATAATAATTTAATCCCAAAAGACACAGCGCATCCTCTTTGGAGCTATGTAAGTATTGAGAGTCTTTTCCTCGTGAAGCAGGCGGGTGAGTTCCAAGACCTTCTTCTTGCTGGAATGTAGACTGGATTCAAGAGAATTCCGTTCTTCCTTAAGCTGGATCCAGCTCTTCTGCATTTCTTCCCAGGATGTAGGCATGTCAGGATGTTGAATGGTGTACGGGACCTCTCCTTCCAACACTGGCTCTTTGATTACAGGGAGAACATGAGGATACGGCATCACCAGCTTCTGGGAGCGGGCTCGTACCCACTTGAGATAAGGCTCCAACCGGATGGAGTTCTTGTGCCCCAGTGTCTTGCTATCCACCTTGTTAGGCATCCTCCGAGCTCTAATAAATCTCTGGCAAAGTCCTTGTGTATCATTGTCGAAGTCAAAGACTATGTCAAGAAGCAACATGTCGTGAGGGCCATCCCTCCGAGCATATCCAAACTGTCTCAAAGCCAAACATGGGTTGTAAGTAATTCCTCCTCTGATTCCAAGTAAAGGAACATTAGGAAACTCCCCACAACGATTAATGATTGTGACATTCTCTCTGGACCGAGGACACCAATGTATATCAGCATGTGTAAGAGTCATCAATCATTGTGACCATCTCAAACCCCGCTCGTTCTTCAAAACTGATTGTGGAAGGTGGGAAATAAACCACCTTGCCAAGAGAGGAGTGCAGCACATGAGAACACCTCTTTTTCTCATGGTTCGAGTGTAACATGAGTGAAGGATTTCCCCAAGCAACGTAGGTATAGGATTCCTGGACATGAAGATCTTGACGGCATTGATATCTATAAGCTGATCTGGATTCGGGAACAACACCAACCCATAGACAAGGAGAGCCACAACTTCTTCAAAGGCTTGTAGGTCAAGGGAATTCCAACATTCTTGGGCCTTCTCAAACAGGAACTTTGCCAAGAATCCTTTGATACCACTTCTAACTTCCCAATGTCCCTTGATGTCAGATGGTTTTAGGTGTAATGCTTTAGCAACCTCTTCAAGTTTTGGTTCCCTTTCCGTACCGTTGTAGGGTAGTTGACTAAGGATAAGGATCTTCAGAAGCTGGGAAAACTCTTCCAAGGTAGGCACCAGTTGATAATCCGGGAAAGTAAAGCAGTGGTGCAAAGGGTCAAAGAATTGGAAGAGGACCTTAATCATATCTTCCTCAATGTTGGTGTTGACCAAGCTGATGAGTCTGCCATGTTTCTCACTGAAAGAAGAGCTCTCGGGAATGCTGGATGTAAGCTCCTTAAGCTGAGGAGGGATCTTTACAAGGTTGATCTGAATTGTCTTTCTGCGGATAGTTTCCATGTCCTACAAAACAAGAACAAAGATGAAGATTCGAACCCCTGAAGTGGTTAGTGGATGCATATGATGATGTATGATTCTATGATAAAAACACCCCACAAATATTCACACAAGCAAACATGATAAGGCACACAAGGCACATCAGACAGCCCTTAGAGTTTAGGCCAGCATGAAGTTTGGGGTACTACCCTCTTGAAGTTGGTGGGCTCAAAAACCTGTCCTATCAAAAGTAACCGGGTTCTAAGGATCTCAATATCACTGGGTTGTTTTCTATGTTCATTGTTTTGATTTAGCCACTGAACTGGCGATCAAAATATTCCAAGAAAACAACCCTCAATGAGTGTAGTATCGAGTATCAACCAACTTCGAACTGCACCAAAGTCGATCATCTCACTACCCTAAAGAGGCCAGGATGGTCAAGTAAGGTTCCTAAGGTCAGTTGATGCTTCACGACACCACGCGGCGGCCCCGTACTCTCCTTGACTTGACTCAAGGGTTACCGGTACTCACCAAAGTGCCACATCAACGTAGCAACTGCTTCAACTGTGTCGGTATACCCCGCACAGTTCCCTCACAGTTTGTTGCTACCTAAAAGGTTTCCCCCAGATCCAGGTTAGGATCTATAGAACTCCCAAAACAGGCCCACAATATTGAAGCAATCAAAACAGGCAATTGAAAACATAAGTATGATCTAATCCTAAGGTACACCTCACTTTAGATTATCCCCAACAGAGTCGCCAGTTCTGTGATCGGTGGAAATAGAACTGACTGTTTAAAGCTGGATCGTGTATGTCGTGGTAAGCAAGAGTCACCACCGTCTTTTATGTTCTCCAACATGGAAAGGACAAAAGCACAGCAAAATTCCTTATTGAGATTGTCTCTCGGTTCGGGAGGTAGATTTATAGAAAGGGAAGGTGTTAGCACCCTTTCTATCCGTGGTTATCCACGGGCTCTTAGGTACTTGCTCTTATGTTTTCAAAAGATGTTTGCTTTTCAAATATGAGTGGGTTGAAAAAAAGTTTCATTTTTTGAAATATTTCTAAGTGACTCTTGTATCTGTCCTCAAGAGTGTATGAAAAATTTGTTTTGAAAACTTTTGAAAGTGTCAGTGTGAAAAGATGTTTGGTTTTTTTTTTAAGAGAGCAAGTAACCATGAGTCATCTACCTACCCTAAGGAATTAGGCTGTGTAAGAGTCCTTAAGATAGTGCCATCCCATCATTGAGAGGTAAGTAGCACCACCGTTGGAGGTGTTCGGGTCAATTTGATTATAGGGACATGTGGTTACTAAAGCAATGGTAGGACGCCTTATCGGTAACCCTAATATCTTAGATCCTTTTTTATCAAGGCAACCGTTTCGAGGCAACTTGGATCTTTAGACAGGAGGGCGACCTCTAAGATACCCTATACTTGACGACCACGTTCGAGGCAACGAGTGAGGCGTACCCTTGAAGTGGCATGTGCTTGTGTGTTCGATTCAGTTTATGTTTATCTTTGATCATGCAATTGTGAGCTACGAGTTGTTTTTAATTTGTCATTCAGTCTTTCATGCTTATTAACAGTTAGGAGTGCGGAAAATTAAAGTGCAGGAATGTAAAGCTACGCTATTACAAGGCGCGGGTCTATACATCGCCAAAAAACAAAGACCCGTTTTGATAAATAAGTACGGAAAGGTAAATAAAGCGGTAAATCCTAATTAACTATTACATCCTTTGAGCAGATACATAAATAATCAAAAATAAATAATAACGCGCGAGTAGAAATTTAATCAGGACGTCCTTAGGGTTTTTGACCCTTTTGAGAAATAAAGAAATTGTGGTTTGTCCTTTTTTTGCAATTAATTAAAATTAAACCTAATGCTAATTAATTATTTAATTATTTACAAGAAAAAAGTTTTTTTTATGTTTTTTAATATTTTAATAAAAAAATAAAAATAAAGAAGCTAATAAGTCAAAAGAAAACCTAGTTCTAAGTTTATTTTAATTATTAATAAAAAATGTCAAAGTTAACCTAATTAACTAAATTAATTAATTTACATTTTTATTTAAAAAAATAATAGTAATTAATAAATAATAATAATGATAATTAAGAAAATATGAATGAAAATTGTCAAACCCTAATTCTACATGATTTTTATTTATTGAGAAAAAGATTAAAATTAAGCCTAAATTAAACTAAATTATTAGTTAGTATTTATTTACAAAATAATTATTAGTGAATTTAATAAATAATAAAATATATTTACAATTTTTGATTTCTGGATTTATCATGAAAAATTAATTTGGTTATGAATTAATAATAATAATTAAATAATTAAAAGAATTAGAAGAAAAGAAAATAAAAACAAAAAAATAGCAAACCAAGCGGGTATGTTGACCCATATGGAGGTGAATTTGTGAAATTCTGGCCCAAGAACACCAAGCCCCTTGTTGACTTTCATGATCAGGCGCTTACTGGTTGACTGGGGTGCATGATAGTCCTCCTTTCTTGGCCTTCAGATTGTTGATCATGGCCACTTGGCATGTGGAGCGCTGAGGTTTATGGTGGAATATTGTACAAGCGCTGCATGAGATAACATTATGAAAAATAACATTGAATTTGGGTGCACCTGGGAATCGAACCCAGGTCCCAACGATTGCAAGCCACGTCTCCAGCCACTCCACCATCACATTGCGTTTGTAAACATAATGAGCAACAAATATAATATATGCAAAATAATAACCATGCTGGAAACAATGAAAAAACACGCGTAGATTTGAATCCACCAACCACACGTCAACACGCAATCTCCTTCTTCGTTTCACCTGCAGAAATATCAAACAGATAGCGTGGGTTTTAAACCCCCACAAACTGGAAAAGAGAAAAATAGCGATTAGCGTTGTAGGTTATATAAAAAAAGCGCGAGGGTTGGGTTGAATTCGTCTGGTCTTGACGAATTCAACCATGCATGTTTCAAGGTCCAATTTTTCAGCATGTGCAAAGACCTAAAATTCAAGCTTCGAAACCCTAGATGTCTCCAATGGTGGATTCTGATTTAATGCACTATAATCAAATTGGATTATACCAATAGCTTCAAGATGTTCCTATTAACATAAATCAATCCAAAAAAATGGTTAAAATCGCATGAATAATGATATGCAATTATGGAAAAATGTCCAAACTGTGGGACTTGTTGTGAACGATTCTGATAGCTTCAAGGTTCGTTTTTGATTGCAAACTGTTTCTGGAGACTCAGGCAAGGTGTTTGAATCAAAAAGAGGCTTTGAATTCGCCTGGAAGACTGATTTCAGTTTTGAACTTTTCTTGATTTTTTTTAGAATTTGATTATGGTGTTTTAGCAGCTCTTGCCCGTTCTTAGGAATAGGGTTTGCTTCAGCATTTGTATGTGAAGAGAATTAGGTCATCTTTAGGCCCATAAATCCATTGTATTCAAGTTTCATTATGTGATTGCCAATCAAATCTTTTTCAATCTTTTTCTTTGATAAAACCTTGCCAATCATGGAGATTTTGATGTCTTTGAGGTGCACACGAATTGCCAGCTTGCCCTAGCCTTATTTGCATCACAAAAGATTTAAAAATCATATCTTTTGAATTTTCCTACAATTAAAATTAATTAAATGAATTAATATTAATAAAAATTCAATTAATTAATTAAAAATGAGAAAATAAATCAAATTAATCTTAATGGGTCGTGCATAAGCCTTGGGTAAAGATTCAAGAAGGAATTTGAGGCCCATTAGCAAAAATGAAGTGTTTTAGGCAAAGTTGACTTTTGAAAGTTCCCAAAAATTTCCCAACTTCTCCAATGCATATCTTGCTCAATTTTGAAGCTATGAACATGTTCTTGGACATTTTGGAAAGGTCTTGAAGTCCTATAACCAATGCCTTTGGTCCCATGTCATTTTTATTCACCAATCTCAATTTATGGTCTTTGACTTAAAGTGCCTTTTTGTTGACTTTTGAAAATGACCTATAATGTAGAAATTTATAACTTTTTGTGAGAGCATTTCTTGGACTTGGAATGTGAATATGAGTTTTAGGAAATGTCATCCCCTTAAAAATGAGCATTGGATGGAATTTTTCTGATGAACCATGAAAAAGTTATGCCCTGGTCAATTTGCAGTTGACTTTTCAACTGTCCAAAAATAGCAACTTTTTGCATCTTGATGATTTTTGAGCCATGCTTGTGGAATCATGATCAAGACTTGATCAAATGATGATTGTGGCTTCAAAATAATATGTTGACCAAAAATTTTGACTTTTTGACTGCCAAATGACCATTTTGCCCCTGCAATTGATTGTGAAGTAATTAAGACTTTTGACTGTGCAATTTGATGCTGTGAGTCTTGAAACTTGATATGTAGATGCTTGATAATGTATATAGGCATATGGGACTTGATTGGACCCTTGAAAACCTCAACTTCCTTGCAAGAACCAAAACCCTAATTTTGACTGTGTTAGGAGGGTGTTTGAACTGTGCAATCCTTGATCCATTTGAAGCTTGATCTTGCTAAATCTTGAAGAATATGGGAGGGAAAATTTTGGGGTACAACAGTATCATTATCAGATTCCTTCGGATTAGAGTCTTCCTCTCTTGTCTCACCCTCTTGGTTCTCTCCTTCCTTGGATGGAGAAGTCAGATCAACCATTTGCTTCAATGGTCCCTTGAATCTTCTTCCCAGATTTACCACACCGTCTTTCCTTCTTGGCTTTTTAGCCTTGTCTTTAACAATCAGAGCTTTTAGTTCCTCCTGCCCTTTGGCTAGAGCCATGATCATATATTGGAATTGTATGTTCTGAGTCTGTAAGTCTTTCACAGTTTGTTTGAGAGCCATTTCTTTACAACTGAAATAAACAGCGAAGAAGATGAGAAACCTGTTTATGCAATGACATGTATGGCATGTGTATGCAATTATTTCAAGGACCTTATTAGATTTAATCTCTTTTAAACAAAACAAAAAACAAAACCTTTTATTAGAAAGTTTTCAAAGAAACAAAATATTACACAAGGATACACATTGAAAGGAAATTCCTAGTTCTCCCATGGAAGCTTCCTCTTGGTGTTGAGGTAGGTGATGAGGTTCCTCTCTTCATGAAGTTGTTTTGTTAATTCCAGCACCTTATTCTCACTTTCATAGAATTGAGCCTCAAAAGTATCCCGTTCTTCCTTGAGCTGGATCCAAGACTTCTGCAACTCTTCGAAGTTGGTTGGCATATCAGGATGGAGAATAATATGGGACTCGCCCCCTTGAATAATAGGTTCTAAGATCACCGGTAAGATGGAATCGTATGGCATCATAAGACTTTGTGCTCGAGCTCTCACCCATTTGAGGTAAGGTTCCAAAGGGATGGAGTTCTTACGCCCCAAAGTCCTACTATCAGTCTTCTTAACAATTCCTCAAGAGTGGATGAACCTCTGACGATAATTATGCAAATCATCTGAGTAGTTAAACACAATATCCTAGATGAGCATATCCGGTGGACCATATCTCCGTGCATAGCCAAACTGATATAGTGCTAAAGAAGGATTGTAGGTGATGCCTCCCCTAATGCCCAGGAGTGGCACATTAGGAAATTCTCTGCAGCGATCAATAAAAGAAATGTCATTTTGAGAGCGAGGACACCAATGGATGTTGGAGTGAGAGAGAGGCATTAGTCTTCGACTCTACCTTAAGCCTAAATCATTTTGCATCACTGACCTAGGAAGGTGCAAAATAAACCACCTATATAGCATAGGGTGCAACACATGAGAGTTCCTCGCTTCTTCAGAGTACGAGTATGGAAAGAATGTAGGATATCCCCGAGCAATGTAGGAACCAGATTGTGAGCAAGAAAGATGTTGATGGTATTAACATCTATAAGTTGATATGAATTAGGAAACAAGACCAACCCATAGACCAAGAGGGCTAATACATCTTCGAAGTCATGATAGCTCATAGCATCCAGGAAAATATGAGCTTTCTTCATCAGGAAATTTGCAAGGAGACCCTTAACTCCACTTATTTTTTACCAATTGGCCTCAATGTCAGATGGTTTCAAGTGCAAAGCTATGACAACATTTTCAGAAGCTGGGTCTTGTTCTAAACCAGTGAAAGGTACTCTCTCCAATATAGGTAAACCAAGTAACTTAGAGAATTATTCCAGCGTAGGCACCAATTGATAATCGGGGAATGTGAAGCAATGGTTCTAGCGCTAACGTAGCACCACTTTGTCCGTATCGGTCTACGCCATACAACTTCCATGGTTTATTGCTACTTACCTAATAAGGTGCCCCAAATCCAGGTATAGGATCTTTACAAGAATACCCCAACAAAACCCTCAAAGATAAAGCAGTCAAAGCAAATAGAGAAAGCAATTTAACATGATCTAGACCCTATGGTAAACCCCACTTTATAAAATCCCCAGCAGAGTCGTCACTTATGTGATACGGTGGCAGAACCGATTGTTAATATTGGTTTGCATTTTGTATTCGTAAATGTCGTGGTAAGAAAGAGTCTCCACCAACTTTTCTTTTATCCAACAAGGAAAGGGTGAAAAGAACAAAAAAGACCTTTTTTTTTGAGATTTCTGAGTACGGGGGGTAGATTATGGAAAGGGAAGGTGTTAGCACCCTTTCCATCTGTAGTTATCTACGGGCTCTTAGGTACTTGCTCATTTTTGAAATTTCTTGTGTTTGTGTGTTTTGAAAAGCTTTGAAAAATGACTTAGTGCAGCGATTCACTTTATGGTAACTCTTGTATCAGTCCTCAAGAGTGTGATAAAGCATTTTTGAAAACTTTTTTTGAAAAGTAGTATTTGAAAGTGTAGGGTGTAAAAATTTGTTTGAGCAAGTACCTAATAATTATCTACCTACTCGAAAAAAGGCGTTCTTTTCCTCCTATCCTTTAGACAATGATATCCTACTATTAGTGAGTAGGTAACCCTAGTCGTTGGATGTTTGAGGGACTATCGAAAGGGACGTACGGTCACTAAGGCAACAAAGCAAGATCTCTTAGTAACCGTCCTAAAGCCCTAAGATCTCTTTTATATCGAGGCAACAGTCGAGAGGGTCATCGATGGACTAGTGATCTCTAGACTTAAGGACAACCACTTAAAATTCTCATGTTTCGAGAATTGTGACCGTAATTTGAAGGCAACCGAGTGAGGTATACCCTAAGGGTGCAAGTGTGCAACAATGTGCTTTTTTCAGATATTTTATCTTACGCAATTAGGGTTATCTAGATTCAATTAATCAAAATCTTTCATGCAACCCTATTAAACATTCATCTAGGCAGTTTATCAGGCGGGAAAATAAATGGTGGAAAGATAAAATTCCTAACTATTACAAGGCTTTGGTGCAATTACATAATTAATGACTGAAAAGTAAAAATGCGGAATTGAAAAACCCTAATTAAACTATTACAAACCGTGCGCAGTTACTTCAATAATAAAAATTAATCGTATGGCAAAAGTAATTAAGCGCGAGAATTAAAATTGAAAAAAGGTGCAAAACCCTAAAAAACTAATTTGCTCATTGAAAATATTTTTTTGAATTTTTTATAAAAAAAAGATTTGAAATTGACCTAATCTTCTAATTAATTTTAATTAATGAAAATAAGTTAAAATTGATTAAAATAATTAATTTGCAAAAATTAATTTAATAAAAAAAACTAAGTCCTATTTTTGTGATGATTTTCTGATTTTATAAAAAAATTGATTTAAAAAGAAATTAAACTAATTAGACAAAAATAAAAATAGTAAAATTAAAAAGAGTGAAGGAATGAGCCTGAGGGGTGTAAACCCAAATTAGATGGTGTATTGCTGAATTTGTCTAAAGCCCAAGATCCCATGGCCCATAACCAGCGCTGGATCCAGTGTTGTTGGGAGCCTGGAGGTCCATCATTGGGAGCTTCATTGGAAGCGTTAGATATGGGTGCTGATTGATCCAAGTGTGATGAACTTGAGGTGTAGGATGAGCTCGCTGGGAATGATAGCATTGGATCTGCAAATATATGTTAAGAAAAATAATATATAGGAGGCAGGGATCGAACCCCTAACCTCCTACACGCGTGCGCTTTGAAACCATCCAGTCTTGCCACTGAGCCAACCCTTCATTCGTTATTTAAAACACACATAATATATTATATAGAATAAAGGTTAATGATTGTAATAAAAATGCACTCCAAGTTCGAACTGGCCAACCGGATCATGCCACGCAGTCGTCTTCCTTGATGGGCTGTCGTTTTAGACAAGGAACCTTTACCTACGACATGGTTGTAACTATAGGCCCTGCATATTTCAAAAATCACAACCAAGCAACATAAATTTAATCTAAATACATAGATCAACCGGGTTTGATCTCGTGAGTACAATGATACTCTTCTTTTGGCTTAATTCACCTGTAATGAAAAACCCTAAAACGAAGCTTCAAACCCTAGCAATGGAAGTTATTCATACATGCATCAAAACAAGAAATTAACCATTCCAGCATGTTCTAAATGATCATATAAACATGAATTCATATTCAAAATTCATTTATCATGCGAAAATTATAAAAATTGAATTCATAATTAAGGGCAAACCATGATACTGTGAGGGTTTAATTTGAGTGGGTTGAGACGTGGGAGTGGTCCAGGTTACTTCCCAACGTGCCCAAGAATTAATTGCAAGCCTTAGAATGCTTTGAATCTCCCTGTAAATCAAAATTCGATCACCACTTTTTGTCAAAATATTGAAGTTTCTTGTGGGTGTTCTACACGGCCAATCCTTGTCTTTTTTATCTGGGAATGTTATGAATATATAGTAGAGTGAATTAGGTCAATAAAACTGAACACAATCTTTGAAAATTTGTGAGAAAAGATTTGATTTGCATCTTGTATTTTTGATTTCTAAATTTGGCCAAATTATTCTATATTCATCCCAATCATCCCTTGCCCGATTTCCTTCATTTTCCAGCTGATTATAAACTCATCATATGGTCATAAAATCAAATCTTGGATTTTATTTTATTATTCCACTATTTTATTTGATTTATTTTGATTTTAATGAATAAAAAATAAAAAAAATAATAAAAATAATAAAATAATAAGTGGATAAGTTCAGGGGTCGTGGGCCATATTAGGAACAAGTTTCAAACAAGAAAACATGGGCCCATTTGAAAAAACATCAATTTTGATCAATGTTGACTTCATGCCCATTTCCAAAAATTGGTCAACTTTACAAATACATATCTCTCTCATTTTTGACCCTAAGAGTGTGTTCTTGGACTTTTTAGAAAGCTTAAGATGTCCTCTAAACAAACCTTTTAGTCTCATCTCAATTGGATCTTCCATGTTCATATAGGGAGCTTTGACCCAAAAGGTGTTTTTATTGACTTTTTGAAATGACCTATAATGTATGAACTCGTATCTTTTGATTGAGGCATTTCTTGACCTTGAAGGATGAAGAGAAGTAGTAGGGAATTGGATTCTCTTTAAAATGATCCTTGGTTGGAAAATTTCTGATAAAGTATGAGAAAGTTATGCCTGGTCAAAGTTTGGTTGACTTTTCCTATAGAAACCCTAAATTGCCATTTTTGACTTTTGATGAGTTAGGAGCATTTCTTGAGGAATCATGATCAACCATTGATCAAATGATGGATAATACTTCAAAATATTGATGTTGACCAAAAATCTTAAAGTTTGACTGTATATAGGCCACTGTTGACTTTTGACCTAGTGTAGCCGATTTTCAGGCATTTGAGCAGTTGACTGAGCAAACTTGTAGTGCAAGGCATGGAACTTGGTATGGATGATCTTGAGGACATATTAGGGCCATGGAAAAAATTTGGGACCCTTGGAGCTCAACATCTTGATGAGAAGTGAAACCCTAGTTTGAGGCTTATTGCCTTAGGAGGAGAACTTGTCTGGTCAATTCTTGGTCATCCTAGGACAAGTTGGGGACCTCAATGGGCATGTGTTGAGCAAAATGAGAGGGAAAATTGGATTGGCACAAGATTGGATTGGCACAAGATTGAGCTTAAAAAGATATGTTTCCATGCAAAAAAAATCAAATCAATTATTTTGTCATGAAATACAAAGATTTGATTCATGTTTGTTGACCTAAATCATGGTCTATAAATAGATAACACATTCATACAAGGAGATCACAAAGATGTCTCCAAAGAAAGTATCAAGAAGAACCCTAAAAAATCTAAAAATCTAAACTTTTGTCAAAATTAGGGAAAACTTGAAATCAAAGATTTAGCCATCTTCAAGGCCAAGCGACCATTCAAATCAATTCATGAGGTACCATAGAGTAAGTTGGGATCATTCTTGATTATCAAAAGTTCCTGAAACCTACATTCCATGCATCCCCCTCTCATGTCTTTTTTGTGAAATTCATATTTTAATATTCATGATGCTTTGATTGAAACTAACAATTCTAATGTGTTCCTGAGATGAATTAATGCAGGTTTCACATATGTTATGCAGCGCCTATTCTCAAACACCAACAAGCGCATGTCTTAGTGGCAAGTGATGCAGTAAAAATCCAAGAGGGTGTGGGTTCAACACCCACACCATGCAGTTTTTTTTCCTATTTTTGTCTTAACCTAATTTCTTTCCTTTTTCTCTCTTCTAACTCTATTTTTTTATTAACCAATTATTAAACTAAACTAAATTTTTTACTAATAAATTAGGATTAGGTTTTTTAACTAATATTTAATTTTCATGATATATTAAATTAATTAACATTTTTCTTAATATTAAAATTAATTAGAATTAGGGTTCTTTTAATCAATAATCAGTTTTAGACATTTTTTTTACTAATTAATTAGGATAATTAATATTTTCTTAAATATTAAAATCAATTAGAATTTAGGTTTTAATTACTATTATAATTTAAATTATTTTCTATAAAAATACAAAAATACAAACTTAGGTTTTATAACATTCAAACATTTTTCTAAACATTTTCTTATTTCTTTTTGCTATTTATTTTTTTAGAAAAGTGTATAGGTTACACTCTTTAATTGTAATAGCATAGATTTATTTTCTCAGACTTTCTCTCTATTATGTATCTGCTCCCAGGATGTAATAGTTTTAGAGTTTACTTTCCCGCATTTTTATACTTATGTACCTCTCCCAAAGTCATGTAATAGCTTAGGACTTTACATTTCACACTTTATTTTTCTGTACATATTTAATTTCTAGTAACTAGGATTTTTATGGCAAGACTAATAATTGAACTTAGAAAACCCAAATTTTCAAAGGTAAATAACTGAATTGAACACACCTTTCACACTTGCACCTCTAGGGTATGCTCTCTTGTTTCCTTACGAATATTGGTCACGTGCCTCGAAAGTGGGGATACTTTAGCAAAAGAATCTTGATTAAATCATCATAGTCCCTACGATACAAAAGATCATAGTCCCTCAATATCTCTCGAGTTGCCTATGGAAAAATTATCTAGTCCCTCAAGTTGCCTACAGATTATATGATCACATTCCTTTTCAAAATTGCAAAAGTATCCTTACATGTTGCCTTCGGTGACCGCACGATGACCCTACGCCCGTCCCTTCATATCTAGTAGATAGGGCTACCTACTAACTAATGGTATGGATAGTACTATCTCTAAAGGAGAAGGAAAATAATAAGAACGACCTTAGTGGGTAGGATACACTTAATTACTTGCTCACAAACTTTTTTTCAAAACATTTCACATCACACTTTAAAAACAACAAATATTTTCAAACACTTTGTATACATTCTTGAGGACTGATACAAGAATTATTACAAAGTCTGCCTTACATTGGCTCTTCAAAATATTTTCAAACAAATAACAAACACAAAGCTAGTTTTCAAAAGTAAGCTAAGCAATTAAGAGGCCATAGATAACTACGGATGAAAAGGATGCTAACACCTTCCATTTTCATAACCTACCTCCCGAACTCAAAATCTATCAAGGTCTTTCCTATTATTTTCACCTTTTCTTTATTAGATAAAAGAAAAGTCGGTGACGACTCTAGCTATCCACATATTTGGATAAAACCAAAAAATTTAGTTCTCCCACCATATTACAAATACCCTCCTTCATCTTGAGTTTTATAAGAGACACGATGGATCCATACTACTTTCAAAAATCTGTAGAGCTCTCGATCTTGGGAATCAAAATCATTAGTTCCTCTATCTTAGGATCTTTGAAATTGTACTTCCGAGTCTTTCTTTTTCCAAAATCCATGGTCAAAAAGTACCTGAGATATTTGCAAAAAGTCAACTCTAAGTCCCTTGAAATAATTATTTTAAAGAATGCTCATGGGTGCATGAATGCATGATGCAATAATCACACACAAGATCACAAACCTGGGGGGTTCATAGGTTCGACGTCACGAGCATGAAGTCAAAGGTACTACCCACAAGGTAAGGAGTAATACTTTATCACCTGCCGAACAAGGTTCTAAAAGGTTCTCAGAGTCTACATCCTTCCTTCAGATATTACCAACGTCCCGATTAACTCAGTAATTAGTAATATTCTCAAGAATAACTCGTATGAGTGTAGTATCATGTGACAAGCATTTCCGGATTACTCCATCATATCTTCCGCACTACACCTAAAAGGCCAAAATGGGTTAAGGGTTCTATAGTTCTCAGCTTCAGCAGGCTTCCAAGTTGAAAGCAGCACGTCTTCTCGATTACTTGGTAAATTAATACTACAGTCAAAGGGGCCTCCATTGAGTGGGGATCTCATATCTCCTTTTTTGGGATTACACCCTCAAAGCTAACATGACTATACTGCCCGTCCTATCTTAAGTTTTCCCAAGTCCGGGTAGAGGACTTATGAGAAATCACCAAGCACGCACCCCTGAAAACCAATAAAATTCAGACAAACATATACACAATACATAATATATAACAAATAATAGCACATACACAAATAAACAAATATAGGCTCAACCAACTTATAGATGGACCAACATTTGGTCAATCTTTCCCAAGTGAAGTCGCCATTTTTTTGTAGCAGTAGAAATGTTGAGACTAAGCCATTTGATTGACTTAACTCGCACATATCAAATAAAAATCTCCACCGCGCTTTACTGTTTCCAGAGGAATGGGAAAAGAGAGAATAACCCAAAAAAGAGGGAGAGAGAATCTAAGTACGGGGGTTGGTTATGCAAAATGAAGGTATTAACACCCTGAACATCTATGGTACTCTGTATTAACCTCTTTGAAAATTTATGTATTTTGGCTATAAATGTGTTGTATAAAAAAATTGTGTAGATGAGAAAAGAAGTGCTTTTTTTAAACAATTTTTGCAACCGCTGTGGTTATGAACTTTTAGTGCCTACATACCACCTTTCATGCAATAGGGGATCAGGATACTCGTACTTCACCCTTTTTAAATATTAAAACAAGTGTGTTGGTTGATTTTAAGAGAAAAGATATCATCGTCATATCCAAATGGAAAACATACTTATTACCTACGATAAAGAGAAAGGAGAATTTGCATCATCTCAAAATGGAGGATATGGATTGGATTTTAAAATCAACAAAGCCTCACTCGACGCCCAATTAGAAAATATCTCACTTCACTACATATCGTACAAGTATAGTATCTCGCATCACTACAAGGATTGGCAAAAGTCTAATATTTTGAGAAAATTTTAAAGTAAAATGGCAAAGTGACAAAAATGGTTTGAATGAGATCGATTAACTTTTAGTCTTCTCACAAACATGTCAAAGTATGATTAAGTTGATTAAAGTTTTATTAAGAAAATACTTTTTGGAAAATGTATGGACCTAAGTCCAAGTTTATTGTGAAAACGGTTCAAGTTAGAAAACAAGAAGAGTTTTGAAAAGGAGGGAGAAGACTTTAAAATTAAAGAAGATGGGAGGAGATGAAGGGAATATCCTAAAGCATAAGGTAAAAGCTAGAGAAAAGAATCGTCTAACCAATAAGAAGTCAATACTTGACACCAAGAGTCAATATAGAATTCCAATCCTTTGGATTGAAACCAAGCAAGCATAGATACTAAATCTCTTAAGAATACCAAGCTTCAGATGCATTAAGTCTTCACAAAAATTAGGAAGAGTAACGGATGTATACAGAGGAATTCCCAATCACAGACAAAGCATATAATCAGAATAGCCTGCACACAAATAAAATCAACCCAATGTCTTGGGGTAAACCCCAACAACTCCACACAAAATAACATCATAGTCACATGGTGGTCCAAAGAGTCAAGGTTTCTAATCCTAAGTCTCAGAGATCCAATACTCCTTAATGCCAAGGATAGTAAACAAATAGTCCGAGTAACCTTAAGGTTTTTTATTGTTCAAGTTGATTATTAAGTGTCTTAAAAAATTAAATGAAAGCTCAAGTGAGAAAATATAAAAATAGTATGGAATGTAAATGCTAAAATAAATTGTGTGTAAAAATAAAGGCATAAAATAAAAGCATAAAGTAAAAGCACAAAGTAAAAATCAATTGTTAGTGAATTAGAAATTAGAGGTTAGTTGAATGACCATCTTAAAATTTGTATTTGAAAACTCATTAGAAGATTGATAAAATCAAAGCTTCTCAACAACAAGTTTCATTTGCTTTTTGTCAAGTATATCATTCATTTCAAGTTCTCGAGGTGACAACATATGATCAACGATGTTTAATTAATTCACTTAGACCAAAGTTTATGATGGTTCATTAGAGGATTGATAAGACCAAAGCCTCATAACAATGAACCTCAAGGTTATTGGATCAAAGGTTTCAAATTAAACATACTTGGGCTTGCAAACATAGGTTTGGGCCATGAATGATCATTTCTCGAATCAGGACAAATTTAGCGCTATGTTAAGCAATTGTAAATGGACTTATGTAGAAGTCACACCTATATTGAGGCCGCTCAATAGCAATCTATGTACCATATGTTTAAAGAAATGATATATATATAATTCTATAACAACATGTAGCACAAGTAAGAAAGGGATAAGATGAAGAGGGAGGGGATGTATCAAATAAACAAAATTAGGGTTTCAAATATCGTCAACATCATTCATCCATTTTGGTGGATTTGGATTTTTAACCAATCAACACCCAAGATCCAATGAGGTTGAGGAATTTTTCCCAACATACCATCTAAATCAGGAACAAACAAAAATAATAAAATAATATTTAATAAAACAATATTTAAATGGTAAATAAAAGGGAAATAATTGGTAAAATACCCAAAGTACATTAAAACACAAAATAATAATCCCAAAAAAAGAGTCAGAGGTCAAACATGAGTTAAGAAGTGTTGACAAAATTTTTTAGAATTTTTTACAGTCAAAAACTATTTTTAAAATTGAAAAAAATATGCAAAATAAACAAAAAATTATTTAAAAAGTAGTAAAATCAAAAAATAAAATAAAATGAAGCCACAATATTTGTTAAGTGATCTTTGGATCCTTCATTAATTTTTTTAGAATTTAAAAATCAAGAAAAGTATTTTTAATTATTTAAAACAAGTTAGATAAAGTGAAAAATTATAAAAAATATCAAATCATAAAATAAATTGTGAAAAAATAAAAATCAAAAAGAGAAAAATCAAAAGTATTTTTAAGAATTATATCAGAATTTTTGAGTCAAATGATTTTTTTAATGAAATTTTGAAGTTTAAAACAATTAAATATAAAAAACAGAAATAAAAGTAAACTCAAAAAATATGTGGACCATCTGATCATTGTTAAAACGCGTTAATAAGCTAATCCAACGGATCAGACGTGCTGTGCATATCATGCTCTTTAGGAAATGACACACGTGATCCATTATTAAACGGATTTGAAAAAAATGCGTGGGAATTTGTCATTGGTTGAAGACAGACGACACATAGGTCATCTTCAAACTCTATCCACGCGATTTATAGGTTCGTGAAATGGAAAAATTGGAGCTTGATACTAGTGTTGTTCGCTTTGTCTCTTCAAGACGTTTCCAATGGTACCCTCACGCCAAATTTATATTTTCCATAGCATAATCGATTTGGAAAAAACCAGGGGAGATTTTTTGAGAAGGGATTTGAAAACAGACGTATGAAACTCAGTTATAGTCGAAAACAAAGGATACCATGAGCATCAGGGAACCAAGTTCTACATTTTAGCAAGAAAATTGAGGCAAATTGGTGGAGAAAAATACATGTTCGAACTCAAGGATGAAGCTCTGAGACTATACTTATGGATCTGGATTCGGGTCACAATTCTTAAAGTTAGGAGTATGGTTAACTTCAGAGAAGTCCAATGAAACTAACCGAAAGGAGTTTTTGGTTGTTTGAAGGGTGTAAATGAAAAAACAAATTCAAGCTTTAAGAGTTCAAATGAGATCTCAACAGGAGTCAATTGGCTATCAAAAGCTTATGGAAATGGGTGGAATGTGTATCTTATTTATAGGAGAGGATGAGGCAATGCTCAAGCATGTGATTGAGAGGATAAATGAATGAATTCTTGTGAATCTTAAACATGAGCAATGTGTGACTTTATTGGCATCAAAACTCAGCCAAAACATGTGTTTCAAGGTGCTAATTTCTTTTGAATGGTTGTTAAACATGATTAGAAGCAAAAAAATGCGAGAACTTTGTGTTTAGAGGCCAAACGAATCAAAACTAAATCTTACTTTAAACCCATAATTAATTTCAGGAAGCCAACTTCACATCCATGGTGCCAACAATGTAGGGCACTATATGATGTGATTTTTGAAGCATTGGAGATGTCTCATGTCAATATTTACAATGTGAAAAGAATGTCTACATTTAGTGTCTTGGATTAAATGTTGTGTCCCTTTGAAATCAGCAAAAACACACGGGTTTTCTACACTTAATAAATTTCTAAGTTTGACATTAAAAGTGTCTTGTAATGTTTTGCATCCAAACAGGGCCTTCCACTCAAAATTTGCTTTTGACTAAAAAAGATGGCATGAAGTAGTTATCTTAAATTGAATTTTGATATTGGAACCACTTAAAAACTCCAAAAATTGAGAAAGTTATGACCTTGTGGAGTTGGTGAAATACCATGAAATGACCTATAATGTTTTGAACTCTTAAGGCATCTTCTAACCACTTTCAAGCTTTGCACATAAAATAAGAATTTAAGTTCATACTCTTAAAAACATGGTGTAAAAAGAATGGGCTCTGGGAGATAAAAATTGACCAAGTTATGATCATTTGAAGTCAAACCCTAAAATTCAAAGACCTTTCAAGGAGACTTATAATATTTCTCAATCAATAGTGATCTTCCACCCAAAATTAGCCTTATATTTATGAAGAGATATTGTTAAGGACCATTTAAAGATAATTATAGCTTTGTATACAATCAACAATCTCAATCAATGAGAAAAATATGGTCCTTCGAAGTCAATTAACCCTAGCCCAGAGAGTGTCAAAATGACTTGAAACTCCTTTAAACTTTTGATGATTTTTCTTGCACAATTGGATCTTGTCATGTGAAGAGAGATTGTTGTTATTATGATTAGAATCCATTGAAAAAATAATCAACTCAAGATATTGAAAATTGAGAGAGTTATGCACTTGTAATCATTGGATTAAACATTTGATCAATTAGGTCAAACTTGTTAAACCAAACTTTGAATATCTTGATCTTTCTTGGCAAGATAAAGCATGATGAATAATGATAGGTATTGAAATGATATTTTATTGAAGCACACTCAAAAATGGAGTGTATACCTCAATGAAGCTTGATGAAGAAGACATGGAAATAAACACAAGAACCTATCTCTTTGATGAATGTCAACACCAATTTTTTGAGGAAAATTTGACCTAAATTAGGTGAGGAAAATCTTTGAACCACAAATATTTGATATCATGGACATAGCCTTAAAATTTGAGTTCTTGTAATCCTCTGAAAAGGTCATTTGATTGAGAACCCAACCTCAACCCTAAGCTAGATGGTTGATGAATGCAATTGTATCTTCACCTAAAATATGAACATTCAAGGAAACATATACCTATTTTGATGTTAGTTAACAAAATACATGTACAAGATACGCACTTGAAGGTGCTTGGTGATCCTTTAATAGAAAACTTAAATATAAGATAAAGAAGAAAGGAAGAACCAACCCTAATGTGTGATCTTGTTTTATTGGTAAGAGTGAGATGATGAGAAATCTTAGGGGGAAAATTGGGGTATAACACACTTTGGACAATAACTACTTCCTTGGCTAAAGGAATAACACAAAATTTGAGATGATGTTATAACATCGTATCTGACATCAGTATCAAACACCTGGGTTTCTCTATTAACCATGTTCTGGAGACACCATAGTAATCAATAACTCTTACAAGGGATACAAGAGGATCAACCATCAGTAGCTGATAAGTTTTTCACCCCGGATCATACGTACAAGCAGAAACATGTATATCACACATTTCAAGAATCTTCTTCTTAACCTTCTGAACTTCAGACCTCCTATCTGACTTTGAGATGTTGGATGCCATTCTTCTGCACCTAAAGAGAAGATTCCCTCTAACAGGTATCTGGAGAAAACCTCAACAACCATCGAAATGTATAATCATGTTACACCACAAGCAGAATGTTCAGACTAAGGATTCCTTCAGTCCTTGCAAACACATTTGTTCCATTATGCGAGGACACCACATAATTGAACCCTGAAATACCCATCCTAGGTGATTTGGATGACATTTCCACCAATGCAGACACCAATTAACCACAAAATTCCACTTGACAAACTTCTAATGCTCATCATCCCTTAGATGACCTTTCAAATAGAACAAGAGTTTCATGATCTCATAGACTTGACAAGAGATGTCAAGTTAGAGTAAACAATCTCCATCCTATGAAAAGTATCCTCAAATGTATTGAGAAAAATAAATCCTCAATACAAAGATGTCAAGACATTATGTATGACAGTTCTTCAAGTTCTTCTAGCTTCAGATTAAGGACTCCTACTTATTAACTGCTAAGAATTCCTTGAGAAACATACAATAACTGCACATCCTATAGTTAGTACATATCTTCCCTCAACAAGAATATATTCCTTGTCCATAAACAGGATTCCATTGACCTATCTCCTTTGATCAAAAGGATCTTCCAGATGTTAGAGGGGAAGTTCTTGATATTATAGCTTGTTCTCCACACATAAAGTGTCCAGATGTGACACCTTTATCAAGCCTCCATAATAAAGAACGACCACTTCTCACCAACTCACTTAGATCAAAAATAAACTAATCTAAAGATTGCCAAATATGTCGATCGTGTTTTGACCAACATAATTATCTAAGACATGTTTCTATCATATAAACTTCTTAGATACATATGCCTCCTCTTCCAGATCAGGAGTAGGTTCCAAACATATGTGATTTGAGACACCTTTGTTTAGCCCCCAAGCATCTATTATGCCCTACCTTTGTCCAACTAGATTCTGCACAATCTGCTGGCTTGATGTTCCAACATCTGGTAGGACATCGGTTCCCTTTACAAGGAACACATCAAGATTTCCTTTATCAAAGCCTGGAGATTATCCTTTTAGGGTTGAAAGAAAAAATAAATTGCCTCTACCAGATATCTTTTCAACAAACTCACGTAAGAGTGCCTTTATGAGTGGAATTGGGATAAACCTCAAGTATCTTTGGCTGATCTAGCAAGCTCGTAGAACCTCTCCTCAAGTATCACCAGAACATGGGATACACCTTTAGAGGAGAGTAGTGTGTTGCAGCCTCAACACACAAAACCACCAGGAGTTTTTCATAAGATATGTATGCACTGAAATACAAACCAGAAAAACTCCTTAACCACCTTTAGGAAAAACTAGTAACCTTTGCACAACAACATCCTTCAGGTGCAACAGGTTATTCTGGATTTGAAAATAAATCAAACCCTTAACAAAGTAGCTTGCCACCAAAGCTACACACCTGAAACCAACCACAGACAGGTCCAATATATACCTTGTTATGAACAGTCCAACCTCAAATTCTAGGGACCATTCAAACAACCATATGAACTCTCCAAGTTCATATAGCTTTTTAGTGGAACCTTCTACCTTCCACATAACCAGAAAGTATCCCCCTTTGATTTCATTCAGAAATATACAGGATGCATGCTCTGATACCAATGGAAATTATGGTATGACATAACTCAGATGTCCTATGATATGTTGGGACATCTAATCCGACATAAACAAACAATCAAGGCATCAACAACAAACAACAATACTAAAAAGCATAAATAACACACATTATTTACCCAGTTCATAGCAACTCTTCTACTTTGGGGGCATACCAAGTCAGGGAAACATCTACTATGATAGTATCAACTCGAAGCTAAACCCCCTCATTTACATCTTCTCACTTAATCACTACCCTTCATAGATTTCTATCTAAGACTCACCTAGATATGAGGCCTCCTTAACCCCTCTTCAATCACAGACATCGATTAGATTAACACAATTCTGAACAAACAGGAAGACACACTTCCATGATAATCACTAGCCAGGACTCTTGACTAAGACCACAACTTGGAGTTTCTTCACAGCTTCCTCCAAGAACAATACTCAACTTATTACTTCACAGCTTCGGAGTGAGAACAACAGTGACCATATCACAACCCGAGTGGTTCACTTACACCAACTCTCCTAGAGAGCGACAAAAAAACAAAGCCTTAGATTTCTACATCTTGAACCTGTGCCTTTCCTAGGTTACAAAAACTTCTATTTAAAACCTATACCCAACTGGATTTCGGCCTTCAAAGTAGAGCATATCAATTGTAACAAACAACAGTAACTTCTGCTACAAACAAGGCCTTTAATCAAATATTCCTAAATTATCTCCAAATTTAGAAAATGCATATTCTTCAATATTATGATTGATTCTTCTTGACCTTTAAATCACCTCTCTATAATGTTGCATAATATTTCCCAAAATATTTTGCATAAGTTAAATCATAACAAAATCTAACTGTCAACTTCAGCTCAGGCGCGATATCGTATACTCCTTTATAGGACATCTTATACGACATGTTGTTCCAGATGTTGAAACTCTTTAAATCAGCATTTCCTAAAATAAGAAATGACTTTTTGCTTCAACGTGTTCCTGTTAGAAAGTTAATACATCCTATCTAATATATTATTGTATTATTTGTTTTACAAAAATTAATACCAATCCTTAAAACTAGAGAACTTGCAATGAGAAAATAGGAATTTGTTATGATTCTGATGAAGATATTAAGGAAGACAAACAATTTTCTTATCTCTACCCTTCTGCACAGACACAAATAGTTAATGTTGCATAAACATCCAAGTTTATTAGAAACTCTAGGAAAACTAATTTTAAAGGACCCAAACGATTATGGGTACCCAAAGATTAAATATTATATATTGTCGATATCCTATGCAGCAGAGTTCAAACTCAAATCGTGGTACCTGGACTCTGGATGCTCTCGACACATGACAGGAAGAAAGCATATGTTCAAAAACCTAGAACTTAAAGATGCTGGGTATGTCGGTTTCAGAGGAGATCAGAAAGGAAGAATAAAAGGATCTAGAACAGTTGGTAATGGATCTCTTCCTTCTATATCTAATGTACTTTATATTGAGGGTTTAATGCATAATTTTTTATCCTTAAGTCAATTTAGATAACGATTATAACATTATTTTTAATTGAAAGTCATGCAAGGTTGTCAGTCAGAAAGATGGCATAATTCTCTTCACAAGAAAGAGGAAAAAATATTTATAAATTAAAGCTTTTATGATCTTAAAAACCAAGATGTTAAATGCATAATGTCTGTAAACGAAGAGCAGTGAGCGTGGCATAGATGTCTGGGTCACATTAGAACGAGAAGGATATCTCAACTAAATAAACTTGATTTAGTCAGAGGCCTGCCTAAGCTGAAGTTTGCTTCAGATGCTCTTTATGAAGCATGTCAGAAAGGCAAGTTTTCTAAAACTTCTTTCAAGTCTAAAAATGTTGTTTCCACCTCCAGACCCTTGGAACTTCTACAAATTAACTTGTTTGGTCCAGTTAAAATTGCATCAGTCAATGGAAAGAAGTATGGACTTTTCATTGTTGATGACTATAGTCGTTGGACATAAGTAATATTTCTAAGGCACAAGGATGAGTCACATTCTAAATTCACTAGGTTTTGTTCTAAAGTGCAAAATGAATTTAACTCTAAAATTGTTAGGTTTAGAAGTGATCATGGTGGTGAATTTGAAAATAAACAATTTGATGAGCTATTTGATTCTAATGGCATATCTCATGATTTATCCTTCCCTAGATCTCGACAACAAAATTGATTTGTAGAGAGGAAGAATAGGATATTTCAAGAAATGGTTAGAACCATGACCAACGAAACGGATGTGGCTAAGCACTTTTGGGAAGAAGCTTTGAATATAACTTGTTATATTCATAATAGAATCTCCATAAAACCTATTCTTGAAAAGACTCCTTATGAACTTTGTAAAGGAAGAAAACCCAATATTTCTTATTTCTATCCTTTTCGATGCACTTGTTTTATTTTGAACACTAAAGATAATCTTAATAATTTTGATTCCAAATCACATAAATGTATTATGCTGTGATACTCTGAATGCTCTAAAGGATAGAGAGTATACAATACAGAAACACGTATTATGGAAGAATCAATTCATGTTATATTCAACGATAAGATTGACCCAAAAAAGTCAAAGCTATTTGAGAACTTTACAGATCTAGAAATTAACCTTGCAGGTTCTAGAGAAAAGGACAAAGGTTTTGTTAATTCTCTGTTTTATGATTGGAATTAATTTTGGTAAAAAATGATTTTGCAGCAACATGTCAAGTAGGATGTTCTAACTTGTAGAGAAAACATGTTCAATAAGATGTCTTACGCAAAATTATTCGATATCACGACTATGTATAATTGGACTTTTGGATTTTGTTTGTTTGTTATAAATGCAGAGTATTATGGGAATATTATGCTACTGTATGTGACGTCTAAGACTGAGGGAACAAAGATTCTATTTTAATTTAGAATATTAATTTGTTTTTATAAATGTTGAGACATTTTAGGAAACATATTATTGAAGCCCTACTTTTATGAAGAAGTTTTTGCAGAATTATAGCAGCTGCCTAGCTGTGTTTTGAAGTCCAAATCTTATCCAGAAAAAGGTTATAAATAGAAGACTGTAAACCTAAAGAAGATATGAGCCACATATGTAAAAGTTTCAATTATTATGGCTTCGCCTGTTCATTGTTCATTGTGAGCCACTCTTGTATTGTTTGATGCTTGAGTTGGACTGTTAGTTGAGTTGTAATTGTGAATCACTCATAAGCTTTTAAGCAACTCAAATATTGTGATCTGATAAAAATTCTTGTGGGGAGGTGGTTTCATTCAAGTAATTCTAGAAAATATCATGTTAGTCTAGATCTTGTGAAGCAAGAAAACTGGGAATTTATGTTATGTCAAACCAAGTGTGCATGACATCTTTCCTATCGTAAGAGCCATGATGACTTGTGTGGATTTGTTAGGAAAATTATCAAATAGTTTCTTGTTGAGTGGATAGTTAAGGGTGCTTGAATGTATTCTCAAGGAGCTAGGGTATATGGATCTATAAGAATCAGGATTGACTTTACAGTGTGTGAATGTGTTCAACATGTGTGTTGAACCAGGAGTGTGAAGTTGTTGCCCTCCATTATGAGAGTATGAAATCCTCCATGTGATTTCATCTAGAGCTTGAGTGTATGTCTTTGGAAGGAGCATTGTTTATCATTGACATGATATGAATGGTTCTAAACATGTGTGGTGATTGGTTGAATCATGTGTACAATTCATCTTCCTTTGCAGAGTTAGGTAAGACTTAATGGATGTTTTGGATAATGAATGAGAAATTTTACACATGATGTCTTGATATCTTGGTATGTTTCATTAATTCTGGCTAAAAGGAGTATGCTTAGAGTCCATTGGAAGGCAGTGTGATTATGCTTCAGAGCATGTGTGTCTATAGTTGATTACTAGAGTACTCTGGGAAATATCCTTTACTGATTGCTGAAGAAGTTTTAATCTATTTTAAGAAGACAGGGGAAAGTAGACAATGTCCGACTGGATGTCAAGACATTATTCAAAACTTGTTTCTTTTGAGACTAACAAAGGAGTATTTTGGACGATGTATTCAAGTACATATCATGAGGAAGTGTGAAACATGTTTTTTACTATGCATGCACACTTATTGGAACTATCATTTCTAGGAGAATCAGTCCATAGTCAATAAAGGCGTTCAAAACTGACTTGGATGATGCACACTTAATTTTGGTGCAGTTATCTTCCTCAAATAACGTTCTCATTGACCAAGACCATTGTCACAGTCGAGAGTCGTTAATTCATAAGTAACAACTTGGGTATTTAACGAAATCATTTCTTCCTTTCTATCATCTTGTATTTGGTTTCTTTCAAAATAGTTCTTATGGATTTTGTCCGGGTTTGGGTGAGTACGGTTTGGGTATGGTTTTGTGGTGGATTTTTTAGTCAATTTTTGGCTAAAAAGAGGGAGAAAGGTTATGTTTTTGTTCTTCTTTTAAGTCTGGAGTATATTCTCAATTGTTTTGCAAGGATGTTAGATAGGATACCCGTATATGAGTCCACTCTTTGTTCTGAGTTTTTTTTCTATCTTGTGATCTGAGTTATGAACACAATTGTGTCTTGTGTTCTGAGTTACCCGGAGCTGGAATCTGCACCACTGAGTCCTGATCTGGATAGTTCACGTTGTTGATCTGGATAGTTTAGGTTGGTCTTTAGTTGCTGCTTAAGGGTTCTCTTATGCCCCCTGAGAGGAAGATTCGTCCCTCCGTTGCAAGTAAAGGTTCCTGGGTTGAGGGGGAGTGTCAGCTATCTTCTTACTCATGTACACCAAATGACTTCAAGACTTTCTTCTTCTTTCATCCTGGGTTTATTGAGCAGTAATGGAATTGTTTGGATTTCTGTGAAGAGATGTCAGACATGATGACCTGACATCAATCAGTATGAGAATGTTATTTCTCTAGGTTGTTGTGTTTAGTAGTTTCTGTAGACTAACTCTCTGATATTTATTTCTATTGCTAATGTCTCAAATTGTATGATGTTCCTGTTGACGATATGATCGCTGTTGGGCTTCTATTTTTTTACTAAAATCTGAATTGTAATATGTTTATTAGTTTTAGCCAAAAATTTGCAAAAGGGGAAGATAGTTCAAATTCTATGTTTTATGATGTGCATTAATTTTGGTAGAACTAATTTGGCAGCAACAAGTTAACTAGGATGTTCTAACTTACAGAAAAAACATGTTGAATAAGATATCCTATACAAAATCATTCGACATCGTGACTATGTACAACTGGACTTTTGGATTCTATTTGTTTGTTACGAATCCAGAATATTCTGGGAATATTATTCTAACCTATATGGAGTCTAAGACTTAGGAAACAAAGATTCTATTTGAATTTAGAAGATTAATTTGTTTTTCTAAATGTTGAGAAATTTTAGGAAACATATTATTGAAGCTATACTTTTATGCAGAAGTTTCTACAGAATTATAGCAGATGCCTAGCTGTGTTTTGAAGTTCAAATCCAGTCCAGAAAAAGGTTATAAATAGAGTACTATAAACCTAAAGATGATACGAGCCACACATGTAAAAGTGTCAGTTATTAGGGCTTCGTTTGTTCATTGTTCATTGTGAGCCACTCTTGTATTGTTTGATGCTTGAGTTTGACTGTTAGTTGAGTTGTAATTATGAATCACTCATAAGCTTTTAAGCAAGAGTGGATTATATTTATTGGAGTGTGTCTCCTTATTGATTGTCTTGTTATTTTATCACAGGTTATGTGATTGAGGAGAAGTGAGAGGGGTCTCATACCAAGGTATGTCTTAGGTAGAAGTATATCATGTGTAGTGAATAAGTGAGAAGTTTTAAAGGGGGAGTTTAGTTTTAAATTGATACTATTTAGTGGATTTCCTTCCTGGCTTGGTTTCCCTCAGAAGTAGGTGTTGTTGTACACTGAACTGGGTTAACAATTTTGTGTGTTTCTTTATTTTTCTGCACTATTTAATTCTTATATCTTATGATTGTCTTTTTGTTCCAAGATCAGTGTCTCGATATCTCTTAGGACATATGAGATCGGAATGCCAGAATTTCAGATTCTTAGGGCAAAGACTCAAATAAAAAGGACAACTCATCATAAGCAATTGAACATCCATCAGTCCAGAAAAGGAAAAGGCCAAGACAAGTCTTATCTGAAGATGTGATTCTGGAAGATAAAAATGAACCTGTCAGAACAAGATCTACATTCAAGCAATCTGAGGAAACGCTTATGGTATTGGTGTCTCTGATAGAACCAACTTATTTTCAAGAAGAAATTCAAGATAATAAATGGATTCTAGCTATGCAAGAAAAGCTAAATCAATTCTCTACATGATGTCTTCGTCGGGGAAGTCGAACTTCATGGATTGGTAATCTTCTACAGCTTGATGATCCAGATGGTCAGCTAGTACACTCCCCTTTACGGCTTTTTGGGTCGTGTACTGTATGTCGTATTCTGTTAGGATCATCTTCCATCTAGCTATCCTTCCAGACAAAGCAGGCTTCTCAAACATGTACTTGATCAGATCCATCTTAGATATCAGCAAAGTGGTATGAGTCAACATATACTGCCTTAGCCGGCGAGTAGCCCATACCAAAGCGTAGCAAGTTTTCTCGAGCAGTGAATATCTGGTTTCACAGTCGGTAAACTTTTTGCTAAGGTAATAAATGGCATGCTCTTTTCGTCCAGACTCGTCATGCTGACCCAGTACGCACCCCCATTGAATTCTCTAGGACAGTGAGATACATGATTAGCGGTCTACCTTTGACGGGTGGCATCAGGACAAGAGATTCTAGCAAATACTCCTTGATTTTATTGAAAGCAACTTGACATTTGTCATTCCATATGACTACCTGATCTTTCTTCAACAGCTTGAAGATTGGCTCACATGTAGACGTTAGGTGAGAAATGAACCTAGCAATGTAGTTTAGGCGTCCCAAAAAACCTCTGACCTCCTTCTCAGTGCGAGGAGCAGGCATTTCTTGTATAACTTTGACTTTGGCAGGATCAACCACGATGCCTTTGTTGCTGACAATGAAACCCAAGAGTTTATCGGAGCAGACTCTGAATGTACATTTGTTTGGGTTCAATCTGAGCTTGTACTCCTTCAACCTGACAAACAGCTTTTGCAAGTGATCAAGGTGTTCTTATTCAGTTTGTGATCGGGCTATCATGTCATCTACATAGACCTCTATCTCATGATGTATCATATCATGAAACAAAGCTACCATGGCGCGTTGATAGGTTGCCCCGACATTCTTCAGTCTAAATGGCACCACTTTGTAGCATAACGTACCCCACTGTGTGGCAAAAGTAGTTTTCTCCATGTCCTCAGGTGCCATTTTGATCTGATTATAGCCTGAGAATCCGTCCATGAAAGAAAATACTTTATGTTAAGCTGTGTTGTCAACCAGGATGTCGATGTGCGGAAGTGGAAAATCATCTTTAGGGCTGGCCCTGTTTAAATCTCTATAATCCACACACATTCTCACTTTGCCTTCCTTCTTAGGCACGGGCACAATGTTAGAAACCCATTGTGGATAGGAAGTAACAACAAGAAATCCAGCATTGAACTGCTTCATAACTTCTGCTTTGATCTTTTCTGACATGTCAGGTCTCATGCGGTGGACCTTTTGCTTCACTGGTGGACAGTCTTCTCTTGTGGGTAGACGGTGTACCACAATGTCTGTATCTAGTCCCTGCATGTCTTCGTATGACCAGGCAAAGATCTCAACATAATCATGCAATAGCTGAATTAGGCGCTCTTTGAAACTCGGCTCTAGATCGACACCTATCTTGATTTCCTTTTTATCTTCCTCAGTACCCAAGTTGATTGTATCCAATTGCTCCTCTTGAGGCTGAATTGCTCTTTCCTCTTGCTATAATAATCTGGCCAATTCCCCTGGCACCTCACAATCTTCCTCACCTTCGTACCCGGCTTGGTAGATCAGATCTTCAGAGTCACTGAAGGCTATAGCAGTATCGTTACCCATGGGTTCCGGAATGGAAGGGTACCTGCATTTGTGAGTGTGGGTGTGTGTAAGGGCATAGCCATATTAAAACAACAAAATGTAAAAGAAAGACAATGAGCACAAAAGGTTTATATATGAAAAGCGTCCATGATTCGTTAAAATGACATATGAAAATGAAATAAGAACCCTTACAAATGGACCTATGTGCCTCGGGTAAGACACAAGGTTGAAAAAGTACGAATTGTTTGTGAATTATTACAGATCCAACAGAAATGGAAAAGATAAATTATTGCGGTATGAAAGTAATCAGAACAAAGTCTTTTGCTTCTTAGTTGCACAGTCCTCCGCCAATAGTAGCAAAATCCAGTCTTCCAAGCTGCCCTCTTCTTCACTGTCCTCTAGTGCATTAACCCCTTGGTGACTGATCTTCACAGGTGGCCCTCCGGCACGGGAGCGACACACAGCCTTTTGACTAGTCGAAGTAAATCCTAGGCAAAACTTGTCTGATTTGAAAGGAAAGTCCAGAGGCTGCCCCCAGATGATGGATCCTTCTGCTTCCACTACTGCCCTAACATCCTTTAAAGATGACATCCGAGATGGTGGTCTTGTGATCACAGGAGTTGAGGACACCGCTTTAGTCGCCGCTATTTCCTGAGAAACTTCTTCAAAGTTTTGGAAAGGGGTCTCTATGAATTCGCCATCTAACTCCACATAACGGAAGGAATTCAGATGACTAATCATATATTCCTCTTCCCCATGGACAATTATAATCTTCCCTTGGACAGGGTACTTGAGCATCTGGTGCAAGGTGGAGGTGACGGCACCAGCATTGTGAATCCAGGGATGTCCCAACAGGCAAGAGTAGGAAGGACGGATGTCCATCATGTAGAATGTTGAATTGAACGTCTGAGTTCCCACTTTTATCGGGATGTCTACCTCCCCATGGACCATCCTTTTAGATCTATCAAAAACTCTCACAATTATATTGTTGGGTTTTAATGTCAGCCCCTCACAATCCAACCTATCCAGGGCTTTCTTTGGCAAGACGTTCAGAGATGACCCAGTATCAACCACGACATGGGCTAGGGTAGTTCCCCTACACTCCACTGAGACATGTAGTGCGTCATTATGTTTTCTCCCTTTAGATGTCAAGTCAGCATCGGAGAAACCCAAGTCATTGTCAGCTGTTAAACTGGCCACACACTCTTGGAATTGATCAGCCGAAGTCTCTTGCGGCACGTGCGCTGTTTTCAGAAATTTGACCAAAGCTTTAGCATGTGCCTCAGAGCACAGCAGCAATGCTAACATAGAAATTTTGGAGGGGGTCTGCCCCAGTTGTTCCACCACATCATAATCACTTTTCTTAATAATCCTCAGGATTTCTTCCATCAACTTCTTGGACATTTCATGAATAACAAGTGATGGAGCCTTCGTCAGGACAGGCTCCTCTTGAACATTCTTTCCTTTATTCTCAATAGTAGAAGTAGGGATAGGAATTGTATTGTTTTTGTCAACTGGTACACTTGCAGATACAGTTACTGGTATAGGTGTAATCTTCAGAATAGCCACGGGTCCAAAGACTGCTGTTGGAGGAGCAATCTCTGGAGAAAAGATTCTTCCACTACGGGTAACCTTGCTTGTTCTGGCAATGTTACTGATGTCGGGATTATCCTCCTCAGAGCTTTCTTCTTCTATAGTGTGTTCAATCTGTTTGACACCATGGTAGTATATTTCTCCATCATAGTTCCATGGTACCATTTTATCTGAGTTATAAGGGGCTGGCCCGGGAATTGTTATCTTCAACGGAGTAGTCATAGGAGCAGATGTAATCCTAACGGGTTTTTTAGGAACCCTGGAAGGATTGGCGTATATGGTTATTATTGAAACTTCTGGAACTGGAATGGGTGAGACAGGAGCTTTCTCGAACAAAATTTCTTGGTTATTAATCAATTGTTGGATTCCTTTCTTCAACAGAGGACAGTCAAATGGGGAGGATAGGCAAGCATGGAAATCTTGGTCACAACCTGGAAACACACCAGCTTTCAACAAATTCAACTTGATGGTTAGGAGAGGAGTTAACGGCTTATCCACAGTAGAAACAAACAGATCTTCTTCCACAACATTGGCATTGTGTCCATGCTTAGGCATCGAGCGGAGATAACATTCGGTTCCTCAGGAGCTTCAAATTCAACTTCCTTTGCGTCAATCAGATCTTGAATCTTGTTCTTCAGGGCCCAACAGTTATTGGTGTCATGCCCTGGACTTTCCAAATGGTACGCGTATCTGGCGTTGGGATGGTAATGTGGAGAAGCAGTGTTAGGATTTTTAGGGGCCTCTTTTAGCATGGCCAGGTTCAACTTCAAAAGATGTGGTAGGACTTGAGCAGGAGTCATGTTTATCTTGGTGAATTGCCTTACAGGCCTTTCCACCCTTTGCTGGTTATTTCTCGGCGGATCATTTCTCAGCTGGTTGTTCCTTGGCTGGTCTGATGTAGACTTTTGAATCATAACCGCCCCCACTGTTGGTCGTCGTTTGATTCTTCCCTGATTCTTCTGTGCATGGACAACAAACACTTCCTTCTTTCCAGTGAAGGGATTTTTTGCAATGACAGAGGTAGACGCATCTTTCTGAATTTTCCCGCTTCTAATACCGGCTTCCACCCTTTCGCCAGTTAAAATCAATTCAGTGAAACCTGCAGAGGAGCTTCCAATCAGGTGATTAAAGAAAGGTCCTGACAGAGTTCCCAGGAACATGTCCACTATCTCCCTTTCAGATAAAGGTGGTTGCTCCCTTACGGCTAAATCCCTCCACTTTTGGGCGTAGCCTTTGAAGCCCTCATTAGAAGCCATGGCCATACTCTGTAGCTGAGTACGGGTTGGCGCCAAGTCGGCATTGTATTGATACTGTTTATAGAAGGCCGCTTCCAAGTCATCCCAATTATGGAAATCTGCTCTCTCCAACTGGTAGAACCAATCAAGTTGCGTTCCCGATAGACTGTCCTGGAAAAAGTGGACCCACAAGTCTTTGTCAGAAGAATGTGGTTGAATTTTCCTGACATAAGATTTGAGGTGCATTTTTGGGAAAGACACCCCATCATACTTAGAAAACAGTGGCACTTTAAACTTATGAGGGATTACAATTATAGAAAACAACCCTAACTTCTCAAAGTCCAGCCCCGGTACTCTCTGTATCTCCATAGCAGCTAGACGTTCTTCCAAGTTTTTGTATTTGTCATCGGCCGGAGGGTACTATTGTTAGGAGTAGTCCTCTTCCTCTTCTTCTTCTTCTGCTTCAGAATCAGATGGTACTGCCATCTTTTTACCTTTTCTTTCCCCTTCCTCAAAGGTTGATAAAAATTCGAAGGTCCTTCTAGCTTGTCCTTCAAACCTTCTGCCCAAGATAACCACACCGACTCGCTTCTTCTTCTTTTTCTCTTTCTATTTCTCTAGCAGAGTCTTGAGCTCCTCCTACTCCTTGGTTAAGGTCAAGAGTAGCTGTTAAAATTGTGAATTCTGAGCTTGCAAATCTTTGATCGTTTGTTCAATATCCATCTTGCTGAAATAAACAACAGACAGATGAGGAAACTTGGTGTAAAGACCTGTTTATGCATATGATGAATGATATGTATTCATGTAATGCTTTCAAGGATTTAGAAAATTAAAATTTGTTTTAAACAAAAAAGAAACACACGTCATATTAATAAGATAAAATTGTTAGTACATCAATGCCCCTTGGGCAAAATAATACAAAATTCTAAGGTAAAAAGACGTTGCGCATCCTCTTTGGTGCAATGTAGGTGTTGAGAGTCTTCTCTCCGTGAAGTAGTCAAGTGAGTTCCAAAACCTTCTTCTCTCTTGCGTAGAATTGGGCTTCAAAAGTATCGCGTTCTCCCTTGAGTTGTATCCAACTCCTTTGTAGATCTTCGAGTGATGTTGGCATGTCAGGATGTAGGAGGGTGTATGGAACCTCTCCTTCTTTAACAGGCTGTATAATCACTGGGAGAATGGAGGGGTAGGGCATCATAAGACTTTGGGTGCGGGTTCGTACCCACTTGAGGTAAGGCTCAAGGGGGATGGAATTCTTGTTTCCTAAGGTCTTACTGTCTACCTTGTTGGGCATCCTCCAAGCTCGGATGAACCTTTGTCGGAGTCCTTGGTTGTTGTTGTCGAAGTCGAAAACCAAACCTTGAATCAGCATATCATGTGGGCCATCCCTTCGGGCATAACCAAACTGTCTCAGAGCCAAGCAGGGATTGTAGGTGATGCCTCCCCTAATGCCAAGTAGAGGGACATTAGGGAATTCCCCACAATGGTCAATGATGATAACATTCTCTTTAGATCGAGAAAACCAATGAATGTCTGAATGTGTAAGAGTCATCAACCGTTGTGACCACCTCAAACCTTGCTCATTCTTCAAGAATGATTGGGGAAGATGAGAAATAAACCATCTTTCCAGGAGAGGAGTGAAACACATGAGAACACCTCTTTTCCTCATTGTACGAGTGTGAAAAGAGTGGAGGATATCCCCAAGCAATGTAGGCACCGGGTTGCGAGTCATGAAGATTTTGATAGCGCTCACATCTATAAGTTGGTCAGGATTAGGAAACAAGACCATCCCATAGATGAGAAGAGCTACAATCTCCTCAAAAGCTTGCAAGTCTAGAGAATTCCAACAGCTTTGGGCCTTCTCAAACAGAAACTTTGACAAGAAGCCTTTGACACCACTTCTAGTTTCCCAATGGGTTGTGACATCAAATGAGTGCAAGTGTAGGGCTTGAGCAATCTCTTCTGGCTTTGGATCTCTTTCCGTACCATTGAAAGGTAGTTAATTGAGAATAGGAATCCTCAAGAGTTGAGAGAATTCCTCCAAAGTGGACACAAGTTGGTAGTCAGGAAATATGAAGTAATGATGCAAAGGGTCAAAGAACTGGAAGAGAACTTTCATCATATCCTCCTCAGTGTTGGTGGTGACCAAGTTGCGTAGAAGACCATGTCTCTCGGTGAATGGAGAATTCTCAGGAATCCTTGAAGCTAGCTCCTTGAGTTGTGGACGAATTCTTACAAGGTTGATTTCGACAGTTTTCTTGCGAAGTGAATCCATAACCTACAAAACAAGAACAAAGATGAACTTCCAAAATCCTTGAAATGGTTAGTGGATGCATATGATGTTCATGATGTCCATGATGTTATGCACAAGTATATATGTACAAGCAAATCACACAAGTTCCTAGTTTAGGCTTGCATGGGGTTTCATAGGTAGGTACCCTCTTGAAGTTTAGTTGGCTCAACCTGTCCTAGAAATAGTAGCCGGGTTCTAAGGAGCTCAATATCACCGGATTGTTTCCTTGTTCATTGTTTCAATTCAGCCTCTTTACTGGCGACCGAAATATTCCAAGGAACCAAACCTTAACGAGTGTAGTATCGAGTATCTACCAACTTCGAACTGCACCAAAGCCGGTCATGTCACTACATCCTAAAAGGCCAAGTTGGTCAAGTAAAGGTTCTAAAAGTTAATTAGTGCTTCATGACATCACTCAGCGGCCCCGTATTCTCTTTGATTGACTCAAAGGCTACCGGTACCCACAAATATGTCGCACTAATATAGCTATTGCTTAGACCATGTCGGTATACCTCGCACAGTTTCCACAACGTATTGCTATTTACCTATGAATATTTCCCAAATCCGGGTAGAGGATTCAAACCCAAACAATAGAACTAAAATGTAAAGCAAACAAGTTAAGCAATTGTAAGCAAATAAAGGTGATCTAAACCCTAAGGTAACCCACTTTTAGAAAATTCCCCAGCAGAGTCGCCAGTTCTGTGATGCGGTGGGAGAACTGACTTGAGGTTTTGCGTTTATGTTCGCAAATGTTGTGGTTAGAAAGAGTTGCCACCGACTTTTCTTTTATACAAAAGGAAAGGTAAAAAAGCACAGGAAAGGCCTTTGAGATGTTTTCTTGAGTTTGGGGGGTAGATTATGAAAAGGGAAGGTGCTAGCACCCTTTTCATCCATAGTTTTCCATGGGCTCTTAGTTACTTGTTTAGATCACTTCCTTTACTTTTGCAATTGTTTGAAAATAGAAAGGATTGTTTTGAAGTTGATCAAGTAACTAGAAGCTATCTACCTACTCAAAAGTATTTCTCGTACATTTTTATTCCTTTGACATTGTTGATTTACCATTGATTTGGTAAACAATCCTATCTTTGGATGTTAAACGGGACGGGCGTGGGTCATCGTATGACCATGATAACAATATTGCCAAGTATTTTTAGCAAGTTTTGAGGGACTAAGATAATTTTGTTTTAGGCAACCTTTTGATAGCGTCATCGAGGGACTATGATCTTATTTGTTTGTTTTGCTTTGTTTTGCCAAGATACTTTGCATGCATACCATGGCCATTTATTTTAAGGCAACCAAGTGGGTGAAACCCTAGGGGTGCTTGTGTGCAATGTGTTGTCATTTTATATGCTTTTGTTTGTCTTGTATTAGGTCATTCTATTTGTTTGATTTTTGTTTTATCATACAAAATCCTAGTTTTACTAAACATGGTATAATGCGATAAATTGCGTAAAATAAAACTAAGCTATTAGAAAAATTATTATGGGAGGGGGGATACAAGTTTTTGAATGGGGATATTTGCATAAAATAAAACCCTAAAATACTATTACAACCTAATTGAATTATTGTACAAGATAAATAAATATACAAATATTTAAATATGCAAATAAAATGTATTTATGCAAAAATGTCTTGTGTTAATTTTATGTAAGAAAAAAATAAAATTATTTAAGTCCTTAAAATAAGAAAAATAATATTGTTGTTTTTGAAAGGGTGAAACCCTAGTTTCTTTTATTAAAAGAAAAATTTGTTCTATTTATTTATTTTATCCATTTATGTACAAGAAATAATAAATAATATTATTAACAAATATTAAAAATTAAAATATGTATGAAAATAATATTTTATGTGTATGAATAATAAAAATAAAAATGTATGATATTTTTAAATGTGTTTACTATTTATTTTAAGGAAGTAGATTCTATTTATTCTAATAAATCAATATTTTATGCATAAAATAAGTTAAAAAATAAAATAAAATGCAAAAAATAAATAAAATATTTTTCATGATTTTTTGATGTTCAGAAAAATATTAAAATTAATAAACATAAAAAATATGAGAAAATATGCAAAAATATGAAAATATGCAAAGGGGATGCAAATAGTAGTCAGGGGGGTGTGGAAAACAAAACAAGCAGGCCCAAGGCGCGCCAGGCCCATGACACTTCATCCCTGTCCTCCAGCTTCCATTTGCGCGCGTTCTGAGTTCAAACCTCTAACTCCCTATTCTTTGCACAAAAACAAAAACTTATAACACAAAAAATGTAGCTTATGATCTCACGATTCCAGTGATATAAAGTTTGTGACCTAACTCTAAAAGACCAGGGAGAATTTCAGTGGCCCTAATTCCTGACCTAATTTTTTCATGAACTTCAAGCTTCAAATTCTCACTACTCAGTTAATATAAATGACAACTATGCATATGTACAGCTTCAACAAGTTAAGGACTACATTTTTGCTTCACAAATCGTGACTTAAGGATGCCTAAATAAAGAAATAGAGTTTTGAAAAATACCTTGTCCAGCTAGATTTGGATATGGCAATATGGGGGCTTTGAGTGAGGCCTGAGGATCGTGTGAGCTTCCTTGAAGTTCCCTCAACCTATTCTAATGCTTAGCTGGCCTTGTGGATGGCTGAAACTCTCTGCACGAGTCAACCTACAACCTTCAAGTTTGAGAATGGTGATGTCTGAAACAGAGCTCACAGTTGCAAGATGAATGCTTGGATAGCTTGTATGTGATGTATGGAAGGTGTTTGAAGTGTTACAAGGCAAAACGCACGAGCAAATATTGAGTTGGCAAGAGTTTTGCAGAAGCTGCCCTGTTTGGGCAGAAATTTGAGGTTTTTGTATTTGTGAGAGTTTTAGATGTTGTGCATTTGTGTTCTAGGTTGAGATAAGTTTGTGAAGTTGTTTTGAATGAGGCCAAGTTCTCCCTTTATTAGTTGTGCAAGTTCTGATCCCTTTTTCCTCTTTTATTGCTTTTGAAGAAAGTTGAAATGACTTAAGCCAAAATGTTGTACTCGCTAGCTGCAGAGGGTTGGTATGCTTTTCCTGATATCTGTGGACATTGCTTGTGACAAAAGAACAGGTCCAAGGCTCAAGGATAGCAAAGTTGCAAAAAGCTTGCTTTATGAAAATGGTATTGTGCCCTTTATGCCATTTATGGATTAATCTCTTGTACAATGCTCCAAAGGTGAAAACAAAGGCTTTAACCACTGAGTTAGCATTAAATTATGGAGTGTATAATGGATTTAGGACCTGTAATGCAAGTTACAAGCATGCTTGATCAGATTTGCAACTTGGTGCATTGTGAAAATGGCTTGAACAAAAGTGACAAAATGCCATTTTCTCTTCTTCGATTCTCCCTAACCACAAATGATCTTGGAGAGTTCTTGGACATTTTGGAAAGCTCGTAACATGGTCTACAATCCATTTTGAAATTAATTTTGAGATACCTCTTGGAACTAGGTGAAAAATGCCCATTCGGTTAGGTCAAAAATCTGCCTAAATTAGGGCAAATTTTCACTAAGTTAAAAAGTTTATGGACCCCTATTCACAAATTCATAACTTAAGATCCAAGCATCTTTTGGGAAAAATTTGTGAATAAAAGTTGTAGATTTCATGGAGTACTAAAACTTTCATGTTGGAAGTTTTCTTTGAATCCAATTGCATAATGGTGAAAGAGTTTTGGAAAGTTAGGAAAAAATAAGAAAATTTCCATACTTAGAAAAATTCTAAGTTATGAAAATTTTCAAATTCAAAACCCTAATTTGCAATTTTAGGTTTCTTGGTCAACAAGTTTCACATTTTGACATATCTTGATGAATTATGACCCTTGGCACTTGATTTTGACCAAAAAGTCAAAGTTTGACTTTTCACTACATAGTTGACTTTTGATCAATTGATTGCAAAATTCATCTGTCAATCCTATGCACTTGAGATCTTTTGAACTATGTGATTAGTTCAAGATGATGCTATTGAGTCCTTGAAACCATGATTGAACCCAAATGGTCATTGGCTGGGTGAAAAATCAGAAATTGCCCTTTCTCAGTCAAAACCCTGATTTTGACCATTTTGCCCTTTTGATGATTTGATCAAATTTCTTAAGGAGTTGTGATCCAAACTTGATCAAATGGTTCATAAGAGCCTAAAATGTTGTCGTGGATAAAAAATTATGAATTTTGACTGTAAATTGGCCATGGTTGACTTTTTCGCCAATACAGCTGATTTTTAGGTCAACTGTCCAATTGACTGAGCAAAAATCTGATTCACGGCTTGAAACTTAACATGGGAAATCTTAGGGGTCCAAGATGGTGTATGAAAGTCACATAAAGCATTGATGGTCCAAAAATCCTTGTGCAAACTCAAACCCTAATTTTGGGGTATCAGTGCAAGGTGATGTCTTGAGCTGACCAAACCCTAATCTTGTCTTGAGTCCAAGAAGTCTTGTGAGGAAAATCTTGATAAATGAGAGGGAAAATTTTGGGGTACCATACATATGAAGATTAAGAACAAAGACGTGATCTCTTTTGTGCTCTCTTACTACTTCAGATCAGAAGTATTTCATCTGAAGAAAAGATCAGAAACTTGCACAAGAAGAATACATTACAACTAGTACAAGACCTATTCCACTATGGAAAAGACTATGCTGTACGGATGAAAATGACTTATCTCTCATGTTTCTATGATATCGTTGTAGCAGCTGGAAAAAGAAAGTGGCATTTTCTACTATCTAACGGTCTTCTTTCTTAGCCTATATAAAGGGATGACTACTTCATTTGATGATAACGAAGAATGCATACACAAAAGAACAATTGAAGCGTCAAATTGAAAAGTAAAGTTACTGTGCAAAGAAAACAAGAGAGAAAATATTCAGTAGATATTCAAAAACACAAAGAGTTGTTGCTCTGTTTTATGTTAGCTTCTACTATCTATAACACAAGAGTTGTTGCTCACTATTATGTTATTTATCATAATTGTATACACAAGAGTTGTTGCTCAGATTTGTGTATAAACATTTGTTCTATATTATAGTGTTACATTTTATTTTTATAAGCACTATTGTAAACATTGTTTGATTATATAACTTTTTATATTTGTTTTCCTTAAGTGACTAAGTTGTAGTCAAAATTACTTGAGATGGCTAAGGTGTTTTTCTAAACTCTTAGACGTTGTTTTTAATCTTTCTAGATTATTAGATTAAGTCATTTTATAAGACAAAATCATCTTGGTGGATGGACAAGAGTATCCTTTTCTTAGGTGAACTTGTATATACTAATTGTGTCTCTTTTATCTTCTAGTCTATTTATCTTTGTTCGTTTGTGAGAAGCATATGCAAAAGAAAAAGATTTTGAAAAACCCAATTCAACCCCTCCCCTCTTTCTTGTTTTTTTCTCAACCTTCATAACATATTGATGAATTATAAAGAGAGCTTTATAATTATTCTTCTTCAATTCTTTATGTGCTACCTCTTGTTCATCTGCCGCATCTTCTACAAGTGGCGTTACTCCTTCCTTCACAATATCCAAAATATCTTGATAACATAATATGATCTTCATCAGCTTGCACCAATTATCATAGTTCTCAACTTTAAGAATTAGGAGACTTGCTAGAAAATACCCATTCAGATAATTCATTGTGTTATGCTTTCCAAGAATCTCATATGCAATACTCTAGATACCAGATGTTGGAATTACACCCAAATCTTAGAGAATTTACAATCAATCTTGATGAACAAGAATCAATCCTCTGATCAATTTCACTTCTTGTTATTCACTCTTTACTCGAGCGAATCAACTATATCTTGGTTGCAAGATGATTCCATGCAGCAATAAATATGGGAGAAAAAAGAAATTGAATTGGGGAAGAAATGGAATTAGAGTTTTAACAAAAGAGGAAAAGAAAGAGAATATTTATGTAGAGTTTCTCTCTTCCTTCTAATTGAAGATTTATTCTCAATTATGTAACTACATTAGTGTATTACAATGATATGGGTTACTCCCTATTTATTGGATGAGTTTGCTTGATCACTAAGTAAACTCCAACTAACATAGTTTAGCTAAAATAACAAAGTAAGGTTAAGTCAAAAATTCCCGTCGAGGCTAACTCCTTCGTCATTTTTACAGCTTATAATTTTGACATTATTTCTCTGTGAAACAATCACTAGCCTCTTATTAAAGGTTACTTGCAAGATCGGCTACAATAATCCTAGATTTAGTGTTTTGAGTATTTTTGAGTTGAAAAAAGGATAAAAGGGCAAAAGATAAAGACAATTGCAAAGCAGATAAATTAAAGACATAGCTTGTAATTTAAAGTAAAAACTGGAAATTGCTAAGAATTTAGATGTGGAAGCATTCATACATTATTAAGCTTGAACTCAATTCTATCTTAGATGTGGGTACTTTGAGTGTATTGCTATTAAATATGAAGAAATGCAATCTTTGACACAAATACATAAATCTACTTAAATAGAAAACCTAAATATGTAACCGTCGATGGTTACTATCCCATGTTAGGCTTCGTGGGAAACTATTTTGAATATTCCCATGTTCTCACTGGCTTGCACATTGATAAATCTTCCTGCCAATATGAATCCTTGCTACATTTACCTATGTACCTATCGAAAGCTGCCTCTGAACCTCATGTCCTCGTCGATTGGCCCCCATGGTTGATGTCCTTTCCCTTGCTTGACAATCTTGTTGTTGCCTACGATATTTATGCCTTTTAAGCCTTATAAACCCCACAACTTAAGGCTTATAACCCCAGTCAAAAATTTCTTGTCAACAAATTGACCCCGAAAATGCCATGTTCAACGGAGGCTTGTCGATCGAAGAATTCTGGCGTTTTTCTTCCATATTTACGACCACATTAATCTTTGGGATAACGTCATGCGTAACCATGACTACTTTCTGCACAACAGTTCCCCATGTCCCATCAATCACTTCTCATGATCACTCCTAGGTTTTAAGGCGTGGTTTCTTGAACAAACCCCTCCAACTTTTTCACTTCTCTACTTTGTCATCTTTGGATTACTGCCACATGTAAATGATCGACATGTGCAAACTTTCTTTAAATACCATTTTGAGTTACCTACATCTCTTCTACTGCCTTCATCTCTTCTTGCTCACAAAAAATCCCTTCGTTTCCCGCATTTTTTACTAAACATAAAAAATGGAAGCTTCTGGTTCTACTTCCGTTTCTACTGGTACCAATCCAATGGATTTTTATCTTACAAATACCGCCACTCTACCAGTTATTCCGCAACCTACATCTACTGATGCTCGTACCACTGCAACCTAGAAGAAACAAATGCTCATCCCGTTTGCGGTTTTTGGAGAACTCCATGCTTTCTAAGGGTCGTACCCACACCTAAAGAATGATCCCAAAAAGGTTCATGGATTCTTTCCTTACTATACTCTTGCGAAACCCCTTGTGTTATCTCAGGATTTTACGCCTAATGTCATGTTTATAGACTCCTCTACCAGGCCTTTTCGCTCCACTCCTACTCTTGGAAATTCGGCTTATTTGGCTTGGCTCGACAAGGTCCAAGCCAAGAAGAAGTCTTTTTCGGAAGTATTCAACATTTTTGACGCGATCCAATGTAATAACCGGTTTAAAAATATTGAGTCGCCACCATTAATTTTTATCCTATGGAAGGGAATATAACGAATAACCCTAATTCGATCAGAGAATCTAAGTTGTTGACTCACTTTTAGACGAAGGGAAGGTGTTAGGCACCCCTCATATACCTTGTTCCCAAGGCCATTAGGGTTTAGGTTTAAGGTTTAGGAATAGGGTTTTAACTTTAATTAGTGGAACTCACCACAGTTTTTAAGTCGTATGCCCACCTATCCTCTTATGAGGAATCAAAGTCCCAATTCGTAGTTCGTAGTTGTTGGTTGGTGTTTTTTATGTATTATAGAAATATATCGAATTCTCCTTGAACCAAGTCTGGATGTATGAATAGCGAAATTTGTAAATGAAGTTCAAAGTTAATAAGAAATATCTTCATAATCCTTATTTGAGAATAATGTAAATTAAATTATGTTAGTAGAATATCGTTAGTAATTTGTTGGTTAGATGTTTTCGAGTATATGATGCAATATGTAAAAAAAGATTTTAATGCATGAGAAAAGTATTTTAATGCAATTAAGATATTTAAAAACGAATTAGCGTTTAAAACTGATTTTTGATTAATAAATAACTATTAAAAATATATTAAGTATTTTTAATGAAAATATTATAATTATTTACTAATTCTACAATATTATATATTAATGCAATAAATAAAAAATGGTAGTAGATAAATAAATAAATAAATGAAATGAAATTATAAAAATAATATAACTTTATTTAAAAACGCTGGGGGTGTATGTTTAACTTGGAAGTAAAAACTGGGGGTGTGAATAAAAACAGGGCCTAAATCAAGATATTGGATTTGGCCCAAAACTCGCAGGGGGGTGTATTTTATGATTGAGAAGTAATATGGGAGGTGTATCTAGAATATGCCTTGTCTCAAATATATTGCTTAAGCCCGTTGGCCAATATATGAGGAGGGTGTGTGGTATTATGATGGTCGCACAATCTAAAGCGTTTGATTGTAATCAAAGGGTCCTCAAAAACCAATCAAGGGTCGTTCATTAGAAGTATTAACAACGAATGTCTGGGATCTAAGTTTGACTGAGGGAACATGGTATGTGTGGAACATAGGGATCATAAGGTTTATATATTCGTTTCCCTTTCATTTCTTTCATTTTTTCGCCTCTGTTTCTCTCTCTAACACATAACCAAACAAATCCTTATTTGTAATCTAGAGAGAGATGCTCTCGCCTCTCTCTAGAAAGGCGACCTCCAGAAATCACCTCGCTCTGGGCGCCACCGGATGGAAACCGCTTCCGCGATGGCTGCTCCAGGGTATCCCCATCTTCTTCCATCACCACCATAATAGACCCATAACCATTGTATCATACCCTAACCCTTTGAAGATCAAACCCAAAACACATGAACCCTAATAATGTCCAACTTAAACCCCAAGAACCCTAACCCTAAATTAAAACCATGCGGCAATTCAATAAAACAGAATTAGAATTGCAATAAGCTAAGTGCTTGGGTACCACTAACGTGCTTTACCGTGCTCGTTTTTTCCGATTGTAATTCCTAATCCTCTTTTTCTCCTCTAGTTTTCAGGTGGCGCAAGGTGATGATGATGATGATAGATGCACGACACATGAAGATTGAAGGGATTGAATAAGATGGCAGAAATAAATCTAGGGTTTCAGAATTCGAAACCCATATCTAAGCTTTTTTCTTCTCCTTCTGTTCTTTCGTTCTCTGTCACAATTTTTCCTCCTTGCTATTCTTTTAGATTATAGGGTTTTTATAGTTTAGGAATTAGATTGAATTAGGAAACTTTTATATGATTTTGCGTTACAAATTGTGATTTGATCTAAAATTAGGAAGATTTAGATTTGATTAGGGATTTAATTTATTGTAAATTAAAGATTTGTTCTTGATTTTGAGATTTGAGATTTGATTATGTATAATGTTGATTTTTATTTGAATTGATTGTAATGTTTAATTCGTTTGTGTTTATTTTCCAGATCTCTACAGTAATTGTTTTTGGACTCTTTGAGTCGCCGCTGAGTTACAAGACTAGGGAAATTAGGGTTTCTTTGCCCTCTTTGACTTCCGCTCAACTTAAAAAATAAAATAATAATTGAAATTAAAATATTAATAATAAAGTTTAAATAATAACTTTAATAACAATAATAATTAGTGACACTTATCATAATCATGAATAACAATAATATTTATGTTAATAATAATAATTATAATAATAATTATATAATTGTAGAAAGAATAATGAATAATAAAAAGAACTAGGTGGTCAAAAATCAGGAGTTGACTCTGATCAACCCCGAGGGACACAAAATGGGCCAAATCTCAGCTTCATTGGGCCGGTCTTGCAACAACATATAAAAACAATCATTTCTCCTATTTACTTAAAACGATTAAAAACCCTTAATGGACCATCAGACTTTGATGGCTCACTTAAAGCAATACACCCCTCCATGATTAATATATATATATATATCCCTTGTAGATTTCAAAATAGACAGATTTGAACAATATGACTTAGAGATTAGAAACATAATAATAATATGACTATTTAATTGATAGGGGAAAATTAGGGGTATGACTGCTACCGCTATTTTGTTACTCTTTGATTGAAAGGGTGAGAGAATACGCAAGTATCGCATATTCAAATCCGAGGTTTATTAAATAATGGAAGACCCCAATATTTGACCAAAAGATTATAATGATACGCTGTACAACGCTCCCAAGAGTATGAAAATAGGCATAGACGACGATACATCATCTTACCAGAGTTTGAACAAAGAGTTTAGATTTGACTTAGATATGCCGACGCGGATAACTCATCAATACCTAACACAAATCGTAGACTTTTTTTCTTCTGTATTTACCATAAACTAGGAGGTAAATAACACAAGTTTGAAAATTGACTTACTAATGCTTCCAGACTAATATAGTAAGCTTATAACATATATTTTGTCTAATCATCACAGCCTAGGGGATAAATAAAACGGAGCTTGATAATACATTTCTGCATGGAGACTAACACAATAAATTATATCACAGATTTCATATATTACTACAACCTAGAGTGTAAACAATACGAGGATGAACTTGTGCATTTATCACGCCCTAGAGGATAAATGACACATGGATAGGATTATTTATTCATTACGACCTAGAGAATGAATGACATAATCCTAAGAATTTGCATACCTACCACAACCTAGAAGATAAATAATATGAGGGAGAACTTGTGCATTTATCACGACCTAGAGGATGAATAACATAAACCCGACAATTCACATACCTACCACAACCTAGAGGATAGATATTTGAAAAGTTTGTGCGTTTATCATGACCTGGAGGATAAATGACACAAAGATAGGCTTATGTATTTATCACAACCTAGAGGATAAATAACGCAATCCAGATAATTTGCATACCTACCACGACCTAGAAGATAGATACTTGAAAAGTATTTTGGTAATCAAATCTTTAGATAACTAAACCCAAGATAAGATTGGAGTTTACCGGTTGTGCCTGTTCTCAACCAAGGTGTTTGTTTGTTTTTTGGTAAGATGATTTGACAATGGGCCCAAAAAAAGTTCGCAGTTTAACCAAAAATGAATTTTGAAAAATGCCATGCATGATATATATGCATAATTGCCTAGATTGATATGGATCCCAAAATGTATGTGTACTGAGTAATTTATATATGCCCCAAATGTTTATATATGCACCAGATGTTTGTATATGCCCTAAATGTTTGTATATGCACCAAATGTTTGTTGTAAATGTTTTAATATTCTCTCCTTTTAAACTATTGGTTTTGTGTCACCAACTCCTCAACATTATATGTTGCGTTGTCATGGTATTTTTGATTTGATTTGAATTTAAATATAAAAAAGTGAATAGTGTCTGCCAGATTGATTCATAGGCGCATGCGTAGGCGTCGACGTAGATGTGGACATAGGCATAAATGTGGCTATGGTTGCAGGCATGGGCATAGTCGTGGATTTTATTTCGATGTTTTTCTAACCAAAATGCTTTTGGATGTTTTATCAAATGCTTGTATTTGTTTGTCTAATCCCCAAAATGATTTCAATGTCGTATTCATAAGAAATTATCGTAGTATTTTGCAAACAAGTCAAAAAAGGAAAAAACACAATTGAAAGATTGAAAAAGTAAATTTTTTATTGATAAACATGCCTTTGAACAGGAAAAAGTACAAGATGTAATTCCTAGAAAGAGGTAATCACAGAAAATTTTAACAAAGAACTTTAAAATCGTAATGAAAATGATAATTGCTACTGCTGTTTCTCCAATATTCTTTTGATAGCTCCAATCTCCTTTTCTTCTGAGTCAAATGATTTGAATTAATTCCTTTCTTTCGTGATCATGGTCGTAGTTCTGGGATCACGGTCTGTTTGTTCTTTATTTTGAATAAGATCCCAAACTTTTTCCTGGACCGCCCTTTCGGGTTTTCAATCCACTGGGATAATTTTTTTGTTTATGTCCCTAATTTTTGCCTGGATCACCCTTTAGGATTTTCAATCCACCGGGTCACTCCTTTTTGCTTAAGTCTCCCATTTAGGATTCGAACTTAGTGAGCTTTTTCATACATAGTATTTTTTGAATGCGTTAGAGTTTGTCGGATGTGGTAGTTCTTCCCTATCCATTGTTATGAGGATGAGACCACCACCCAAAAATGTTGTTTTTACCACATGCTGACCTTCATAGTTTAGTGTCTATTTACCATGTGAATCAAGGCGAGGTAGTAGAATCTTCTTGAGCACCAAATATCCTTCTTTGAACAATCAAGGACAAACTTTCTTGTCAAACGCTTTCTTCATTCACTTTTTCTATAACTGACCGTGGAAAAAAATCGTCTAGCGTTTTTCTTCAATGAGGTTAAGCTGATCAAGTCGTATCTGAATCCACTCCGCTTCTTCGAGTTTTGTTTCCATTAGAAATCATAGTGAGGAATCTCTACTTCAACAGGGAGTACTGCCTCCATGGCATATACTTGAGAGAAAGGAGTTGCACCCCTTGTCGTATGTACAAAAGTAAAATATCCATGTAGAGCGTAGGGGAGCATTTCATGCAAATATTTGTATGTTTTCACCATTTTCTGAATGATTTTCTTGATATTCTTATTGGTATCTTCAACGGCTCCGTTCATCTTGGATCGGTATGGTGAGGAATTATGACGCTCAATCTTGAAGTCATCGCATAAATCCTTCATCATTTTTTTGTTCAAATTAGACTCGTTATCTGTAATGATGCTTCTAGGAACCCCATATATGCATATAAGATTCTTCTTGTTGAATAGAGTAACCAATTGTCTTGTCACATTTGCATAGAACACAATTAGACTCATTTGGTCAAGTAATCAATGGCAACTAGTATGAACCGGTGTCCATTAGAGGCTTTTGGTTCAATCATTCCTATCATATTAATTCCCCACATAAAAAATGGCCAAGGAGAACTCAGGACATCCAAAGGAGTTAGTGGCACATGCATTTTGCATGCGTAAATTTGGCATTTGTGACATGTCTTTGTATAATGGTAGTAATCAGCTTCCATTGTAAACAAATGATAAACTTCCCGCAAGGTCTTTCTATCCATGGCATGTCCATTTGTATGAGTTCTGAAAGTGCTTTCATGGATTTCTCTCATAAGTGTATCTGCTTCATGTTTCTCCATGCACCTGCGCAACACCATATCGTAGTTTATTTTGTATAATACATCACCATTCAGAAATAACTTTGAAGCTAGCTTCCGTATAGTTCACTTGTCAATCATAGAGGCATTTTATGCATATTCTTTTTTCTCGATATACCTTTTGATGTCATAGAACCATGTCTTGTTATCCGGTCCTTCTTCAATAGCAAGGAAATGTGCAAGCTCTTAAAAATTTCTAATTGTAATGTGTGGTTCATGATTTAGCGAAGTTACTTTGAAGATTGTTGATAAAGTCTCCAAGGAGTCTGCCATCTGATTTTCTTCTCGTGGAATATGACTGAATGTGATCTCAGTAAATTCCGTAGCTAGCTTCAAAACATGGTGCCGGTATGGAATGAATTTGGGATGTTTAGTGTCCCATTCATCGTTGACTTGGTATATGACTAACACTGAGTCTTCATACATCTCGAGGTGCTTAATTCTTAGATCAATAACAGCTTCTAGTCCCAAGATACAAGCTTTGTATTCAGTGAAATTGTTGGTGCAGTCAAAACATAACTTTGCAGCATAAGGTTTATGAAAATTCTTCAGAGAAGTAAACACTTCCCCAATACCATGCCCTAGTGCTTTTGAAGCACCATCAATTATGAGTGTCCAATGTGCCGCTGGTTCAGATCCTTCGTCGGGTCCTGGTATTTCGTAGTCACCTATATCCATGACATCTTTGTGTGGAAAGTCAAACTTCATTGATTGATATTCTGGCAATGGCTGATGAGCTAGATGATCATCTAGTATACTACCCTTGATGGCCTTTTGAGTAATATATTGGATGTCGTACTCGGATAATAACATCTGCCATATGGATATTCTCCCTGTAAGACTAGTTTTTCGAACACATATTTCAAAGGATCCATTCTTGATATTAACCAAGTGGTGTGAGTTAGTATATACTGCCTTAATCATTTAGTAGCCCAAGCTAAAGAACAACAAGTCTTCTCTAGAAGTGAGTACTTGGTTTAATACTCGGTGAATTTCTTGTCGAGGTAGTAAATTACATGCTCTTTTCTACATGTTTCATCATGTTGTCCTAATACACATCCCATAGACCCTTCAAGCACTGTTAAGTACATGATGAGTGGTCTTCCGGGAACTGGTGGCATCACGGTTAGTGGTTCTTGTAAATATTTCTTTATTGTCTTGAAGGCTGTCTAGAAATCATCATTTCACACCACTGTTTGATCTTTTTGAAGTAATTTGAATATAGGCTCACACGTAGAAGTTATGTGCGATATGAACATCTAAATGTAATTTAATCAACTTAAGAAACCACAAACCTCTTTTTTTGTCCTTGGAGCTGACATTTCTTGTACGGCCTACACCTTGTCAGGATTTACCTTAATACCATTTTGACTTACAATAAAACCCAATAGCTTGCCTGAATTGACACCAAATGTACACTTTTTCTGATTCAACCTCAGTTTGAACTTTCGCAGATGCTCAAATAACTTTTGTAAATGTATATTGTAATCCTCCTCTTATGAGATTTAGAAATCATATCATCTACAAATACATAAACGTCTTTGTGGATCATGTAAGTGCCTTCGTTTGGGATTGGCTCATCTCTTGTAAAACAAATAGCAACAATAATGTAATGTAATGTACAATAGGAACAGCCTGAAAATTCTATTGTAAATGCCTAAACATGCTCTGGAACAACATGTCTCAAGAGATGTCATAACATCATACCAGACATCAAGCTACTGAACTGTCAAGACTGATGCAGTTCTGTTCCTAAAGTTATGCAGAATATTCTGCCAAATAGAATGCATAACAAGTAGCGAAAATTGAAGGCATACGTGGAGCCCTAGAAGATTCAATCAGAAGCTAAGGATAAGGAGAAAAGCTCGATTGAAGACCTAACTTGTAGCAGAAGTTTTCTGCTTATTTTATGCAGGTTGTTAGAGCTGCATTGCTGTTATGTGAAGGCCCAAATCCAGCTGGGTAAAGAGGGTTATAAATAGAAGCATTGTAACCTAATTTAAGGGAGTTCGCTGATTGACAAGATGTAATCACTTAGGGCTAGTTGTGAACCACCCGGGCTGTGGGATGGTCACCATACTCCTTGAAACCTGTAGGTTAAAGGATGTATGCATTGTACTTGATTGAAGCTTTTAAGCATGATCAAGATGTGTAATGGAAGTGTATCTTCTGAACAGTTTAAGTACTATAGAAAGTTATCACTGCGGTGATTGAGGGGGAGTGAGAGGGGTCTCATATCTAGGATTGGATCTTAGGTAAAAGTGTCATTAGGTAGTGATTAAGTGAGAAGGCTGTCAACGGGTGTGTTGGCTGTAGGGTCTTTGAATTGATACTACTAATAGTGAACTTTATCCCTGGCTTGGAAGCCCCCAGATGTAGGTTGGTTGAACCGAACTGGGTGAACAATTCTGTGTGTTATTTACTTTCTGTATTGGTTATTTACCTTGATGTCACAGCATTCCTCGTAACATCAATGTATAAGATTAACCTTAACTGTTCTGAACTTCATTAAATCAGAACCTGCGTGTTGCTGGCTCTGGTATGTTAGTCCAGTGACTGTTGTAGAACAGATATCAAAAGTACAACCTATTCTACTTGTACAGCGCTTAATGTCAGATCAGAGGTCTTAACATTCCATTAGACATTCTGAGTCTGTGACATTCCCGGAATTTCAATTGGTATCAGAGCAGGCATCCTGTCTGTCTCTGGATGAGATCCATGGGGGATACTTTCCGGTTGTGTACAAGGTAGAATATTGTTTGAACCAGTAGTGTTCATATTGTTTGGTCCCTAGGAGTGGAGGATGGACCAATTTGGGAGAAAGTAGATCAATCTGATCAGCAATGTTGAAGGAAGATGAAAGTGTTTGAACCTCATGCGGGAGTGAAGATTTTGGAGTGCATTGTTCAACCTGTATTCAGCACAAAGAAGAATATTATCAAAACCTTCATGCGGGAGTGAAGATATTGATAAGGTATCATCTGTGTGTATAAAGCTTCCTTTTAACCAGGCTGTAGAGTTGGGTCTAGGAAGTTGCTTGGTGAAGAAGCAAACAACTTGTAGGATTGATTTATTTTCAATCCTTATGTGTCATGCTTGCTATATGGAGTAAGCATTGTGCTATTCCGCTGCATAGCTTCTGATACAACGCCTAAAGTGAAAGAAGAACTCTAGGGTTATTATTTTCAACAGAATTTGTAAGCAGATTTTGCAATCTATCAATAATGTCCTCAAGTCCACTCATAAAGGCAAGGCATTTATTATTTGTGTTGATGAGTATCAATGATTCTCATATACGTCTACAAGCTGCTTGAAGATTATCAAGGATGATGTGTTCCAAGGAGATGGAACTGATATGCTTAAGGATGTTAGAACATCATGCAACTGCCAGTTGAAGAACAGATGTTCTGGGTGCTAAACACTTGTAGTGCGAATACATATGTTTGGAACCTACTCCTGATCTGGAAGAGGAGACATCTGGTTTGAAATAATTGATCAAGGGAGTATATGTACTGAGCTAAAAGCACTTAAAAGGACTTTAAAGTGTGATTTCCAGGTTTCCCCTCATATGATTTCTGTGTCTTCAGCCAAGTAAATATACTTAACAAATATGAAGAAGTAATCAGTCATGATCATCTAGTATGATTAGATAATGGAAGCAGAATCTTTATGTGATAAATATGTGGAAATCAGAATCAAAAGTTCTAAAGCTTGTACAACATCACAACTGTTGAAGACATCCGTTGTTGAGGAAAGACAGATAAGTTCCAGATTTAGTGAACATCCTCATGATTGATAATGAAGTTTCTTCTAGTACAAGTTACAGAATGTGGCAACCTGAAACTTGTACAGCAAGTAAACTAAGGACTCTTAATTTGAAACCTGTGGCAAATTCCAAATGAAGAGTACTTACTATGTGTCTAAAGTAAAGAGCTCAACACTGTATGATCAAGCTGATATGAAAGGGAGTTCATCTTACCTTGTTCTATAAGATGCTTGAGTTTATTTCTCGTGATCTTAGTGATTTCCTAAGAGGATAGGAATAGAACAGGGTATGTCTACCAATCACATAAACTGCAGCATGTGAAGGAGAATTCACTTAAGTCTCTACAAAGTCAAATGGTGGATATCTACACTTTGACAAGTCATCCCCATCACCTAGGATGAACTTGTTAGTTGTATGTAGGAAGGAGGAGATATTTTCAAAAGACCCTCTTTTTACTTAAAGTTCATTTATGTGGTGACCTTACATAATAGAAACAACTTGGTCTGCTCTTGTCTACAGAAGTATGGTACGATTAACTCCTTGTACTGTTCAAGGGTCAAGGTGAAGGTGATACATGCTAGTTGCTGCATGGTTATGTGGTTGTTGTGGGTCTGATCATAAAGGATGTAAGAAAAGTGTGCTTTGATTGCTTTGGATGTTCATCCAAAACCATAGTATAAGCCAGGTTCATATGGTTGAGATCAATGTCAGATCTGATGGTGCAACATCATCTCAAACGAAGGGCCGCTTCAGCAGTTGGTTTTTCATGCATGGAGCAGAAGATTGTTAGAATAATTATCCTACCTTGAGAAGATGGCATAATCTAACTAATAATGAATACTTTGACGGGAGACTAAGTATTCATTAGGATCTTGCATAAAGATATATATATATATATATAAGCACTTTGATGGGAGACTAATTGTTTGTCTAATATGTATGCAAGGCTGTATTCTGAACCTATTACTCAGAACTTGGTAGAGAGTTTATTTCTCTCTAAGAATATTCTGGTGAGTAATCACACCTTTCTTATGGGGAATATAAAAGGGCATGAATCAGAGATGTTCTTACTATTCTAAGACTAGTTCAGGGTGCTTGAAGTTACCACCTCAGAACTAGTGCTACTGGTTTCCACGCCACTATTTTGATTGGCCTTAACAAGGGAAGTCACTGAGTGTTGCACTTTTCCAATTACAATATACATTGAAGGGAGATTCTGTAATGTTGGACTTAATCTGAAGATCAGAAGTCAGAAGAGGGCAGTGGTATGCTGATGTTTATGTGTTCTGATAATATGACATTGTGAAGTCATGGATAATGTCTCAACAACTTGAAAGATTCAGATCTTATCAATAGCAAATTGGTCTAGCAAATCAGACTTCACTAGCTCCAACAACTACTAGTGAATGGAAGATCAGAAGAATTTAGAGTCTTTTGGTGTATTGAATCTCAGCAACACAAAGCATGAGTGATGGCCATGCTTAAAATCTCTTGCTACTAGCTGGTTAAAGTGCCCCTCTCTGTGCCTAAATGAGAGAAGTAAAAAGAAGGCTGCTGTTGAAAAATGCAAGGTAATGTCCAAGTAAGTGTCATGACATTATCAACGACATTGCAACCTTGGGGAAATCAAGAAGAATACGGGAAAATAACTTCGCCACGTCATTGGTAGTCTGTTTCCTAGAAGGAATAAATCTTCAGTCCCGAAAATGGGTCAAAGGCTGATTTTATTCAGGAATTACTTTGACCAAAATTTATGCATGTATTAGGACTGGATCTTTTTGTGGTATTGACAGAAACAAACAATACATGCACAGTCAGTCTGAAATGTGCACATGCTCTAACAGGTATCCTTGACCAAGATTTTATATTACCATCTTTTTGAACCTGGTATCTCCTTATATAACCTCCTTATATACCATCATGGGGTTTATACGGATTTGGGAAAACTGTTCTTGGATCTGGTTTTGTGAGGGCTTTCTTTGGCAATTTTTGGCCAAAAAGGGGGAGAAAGGAGTACTGTTAGAAACTGTCCTCGTTGCAGCAGCTACTACTCAAATTTTTGATCACAAAGACTTGTCACAAACTCAGCAGAAATTCAAATGGCGTGAATTTCTTTGTGACTTGTGATCTGAGTTATGAACACAGTTGTGACCTGTGTTCTGAGTTACAAGGGAGATATTCTGGTCACTCCTTAAAGGTTCTCTGATGCCTCTGAAAGGATAGTTTATCTCCCACGGTCCACTTTTTCCACCATCAGTGACAAGAAATGGTTCGTGGTCTAAAAGGGAATAAGGTGCATCCTCTTCCTCCTGTGCCACAAGAGGTCCTGAATGGTGAGTATTATTGTTGTATTTGTTTTAGCCAAAATTAGCCAAAGGGGGAGATTGTAAGTGCCTTCGTTTGGGATTGGCTCATCTCTTGTAAAACAAATAGCAACAATAATGTAATGTAATGTACAATAGGAACAGCCTGAAAATTCTATTGTAAATGCCTAAACATGCTCTGGAACAACATGTCTCAAGAGATGTCATAACATCATACCAGACATCAAGCTACTGAACTGTCAAGACTGATGCAGTTCTGTTCCTAAAGTTATGCAGAATATTCTGCCAAATAGAATGCATAACAAGTAGCGAAAATTGAAGGCATACGTGGAGCCCTAGAAGATTCAATCAGAAGCTAAGGATAAGGAGAAAAGCTCGATTGAAGACCTAACTTGTAGCAGAAGTTTTCTGCTTATTTTATGCAGGTTGTTAGAGCTGCATTGCTGTTATGTGAAGGCCCAAATCCAGCTGGGTAAAGAGGGTTATAAATAGAAGCATTGTAACCTAATTTAAGGGAGTTCGCTGATTGACAAGATGTAATCACTTAGGGCTAGTTGTGAACCACCCGGGCTGTGGGATGGTCACCATACTCCTTGAAACCTGTAGGTTAAAGGATGTATGCATTGTACTTGATTGAAGCTTTTAAGCATGATCAAGATGTGTAATGGAAGTGTATCTTCTGAACAGTTTAAGTACTATAGAAAGTTATCACTGCGGTGATTGAGGGGGAGTGAGAGGGGTCTCATATCTAGGATTGGATCTTAGGTAAAAGTGTCATTAGGTAGTGATTAAGTGAGAAGGCTGTCAACGGGTGTGTTGGCTGTAGGGTCTTTGAATTGATACTACTAATAGTGAACTTTATCCCTGGCTTGGAAGCCCCCAGATGTAGGTTGGTTGAACCGAACTGGGTGAACAATTCTGTGTGTTATTTACTTTCTGTATTGGTTATTTACCTTGATGTCACAGCATTCCTCGTAACATCAATGTATAAGATTAACCTTAACTGTTCTGAACTTCATTAAATCAGAACCTGCGTGTTGCTGGCTCTGGTATGTTAGTCCAGTGACTGTTGTAGAACAGATATCAAAAGTACAACCTATTCTACTTGTACAGCGCTTAATGTCAGATCAGAGGTCTTAACATTCCATTAGACATTCTGAGTCTGTGACATTCCCGGAATTTCAGATCATATCATGAAATAGTGTGACCATAGTTCGTTGATAAGTTGCCCCTGTGTTCTTTAGACCGAAAGGAATTAACTTGTAACAGAAACTTCCCCAAGGAGTCATGAAAGTAGTCTTTTCCATATCCTCGGGTGCCATTTTGATAGGATTATAACCTGAGAAGCCATCCATGAATGAGGATACTGAAGCTTGAGCTGTATTATATACTAAAACATCTATGTGAGGTAATGTGAAATCGTCCTTGGGGCATGCTTTATTCAGATCCTGATAATCTACACACATGCGTACTTTGTCGTCCTTTTTGGGTAATAGCATAATGTTAGCTATCCAAGGTGGATAATCTACCACCACTAAGAACCCTGCATCAAATTGTTTATGGACTTCTTCTCGAATATTGTTAGACATGTCTGGACGAGTTATTTTGAGCTTCTGTCTAACTAGAGAACAACCTTCTTTGAGAGGTAGTCTATGCACCACAAATCTATATCTAATCTTGGAATATCTCTATAAGACCAGGAAAATACATCCACAAATTCATGTAAAAGTTTGATCAGTCTTTCTTTGACGCTTTCCTCCAATGTTGCCCCTAGATTGATCTCTTTTGGATCCTCCTCTGTGACAAGGTTGATGGTCTCAATAGATTCTTGGTATGGTTGTATATTGTCAGTCTTTTGCTCTAATTCCCTTGCTAATTCTTTGGAGAGTTCAAGATATTCATCATCTTCCTCTTTCGCTTGGTTGATGGGTACATCAAAATTATATTGGATAGCAGCAATAACATTATTGGTGGTTTTAGGCATGTATCTGTACATTTATCATGTTTTGGTGCAGTTTTAGTATATGAGTTTGAAAATGCGTATGAAGAAAAGTGTTACCATTTTAAAATGTAAGATATAAACGCAAGAGAAAGATAGGGATATCAATTTAATGCAAAATATAACTTTTATTAATTGCGAATATTTTTTGAAACAAATTGGGGACCCTTATAAGTTACCCCTATGCCTCGGGCTTGACATAGGTTCTTTTTAAAATAGATAAAAATTACTTTGGAAAGAAAAAGATCTCTAGAATCTCCACGGTTGTCCCGGTTCTTAAGCTCTTAGCCTGGAGCACATTCACGAATGAAGTCAAATGCTCTCTTGGTGTTTCTCTTGTTAGATATCATCTCTACTTGTCCAACATGCTCTACCCCTTTGTTGATGAAGGTTTCCTGGATAGGAGGAAACAACGCCTTGCCTTTTAGAGTGGCCTTTGATGATTCGTAGCCAAAACCAACATGATTCTTCTTCTTAGGTATCTCCACGATTTTACCCTAACTTTTTGAGGTACCATCATCCACAACTGCTTGTAAATCTCTCCATGAAGTCACAATAGGTTTCTTAATTTTCTCCACTGGTAGGGTAACTGTTGAAGCATCCTCTAAGACTTGGAATGGTGTTGCTATGCAGTCTTCATCCATACTGATATATCTGTAGGACTCTATGTGACTTAAAAATATGTCCTCTTCACCGTCGATTATAACCAATTCTCTTTGTTGTACCCCAAAATTTGCCCTCTCATATTTCTCAAGACATTGCAAGAAAGATCCCCAAGTGGCTCAAGGTTGCTCAAGAGTTGGACAGTCAAGCTATCTCCTAAGGCAGTCAACCCCAAATTAGGGTTTTGTTTTTCATCAAGATCCTTGAATCCAAATGACCTCAAGTGCTCCCCAATGTCCTAATATGTTCTCAAGATCATCCATGTCAAATTTCAAGCCTTGCAGAGGAAGTTTGCTCATTCAATTGCTCAAAAGGTCCAAAAATCGACCGTGTTAGGGCAAAAGTCAACTATGACCTACAAACTGTCAAACTTCAAATTTTTTTGTCAACATTCTCATTTTTAAGGTTATTTCATCATTTTATCAAGGGCTGATCATGATTCGTCAAGGATTGCTCAAAATTCATCAAGACTCAAAAGTTGCTAAATTAGGGTTTTGTAGGAAAAGTCAATTCAACTTTGACCAAGCATAACTTTCTCATAATTTATGAGAAATGACCCATCCAAATCTCATTTTGAAGATGAGGCAATTTCCTACGATCCATCTTCATACCCCAAGATCAAAAAATGCACTCACAAGAAGTTATATATTTGGACATTATAGGTTATTTTTGAAAGTCAACAAAAACACCTTTTTTGCCAAAGATTATAACTTGAGCATGGTATGTCAAAATGAGATGATACCAAAAGGGTTGGTTATAGGACATCTCAAGATTTCTAAAAAGTCAAAGAACATCTCCAAAAGTTCAAAATTGAAGAAGTTATGCATTGTTGAAGTTGGACATTTTTGCAAAATTGCCAAAAGTCAACTATCCTCAAAACTCCAAATTTTGTCAAATGGGCCCATTCTTTTCCACTTGATTTGAGCTTGCATAATTGTCCACGTGTCCTAGCTTCAGCCATGAGCCCATATCCCTTTTTTATTATTTTATTTGATTTTGTATTGAATTTATTAATTTTAAATCAAATTTAATCATATAAAATCCCAAATTTTGATTACCTAAGATTTTTTGGCTGTTTCAGGTCTTAATTATCACCATGATCATCATCAAACTCGAATCATACAATATCATGTGCAAAAAGATTGATTTTAGGCAAATTTGGAAAGTTTGTAAAGGGTGAATCAAATCAAATTAGCAAGCATTGATGGGAGAAGATTCAAGCCTTAATTCTTACCCTAACACATTATGCAATACATAAGCAAGCCAAAGGGACGAAAATAAGGGTTAGAGGCTGCAAGAAGAGGCAGAACAAAAGTTTGAAAAAGTGGTAAAAAGCTTGAATTCGAAATCATAACAAGAGACATTTTCAGGACTTGGCAAGCATCCCAATCGATTCGTGGACGTTCACTGAAGCAAAACCAATCCAAAGCAAGCGTTCTCACATACCACAAAGCACTGTAAGTGTCACGATAATCACCTTGGTTCTTGAATTCGTGATTCATTATTCTTGCATCATTTGAATAAATCATTGGCATATTTATACTCCTCACAACATTTGCAAACGTTTGGCATCATCCAATTGCGTTTTTCTGGCCTAAATAAAGAACCCCCATAGCTAGGGTTCTTCGGTTTTTTTTAGGGTTTTCTTTTTCAGGAAAAATCAGGACTCAAGAAGGGCATAATGTTGATCAGGGAGCCAAGACGAGTCCAACCATGTTCATGGAATTTGTTTTCATGGTCTGGAATGGATTTTAGAGCAAGCTTGCGCATTTAGCTGCGAATCCAAATCCGCAGGTAATATTTGCAGGATTTGGAGGTAGGAGACGACGAGCTGTCGTTCTCCCATTAGCCAATTCAAATTAACTTTCGCGCATTTTTGTTTTTTCTGGCCATTAACTTGTTTTCTTTTATTATTATTAGTTTGTATATTATTTACAAATGAAGCAGACCAGCCTAGTGGCAAGCGTGCATTGGCAGTCACCCTCAGGACCTGGGTTCGAATCCCAGGTCCTCCACTTTCTCAATATGTTTTTTCTTCAGGTATTCCAATGCACATGAGGACTTGTAGTGTACCATACACATTCATCTATCCAATGGCCAGATGGCCAAAGGCCAAATCTAGTGGCCAAGAGCTGAGGGTCCACCATAGATCCAGTCAACGCGTGCTCACCTGATCCCAAAAGTCAACAAGGCCAGATCTAAATGGGCCTCAGGATTGCTAATCACACCACTATATCAGACCCAAACCTCTTTCTTTTTCTATTTTGTTTAGTTTTATTAATTGTTTCTATTGTTTTGCTTAATTAATTAACCAATCAAAATCCTTTTCTTTTTAAAATAAAAATCACAAAAAAATATTTTTATGTTTAATCAAATTTTAATTTTTATTAATAAATACTAATTAATAGAGCTAGGTTTTAATTAGAATAACTCTAACATATTTTTGTAAATAATTAAAATTAAACTAGACTTAATTAGGTCTTTACTAATTCAATTAATTTTTATTTCTTTCTTAAAATACCAAAAATCCAAAAATAATTTATTTTTATTAATTAATTTAATTAATTTAATTTAGTAATTAATTTAGATTTACTTCTTTCTTAAAATAAAAAATAACAAAAAGATGTTTTCTTCAAAAAGGGTCAAAACTCTAATCTTGCGCCCGATTTAATTTCCCGCATGCGATTTATTTTCTTTATCCAATAATGTACTTGCTCCCGGTTTGTAATAGTTAAATAGGACTTTTTATTATTTTTTATCGCTTTATTTATTTTTAAAGGGGTTTGTCTTTGGCGATGTAAATAACCGACGCCTTGTAATTTAAATTCCACAATTTATTTTCCGCAAATTATAACTGTTAGATGTTTGATAATAGGGATGCATGACAAGACTGAATGTTTTAACCTAAAATCAACTTAGATCACCCTTAACATGTAAAAAGATAAAATTGACTGAAAACGACACACTCGCACATGCGCACTCTTAGGGTACACCCCACTTAGTTGCCTTCGTACACGGTCATTGAGTATAGGTCACTTTAGAGGTCTCCCTCTTGTCCAAAGATCATAGTTGCCTCGAAACGGTTGCCTCGGGTATTGTTGCCTCAAACAAATGATCTAAGACATTAGGGTTACCGCTAAGGCATCCTAACATTGCTTTGGTGACCGTAAGTCCCTAAATTCGAATTGACCCTTAAACTCCGACGACGGTGCTACCTACTCATCAATAGTAGGATAGCATTGTCTAAAGGAAGATATCATATAACGATTCCTTTTTCGAGTAGGTAGATGGTTCTTAAGTACTTGCTCTTTCAAAAAACAAAAACTCTTCACACTTACACTTTTCGAATAAAGTTTTCAAAAACACTTCATACACTCTTGAGGACAGAAGCAAGAGTTAAATCGAAGTTTCAAAACAAAAACTTTTTCAAACCCACAAGCACAAAGAAAACAATATTGAAAATAATATGAGCAAGTACCTAAGATCCCGTGGATAACCACGGATAGAAAGGGTGCTAACACCTTCCCTTTCTATAATCTACCCCCCGAACCCGAGAAATATCTCAAAAAGGAATTTTTTGTGCTTTTTTCCTTTCCTTGTTGGATAAAATAAAAGTCGGTGGCGACTCTTGCTTACCGCGACATTTTGCAAAAACAAACGCAAAACACAAACCAACATTCCAAAAAACAGTCAGTTCTTCCCACCGTATCACACTATTCAACGAAGAACTTCAATTTCTGATGTGGAGTTCAAGTAACAACCCCTGCTGTATGAATCCAATATCGTATGAGTAAACATGTATATACTGATTCTAATCCATCACCTGAAAGGTAATATAAAACATATGCAAACCGATCTTGACAGGGAAGATCCACTTCTCCAAATACCAAACTTTGAGAACCGTCAAAAGCTTTGACTACCGTAGAACTTGGCCCTATAACAACATCATCTAGTGTTAACTTCATCAGGCTAGATTTTTCTATGACATTGTCAAACTAATTTACTGTAATCTCTTTTGCAACATGAGAAGAACTTAGAACCTTCATTAAAGAGTCTCGATGCGCTTCAGAATTGAGGAGCAACGAGAGTATTAAAATCTTGGCCGGGGTTTGGTGTAGCTGATCCATTACCCTATAATCACTCCTCTTTATTATTTTCAAGAATTCTTCTGCCTTTTGGTCGGTAAAATCCTTGCTTGGAGGTTCTTGTTCTTGGCTAGCCTTTATCACAGTTTTCCCCTTATCTTTAACCACAACATCATTATCCTTTTATGGTCCGGGATCCTAAATTTAACCATTGCGAGTCATGCTCCATGTTCCTGCTATATTTGTGATTATAGGTACCTGGCTTGTTGATGGATGAAATTCTTATTTTAAACTATTGATATATAAAGTAGAATCATAACTCCACAATACTGCTTTTTTACTTTCGTAAGGAGTGGGAGATGGCATCCTTATCACCATTGTAGTTTTTGGAACTACGGGTATCCTCAAAATTTGTCGCGGTATCATCAAGGGTGCTTCTATTGACTCTCCCCATGGAATCATAAGAGTTTTCTTATTAAAACTTGGCCCTTGGTAAGGAATTACCAATGGCTTCCTTATACTTCCATCGATCACAGCTAAATATTCTTCTTTAGGGTATTGCCCGAATTGGACTATCCCATGATCCATAAATCTTTGTAACTTCTTTTCAAAAGCTTCATTGTGTTCCAAGAGGAACCCACATTCAAACAAACATTCTTTCAAAAGGTTTATCAGAGCCTTTGCTCGTCTGGTCGTCCCAAAGTCAGTCACCACTTCTATTTCATTCACGGTTGGTCCACCATGCAGAGGCATGGGGTTCATCTTGGTATTTAGTTTTTCAAAAGTGATATCTTTGGAATCCAACAAATCTCGAACCTTATGTCTAAAGGCCCATCATTTTTCTATGGTATGCCTCGGAGAATTGGCATGATATTCGCACCTAACATTTGCGCCATACTTTAGAGGGAGTGCCCCAATGGGAGGAGCTAGAGGCTTCTGCTATACCAAATATGTTTTTAGTAAGTGTTGTAGTAATTGACTATGAGGCATGGGAAGATGATTAAATCTTCTCGAAGGCCTTTCAAACTTATTTTGTTGTTGTTGTTGTTCTCGTGGAAATACCAATGGATATTGTGCCCTTGGATGCGATGCAACAACATTAATTTCTCCTTCCTTATTTTTCGAGAAGTTTGGGACATGTCTTTTTGAATTATAAGGGGTACTAGATGGTGCCCCTTATATATTTCCACTTTTTATGCCTACTTCAATCCTTTTACCAATAGTTTCCAAATGAGAAAATCCTAAAGAGACGCTTTCTACCATCTTATCATAGTAAGATCCTTGTAAAGAACTCATGAACATAGCGAACAATTCTTTCTCCAGGAGTGGTGGTTGTAAATGGGCTACCATTTCTCTCCACCTCTGAGAATATTCTTTGAAGGACTCATGCTTCTTCTATGATAAGTTTTGGAGTTGTATGCAGTTAGGCACCATGTCTAAAATGTAGTTGTATTGTCTCAAGAAAGCGTTGGCAAAATCTGCCCATGTTTGGATATGAACTCGCTCCAATTACATGTACCAATCTAGAGATGCCTCATTCAAACCGTCTTAGAAACAATGGGTCATCAGCTTCTGATCTTGAGCATAGGTATGCATTTTTATGCAATACATGCGTAGATGGTTTCTCAGGCATGCGGGTCCCTTATATTTTCCAAAGTCAGTTACTTTGAATTTTGGAGGGATCACCACATCAGGAAGTAGACGCATTTCTAGAGCATCGATGTCGAAAGCATCTTAACCCTCCACAACCTTCAACCTTTCTTAAAGAGCTTTATACTGATTGAGGGCCAAGGGATTCTCAACAATCTTAGATTGGCGTGTCTGAGTAGCATCTTCCAAATCAAGGTCTCCATACAGTAGGTCTATGTAATTATCCGCATTGTTGACTGAAATTTGTAAAGTATGGGATGCCCCTACCTTTGGTGGAGGTGGGACAAACCCTTCAGTATTAGCTTGTCTTACCTCTTGTTTAGTTACGGTTGACTTTAGGCGGTTCTATCTTACCAATGATTTAATTGGAGAATGTTTTTGAAAAATGATAAGTTTTTGTATGAATTTATGAAATGCAATGTTTGCGAATGCATGGATGCATATGAATATGCTAAGAGTTTCGTTTTTGAATGTCTTATTCACTTATATTTCATATATGTTTTTCCTTAGTTTTTGTTTTTTATTGGCGAGCATCTCAAAAATAAATACACAAATGAGATTTAGAAACCAATTTTTTTATTGAAATGATTATTGTCTTAACAAGAGTGTAACACGGTGGGAGAACTGACTTGGTTATTTTGCGTTTGATCGCAATTGTTGCGGATAGCAAGAGTCGCCACCGACTTTTCTTTTATCCAAATAAAGGAAAGGGTGAAAAGAACAGGAAATACCTTTGAGATTATTTTCTTGAGTTCGAGGGGTAGATTATGAAAAGGGAAGGTGTTATCACCCTTTTCATCCATAGTTATCTATGGGATATTAGATGCTTGCTAGATCACTTGCTTTTGTTTGAAAGTGTGCTTTGTGGTGTGGTTTTGAAAGTATTTTGAAAACGTACCTTTGTAGTGGTTCTCGTCTCTATAAGAACACATACAAAGTGTTGTTTGGAAAATAGTTCAAAGAAGTGTTTGTTTTTTGAAAGTGATTTTGAAAAGGTTTCTTTGTAATGATTCTCGTCTCTATAAGAACGTATACAAAGTGTTGTGTTTTGAAAATGATTCAAAGTGAAAGTGTTGGTGTATAAAATGATTTTGTTGTGAGCAAGTGAGCAACTAGGCGCATGCTACCTACTCAAAAGGTCTTTAGTGTTCTTTTCCTCCTCCTTTAGATGTTTTCTATATTACCATTGATTGATATGAAGCCTTATCTTTGGATGTAAAGGGACAAGCGTGGGTCACCGTATAGTCATGATAGCGATGTTATGAGATATCTTAGCATTTCTCTTGAGGGACTAAGATCATTTGTAAGACATCATTCAAAGCGTCATCGAGGGACTATGATCTTGTATTTTGATTATTTTTGCTAAGACGTCTCACATGCATAACATTACCATTTTTAGGGAACAAATGGAGTTAGCCCTAAGGGGGAATGTGTGAATAGTGTGTTTGATTTGCATGCATTTAATCTTTGATTATTGGTTTACTACATGTTGTTTTTATTCTTTCCATACATCCTAATTACTAACATTTGTATACAGCAATAAAAATGCAGAAAATAAAATATCCTAACTATTACAACCATATTGAAAAGGAAAAAAATATAAAGAAAAAAATAAAACAAAATGAGAGAAAAAAATGAATCCTTCAATCTAGACAATAGGTTCTTTCGGTTCCCCTTCTTTGGCTTCCTTCGATTGGTAAAATAGTGTGAAATAAAGCTTTCAATTCATCCTTCCATCTATTCCTTTCGATTGGGCCTGGAAGTCAACATGAGGTGCACTATTCATTTCAAAAATCCTTTCTGTCTCCTTCGATCGTAGGAATGCAAAGCTCCCAGGTTGAGATTCGAAAGTCTATAATGCTTAGCCAATCGAAGGATACAGAGAACCTGTCTAAACTTGAAAATGCAACTAACAAGTATAACTTTTGAAAGCTACATGCCAGGGGTTAGCAGAAGATTATTGGGCACCAAAATCCAAAGTCTAACTAGTCAGGATTGAGACTTTCAACATACAGGCAGTGAGGATCGAAAGTTAGGGCATGGTTAACTTCCTAAATGGGATATCTACATTTTCCTTTTATTGGTATGTACAAATGATATTTAAATGAAAGAGTTCCAAGTTTATAGAGAACTTACCTCTTGAAGTGCTTAATCGAAAGAGCTGTAGGTGACTTATTTGGTGGTGGAGGGAGCTTCACTGGAATCTTCCTAAAGTTAGCTCAGTTACTGCATGGTTTGGGAAGTCACAGAATCGAAAGAGTGTATATGATGGTGATGAGTGAATCGAAGGTTATTATGCTACAGTTTAGGGGAAGTGAATCGAAAGGTACACTACTGAGGTTTTTTTTTATAAAAAAGTCTTAGAGTTTTGAAGGTTTGAGAATGTTGGAGAGTTTGAGAATATTGGAGAGTTTGAGAATATTGGAGAGTTTGAGTGCTTAAGGATTTTTTTTTTATTTTTCTCTCAAGCATAAATCTGGCCCTTTTTCTTTGTCATTGGTATCTCTATTTATAGAGAAAAGGTTTGGGAGTTTGAACAAAGATGTGGCTTGGCTGAAATGTGAATATTAAGCTATGTCATATTTTCCAAGATCCCAGGGTGAAGTACTAAAGTTGTTGGTTAAAAGGGGTTGACTTCCCTGACTTATGGTGAAGTACAATCAGGATTTAAGCAAAGCATGAGCTTAGGACAGGATTTGTACTAGCGAGTTCACTTTCATAAAAAAACCTTATGGACAAAGGCTTAATCACCTGGACAATAACTTAATCCAAAATGTAAACAATTAATTATGGAGTGAAATATAAGCATTAAGGCCTGTAAAGTAAGATCATGTAGCATGGCTCATAGATTTGATGAGTGTTCTTTCAAAATCCTATTTTCCACTTGTGTCGAAGAGTTCCAGAAATGTACTAAAAAAGACTGCTTCGAAGGGAGCAAAATTCCCAAATGAAGCTTATGGATTAAACTTGCATCCAAGGAGATTTCCTTCCCAAATGATGTACGTAACTCCATCTTTCATTTGAATGAGGCCACGAGAGACTTTTTGCCTTGTGACTTCATGCCAACATGCCTAAGATCTATGTTCAAACGAAGCTTGCATGAAGGGAACCAACATACCCAAACGAAAGGTGTGACCAGTAGCTTGTACTGAAGGAACCACATGCCCAAACGAAAGGTGCATGTAGGAGGCCAAAATGTCCAGATTCGAAAGAGGCACATATGAGGCAAAAAGTTCAAATCAAAGGATGCTAAAATAGAGCCTTTTTCCTTGGAATCAAAGGAGACTACATGAGGCTTTATGCTTTATGAATCCAAACCAACGTGCCAGAGGTCCTCGCCCAGTCGAAGGATGCAATCCAAGCTTACATCGAAAGAGACCAAAAGACCAATCAAAGGAGCTAAATCAAAGAACACTTGTTTTTTTTTTCAAATTTGTCAAAACATTATTTTTATCTGTTTTCTCCCTTTTTGACAGCTTCCTTTTAATATTGGTCATGGAAAATCCCAATGTACTTGTGCAAGCTTGAACCTTGAGAATCTTTGTGAGAAAGGCCTTGCAAAAATGAGAGGGAAAATTTTGGGGTACAACAGCTGCCCCTGTTTAATCTTCTTAAACCTGAAGAGTTAGATTGGCAAGCCTGCCATTCGTGACTTGAAGGTGGAAGATGATTGAACACTAAAGTGCCTAGAAATTTCCACTCGATGATATGTTAGCTGACTGTGTAGGGAATGGACTTAAAGATGCCATTTGGAGGGATGATGGAAGGTATCAGGATAAATATTTTGGTTGATTTATACTGAAATAGTAGATGTATTTTGCCCGATGATTTTTTCTGTAAGGAAAAGAATTATTTGCATGCAGATGTATGCATGGCATAATGATGTTCTCTAAATAAGTGAGATTATGTTGTATGCATATATCATGTATGTTATATGATGTATGAATCTGAAGTGTTTATTGCAGCGTGTCTTTGTCTAGGAAAATAAATCCTGGACAACATGTTGGGGAGCCTTGGGAGGATGAATCCTGGACCATTGTTGGAGAGTAAGTGTATCTTCAACTTAGTTTAGAATTTTTTCGTTGGGAATCCCTGTTTTATTGTTTGAGAAGAAACCCACTAAGGAATATTTACTTTGGCTCTTAGCATGAGGAAACTCTGTGGGGAGTGTTGATTTCTGCTTGGAGGAATAAAGTTCAGGAAATTTGGTTGTCCGTTGCTCTACTAGGGAATCATTCCTGACTGGAGAGCATCAGAAATTGGCTGTTATCTGGTCAAAATCCAGGCTAGACAACAATTTGTTGATGATAATGAAGTTGACTGTTATCTGGTCGTATTCCAGGCTTTACAGTGACTTGCAGGGGAAGATGTGAATTAAACTGTTATTTGGTCGTATTCCAGGCTTCGCAAAATATTGCTTGAAGTTAAACTGTTATGTCGTCGGGTCCCGGCTTCACAGTAACTTGCTTGAAAGGATGAAGTTGAACTGATATCTGGTCGGGTCTAGGCTTTGCAGTAACTGGTTTGAAAGGATGAAGTTGAACTGATATCTGATCGGGTCCAGGCTTCACAGTAACTTGCTCGGAAAGATGAAGTTGAACTGATTTTGGTCGGGTCCAGGCTTCACAGTAACTTGCTTGAATGAAAAAAGTTGAACTGATATCTGTTCGGGTCCAGGCTTTACAGTAACTTGTTGGGGATAAAGGCAAACTCTTATGGGGAAAGGAAATTAAACCCCTGTCTGGTTGAATTCCAGGTTTTTCTTCAATATCTCGAGAAGTTAAACTATTATCTGGTCGGGTCCAGGCTTCATAGTATCTTGAGAAGTTAAACTAATATCTGGTCGGGTCCAGGCTTCATAGTATCTTGAGAATTGTTTGAATAGGAAATGATTCCGTTGAGGAGTGTATTGTTTTGTTGGGGAATAAACCCTGTTGAAGAGATTATTTGATGACATGCTGGCAAGGTGAATTCTTTAGGAAGAAATTCAGAAGGCTTCTTCTTTTAAGACTCACTCAGCTTGGGAGAGGGTTGTCGAGAGATTGAGACTCTGACCGAGGTTTGCATAAATCCAAATTTGTGGATAACTATGTTGAGGAAAAGGTTTATTGAAGTAGGCTCTGTGGGGATAACGATAATGAGATAACTTCGTGGGGATATCTCAACTGCAGTAAACAGATGCTCGTTGCTGTTTGGTGGCACAGATTTGCTAAATAGTTTAATTATATTCATATGCATATGTTCGTTCAATTTTAGTCATTGGACATCTTTGCGCTCAAAACAAAAACATAAAATTTTTCACTTCAAAGTATATTTGCTTTTATCTTTTGCCCATGAATAAGCGTTTATGTACAAAGAGACAGAGATCCTAGTAAGAGGAAATCGACGAAAGGATAACAAAATTGAAAACCAAAACAAAAACCATGTGGAAATGATCTCATTGTGTTCCAACTCTACTATTGCCCCAATGTCTTTGAACGTCCATTGCCATTGACAGAAGTTGATTGGATTGATCTTAGACCGTTTGAACTCGGACATTGGTAATAAAGTCGATTGTGGTGATTCCATGGGACATAGTCATACGTTTTTAATCCTTAATTTTTGTCTGGACCGCCCTTTCGGGTTTTTAGCTTACCAGGATACCCGTTTTTTCCCAAGTCGCCCTTTCGGGTTTTCGAATTGCCGGGTGTAAAATCTTTTTCTTATATCCCTAATTTTTCCCAACCCTTTGGTTTGTCGCGATGCCCTTATTATGCATAGGTGTGTCAACCTAGCGGGTCTTTTATGCGTAGTATTTTTTAACTATGTCCGCATTCACAGGATGTGGGAAATCTACACTGTCCATAGTAGTTAGCATCATGGCACCACCAGAGAAAACTTTCTTGACAACAAATGGCCCTTCGTAAGTGGGAGTCCATTTTCCCCCGGGGTCTCCTTGTGGAAGAATGATGTGCTTTATTACCAAGTCACCAACTTGATATACTCGAGGCCTGATCTTTTTGTTGAAAGCCTTGATCATACGTTTTTGGTACATCTGACCATGACAAACAGCAGTCAGTCGCTTTTCATTGATCAAGTTCAACTAATCCAATCTTGTCTGAATCAATTCATCTTCGCCTAAGTCTGCTTCATTCATAATCCTTAGTGAGGGAAATTGAACTTCAACTGGCAGGACATCTTCCATGCCATAGACCAAAGAAAAAGGAGTTTCCCCAGTTGATGTCTGAACTGAAATACGGTAGCCATGAAGAGAAAATGGTAACATCTCATGCCAGTCTTTGCATGTTACTACCATCTTCTGCATAATCTTCTTAATGTTTTTGTTGGCTGCTTCCAATGCACCATTCATTTTAGGTCTATAAGGAGAAGAATTGTGATGCTTGATTTTGAACTGAGTGCAAACTTCTGTAATCATAGCATTGTTGAGATTGGTCCCATTGTCAGTGATGATCCTTTCGGGGATACCATAGCGGCATATGAGATTATGCTTGTTGAATCTGGCTACCACGCTCTTTGTGACTGAGGAAAATGAAGCAGCTTCGACCCATTTGGTGAAATAATCAATAGCGACCAGAATGAAGCGATGTCCATTGGAAGCAGTAGGTTTAATCTCTCCAATAATGCCAATGCCCCGCATTGCAAATGGCCATGGAGCAGTCATGATATTTAGAGGAATAGGAGGCACATGGACCTTGTCAGCATAGATTTGGCACTTGTGGCAAGTCCTTGAGTGGTGATGGAAATCAATCTCCATTGTTGACCAATAGTAACCAGCTCTCAGGATTTTCTTAGCCATAGTATGTCCGCTAGAGTGAGTCCCAAATAGACCATCATGCATGTCTTCCATAATTTCTTTTGCCTCCTTCTTGTCCACACATCATAGTAGAGTAGAATCATGGTTGCGTTTGTACAGGATCCCATTGCTTAGGGAGAATTTGGGTGAGAATCTTCGTAAGAACATTTTATCATTGATGGAAGCTCCTTCGGGATACGCTTATGCTTCAAGGTATCTCCTCACCTCATGGTACCAAGACTTCTCGGCGTCAGTTTCAAGCTCATAGAAGTGCGCATGTTCATCAAATCTCTCAGTTGTAATCATAGGAGCTTCGTTGTCCCATTTGACATTGAACACAGAAGACATTGTGGCCAAAGCACCGACTAATTGATTTTCTTCTCTAGGGAAGTGGTCAAATGTGATTTCTTCGAAGTATGGAATCAGAGATAGCACAAGCTGCTTGTAAGGAATAATATTAGAATGTTTAGTGTCCCAATCTACCTTTACTTGGCTAATCACCAAAGTGGATTCTCCAAATTCATTCAAATGTTTGATCCTTAAATCAATGGCAGCCTTCATACCCAAAATTCATGCCTCATATTCAGCCATGTTATTTGTACAATCGAAGCATAATCTGGAAGTGAAAGGGGTGTGGAAACCCTCAGGAGAAACTATCACATCACCAATTATGTTGCCCAAAGCGTTGGGAGCCCCATCAAAGACCATAGTCCATCGGGATCTTTGTTCAGGTCTGTCACACGGTCTAGGTTTTGCACAGTCGGTTACTAGCATGATATTCTCATCCGAGAAGTCAAAGTTCATGGATTGATAAGCATCAACAGCTTGATGGGCTAAATGATCTTCTAATACATTTCCTTCGATGGCCTTTTATGTTGTATATTGGATATTGTAATCAGTAAAGATCATTTGTCATCTAGCTATCCGCCCGGAATGAACGGGTTTCTCAAAGATGTACTTGATAGGGTCCATCTTAGAAATTAATAAATTGGTATGAGTCAACATATACTATCTTAGCAGGCGAGCAGCCCATGCCAGGGCACTACAAGTTTTCTCGAGCAGTGAATATCTGGTTTCACAGTCGGTAAACTTTTTGCTCAGGTAGTAAATAACATGCTCTTTTCGGCCATACTCGTCATGTTGGCCCAACACACACCCCATAGAATTCTCTAGCACAATCAAGTACATGATCAAGGGTCTTCCTTCAACTGGAGGCATGAGGATAAGAGGTTCTTGCAAATATTCCTTGATCTTGTCGAAGGCAGCTTGGCATTCATCATTCCATTTGACTACTTGATCTTTCTTCAAGAATTTGAAGATTGCCTCACAAGTAGCAGTTAAGTGAGATATGAAGCGGGAGATGTAGTTAGACGACCCAAGAATCCTCTAACCTCCTTTTCAGAATGGGGAACAAGCATTTCTTTGATGGATTTTTCCTTTTCATAATCAACTTCGATGCCTTTACCACAGACAACAAAATGTAGAAGTTTTCCAGATCGTACTCTGAATGTGCACTTATTAGGGTTCAACCTCAACTTGTACTTTTTTAGCCTCTCGAATAGCTTGTATAGGTGATTGAGATGCTCTTCTTAGGTTTATGACCTTGCAATCTTATCATCCACATATACCTCTATTTCATGATGGATCATATCATGAAACAAAGCTACCATAGCCCTTTGATATATTTCTCATGCATTCTTCAATCCGAATGGCATGACCTTGTAGAAAAAGGTGCCCCATTGCGTAATAAAGGTGGTCTTCTCCATGTCTTCGAGAGCCATCTTAATTTGATTATATCCGGAGAAGCCATCCTTGAAAGAGAAGACTTTATGTTGAGCGGTGTTATCGATCAAGACATCAATATATGGTAGAGGGAAGTCATCCTTGGGGCTTGCCCTATTCAGATCCCTATAAACTAGACACATATGAACATTTCATCTTTCTTCGGCACCGAAACCACATTTTCAACCCATTGAAGATAATATGTCACAGCTAGGAATCCTGCATCAAGTTGTTTCATCACTTCAGCTTTTATTTTCTCAGACATATCAGGCCGCATGCGACGAACCTTTTGCTTGACAGGAGGGAAATCTTCCTTTGTTGGCAGATGATGAACTACAATGTCAGTATCTAACCCTGGCATATCTTCATACGGCCAAGCAAACACTTCCATGTAGTCATGTAACATCTGAGCTAATCTGCTTTTGACATTGCTTCCTAGGTTGGTGTCGATCTTGACCTCTTTCTTGTCTGTCTTGGTACCTAGGTTGAGGACTTCAACTGACTCTTCATGCAGATGAATAGATTTTTCCTCTTGCAATAGAAGTCTGGCTAGTTCTCCCAGTATTTCACAATCTTCCTCGCCTTCATCTTCGGCTTGGTTAATTGGATGTTCGGAATCATAGTTGGCAATAGCAGAGTTATTGGCAATGAGATCCGGAGTGAACGAGGACCTGCAAGAGTGTGTGTCTGCATGTAAGATACATGGCTATTTTGAGAAACGTATTGAAGAAAAAGAAAGAAAATGAGCACAAAAATTTGAATGCAAAAGTCCAATGGTTTATATTGAATGATCATATGATAAAATGAACATAAATAAACCCTTAACAAATGGACCATAATGCCCCGGGCAAGGCATATGGCTTAAAAGTCATTGTTTAATAATACAGATAAAAGGTTCTTGAATTGATAGAAAGCAATAAACAATTAATTACTCCTTAATGAAGGAGATGGGAATGAATTCATTTTCATGCCAATTGCTGAGGTCTGTCGTGGTAGGGTATACCCATTCTTCGAATGCACATTCGTCATCAGAATCCTCCACAACATTTACTTCATGATTTTCAATACGGAGAGGAAGATTTCCCACACGAGCGCACCTTACTTCTTTCTGAGCCTTGATAGTAAAACCCAACCCATATTTGTCTTCTTTGAACAGGATTTCGGGGAGATGCCCCTAGGTATCACAACTTGCTTTTTCAACTACGGCACGAGCGTCTTTAAATGAAACCATCCTTGGCACAACCTTATCAGCTTTGGGCATGTCGACAAAATTTTTGGCAGTAGCAACCATAGGCGGAACAACTTCAAAAGCTTGACATGGGGTTTCTATAAATTCGCCATCCATCTCCACATATTTGAAGGAGTTGAGGTGGCTTACCATGAACTCCTCGTTATTGTAGACAGTGACGATCATTCCGTTGACTGGATATTTTAGCTTTTGGTGAAGCGTAGATGTTACTGCCCCTGCTCCATGGATTCAAGGGCGATCCAACAAACAAGAGTATGCCGGACGGATGTCCATGATGTAGAAAGTAGAGTTAAAAGTATGTGAGCCCACTTTGATCGGGAGATCTACCTCTCCATGAACCATCCTTTTGGACCCATTGAAAGCCCTCACAATAATGTCACTCAGCTTCAAAACCAATCCTTCACAGTCTAAACGGTCAAAAATCCCCTTAGGTAGCACGTTTAAAGAAGAGTCAGTGTCAACCAGAACATATGCTGGGGTAGTTCCCTTACATTCAACAGAAACATGCAGAGCTTTGTTATGGTTTCTTCCAAGTGGTGTCAGATCAGCATCCAAAAACCCCAAACCGTTGTTGGCCATCAAGATTGCCACACAATTTTCTAACTAGTCAGTTGTGGTCTCATGAGGGACATGAGCCTTCTTTAAGAATTTGATCAATACCCGGGCATGAGCATCGAAACAAAGTAGAAAAGATAACATGGAGATCTTAAAAGGGGTTTTCCCAGCTGCTCCAATATCTTGAAATCACTCCTATTTATAATCTTCAAGATATCATCCATTTCTTGAGCAGAAGGTTCCTCAGCAGCAACATCTTTTGCAGGTGTCTCTGTCTCAATAGGCTCAACCACTTTCTCTTTACCTTTAATGTCAGCACCAGACTTAACAGCGGCGATGCGGACAAGTGTCATTGTAGCAGTTGGGGGTGAGATGTTGGGCAAATAGATCCTCCCAGTTTTGGTACCTTACTAGAGCCAGTAATATTACCAACGTCATCATCCTTGCTCTCTTCAATCCAAGCACCTTGCTTTATTCCATGGTAAAAGACTTCGGCACCGTAGTTCCGCAACATTGCTTTGTTAGAAGAGTACGAAATTGGTCCAGGGATAGTACTTATCATAGGAGCAACAATTGGTTCATTCAAAATCCTAATAGGACCCTTTGAGGAGATCCTTAGAGGCTTTTTTGAAATTGTTATGATGGAGAGGTCTTCAATCTTATTGGTCAAATTTTTTGCGAATAGAGTTTTCTCGAATAGGATCTCATGACTATTCATCAGGCGTTGAACACCTTCATTCAGCCATTTGCATCCATTAATTTGAGTGGTACAACAATCACAGTCCTTTAAATAGCCAGGGAACACCCCGACTCTCAGCATTTTCTTTTTGATAACAGTTAATGGAGTAGTTAAGTTTTCGACGCAGGAAACAAAAATGGTGTCTTCAATTGCATTGACACCTTTGCCATGGTTTGGCATTGGTGCCGTTATCACATTGGGAATTGTAGGCGGATCAAATTTGATGGTCTTGTTGTCTATTAAGTCTTGAATTTTATTCTTCAGTGCCCAGGATTGATCAGTCTCATGCCCGAGACTATTAGAGTGATATGCACACTTGGTATTCAGATTGTATTTAGGTGAGGAGGTATCTGGGTTGGACGGAGGATCATGCAATGTCACTAAGTTAGCCTTTAATAGGTGTTGTAATGCTTGGGATAGTGACATTCCTATCCTCGTGAATTGTCTTTGTGGACCCTCAAATCGTTGATGATTGGAAGATTGTCTTTGAACAGGAGTTGGGTTGGAAATTCGAACAACATTAGCGGATAGACGATTATCCTTCTTGGTACATACCCTCGCTTCATACACAACATTAGTTTATTTCTTCTCAGTGAAGGGTTTCTTTATGGGATTGGAGGTGGAAGCAGATGCCATGGGGATTTTCCCGCTCTTGATACTCCTTTCGACCCTTTCATCGGTCAGGATCAACTCGGTGAAACCGAATGAAGAACAACCAACCAATAAGTTGAAGAATGGACCAGATAACATTCCCATAAACATATCTATATGTTCCCTATCAATTAATGGTGGTTGGACCCTACTGGCAAGATCCCTCCAGTTTTGGTCATACTCTTTGAACCCTTCGATTTTACCCATTGTCATGTCTTGTAGTTGAACTCTAGTCGGCACCAGGTCAGCATTTTATTTGTATTGGTGATAGAAAGTAGTGGCCAAGTCTTCACATGTATGGATACTAGAACCCTCCAATTGGTGGAACCACTCTAGTTGAGTTTCAGTCAAGCTTTCTTGAAAGAAGTGGACCCAGAGTTTCTTGTCGGTGGTGTGCGGTTGTATTATGCGCATATAAGACTTCAGGTGAAGCTTTGGGCAGGAAACCCCATCATATTTAACGAAGACTGGTATCTTGAATTTGTGGGGAATGACAACCCCATATATTAAACCCAAATCATCAAAATCCAAACCAGGGATGGCTTGAATCTCAACAGCCTTCAATCTATCCTCTAGCTGCTTATACTTTTCATCGGCAGGAGGATACTACTCGTCAAAATAGTCTTCATCATCGGACACTCGATCATTGATACACCCAACCTGGGTACTCCTTGCTTCTCCAATTTAATTTTCGTCTTCCTCAGACGAATCTTCAACTACTGGTATCTGGCGGATCGACTCTCTGAATCTTTTACCCATGTTGACTACGGATTTCCTTTTTGGTTTCTTTTTGGATACCAGCAACGTCATCAACCCTTGTTGTCCCTTGGCCAGGGTTAGTAAAGTCTCTTGAAACTGGGAGTTTTGTGCTTGCAGGTCTTTCACTGTTTTCTCGATATCCATCTTACTGAAATAAACATCAGAAAGATAAGGAAACCTGTCATGGAAAACCTGTTATGTTATGATGCATGAAAAATGTGTATGAAAATTATTTCTAGGATTTATAAGATTTAAATTCGTCTAGACAAAGAATGAACAAACATCAAATTGCATTTATTAGTTCAAAATGGTTACAACGTGCCTCTTGGGCTTACAAAGTAAATTTCTAAGACAAAAAGGTCAAGCGCATCCTCTTTGGTTCAAGGTAGGCGTTCAAGCTCTATTTTTCATGGAGTTGCTTTGTAAGATCCAAAAACCTTTTCTTGCTCGCATAGAACTAAGCTTCGAAGGCGTCTCACTCTTCCTTTAACTGAATCCAACCCTTTTGCAAGTCTTCAAGAGAAGTAGGCATGTCAGGATAGAAGATAGTGTACGGGACATCTCTTTCAGCGACAGGCCCCACGAAAACTGGTAGGATGGATGGGTAAGGCATCACGAGCTTCTGAGAACGAGCTCGTACCCACCTAAGGTAAGGATCAAGGGGTATAGAATTCTTGTGTCCCAGTGTCCTACTATCCACTTTGTTTACCATCCTCTATGCTCTCACAAACCTCTGACGGTAGCCTTGACTGTCGTTCTCGTAGTCGAACACCACTCCTTGGATGAGCATATCATGAGGACCATCTCTTCGGGCATATCCAAACTGTCATAAGGCTAAGCAAGGGTTGTAAGTGATACATCCCCTAATGCCAAGAAAAGGGAAATTATGGAATTCCCCATAATGGTCGATGATAGTAATGTTCTCTAAGGATCGAGAACACCAGTGAATATCCAAATGTCTGAGTGACATAAACCTATTGGACCACCTCAAACCTTGCTCGTTCTTTAATACGGATCAGGGGAGATGCGAGACAAACCAACTAGCCAATAGAGGAGTGAAACACATGAGGGTCCCTCTTTTCCTCATGGTGCGAGAGTGGAGAGAATGTAGGATATCTCCCAACAAAGTAGGCACCAGATTGCGAGACATGAAGATTTTGACAGCATTTACATCTATAAGTTGGTCAGGATTTGGAAATAGTACCATCCCATAGATGAGAAGGGACAAGATTTCTTCAAAGGCTTATAAATCCAAAGTGTTCCAACAATCTTGAGTTTTCTCCAACAGGAACATGGCTAGGAACCCTTTGACACCACTTCTTGTTTCCCAATTAGTCGTGACGTTGGATTGTTGCAAGTGAAGAGCTCGGGAAATCTCTTTAGGGCTCGGGTCTCTTTCAATACCGTTGAAAGGTAGTTGATTGAGAATAGGAATCCTCAAGAGTTGAGAGAATTCTTCCATAGTAGGTACAAGCTGGTAATCAGGAAAGGTGAAGCAATGGTACAAAGGGTCGAAAATTGGAAAACACTTTCGTCATGTCTTCATCAATGCTTGAAGTAACCAAGTTTAGGAGTCGACCATGTCTTTCAGTGAATGAGGAACTCTCAGGAACCCTTGATGCTAACTCTTTGAGTTAAGAAGGAATTCTCAAGAGATTGACTTGGATAGTATTCCTGCGGGTGGAAGCCATGTCCTACAAAACAGAACAAAGATAAATCCCAATAATCCTTGAAATGGTTAGTGCAAAAATGCAATGGTATGATGTTATGATGTTATGTACAAGTAATCATATACACACAAAGCAAACAAGTCCTTAGGTTTAGGCTTGCATGGAGTTTATAGGTAAGTACCCTCTTGAAGTTTAGTTGGCTCAACCTCTCCTAGTAATAGTAACTGGATTCTAGGGGATCTCAATATCATTGATCTTTCTTCATCGGGCATTGTTTCAGCGAAAACCTCTTTAATGGTGACCCAAATATCCCGAAAGTCAGATCTCATTGAGCGTAGTATTGAGTATCAACCAACTTCGGACTGCACTAAAGCCGACTACCTCACTACTACCTAATGGCCAAGTTGGTCAAGTTAAATTCTAAAGTCAGTTAGTGCTTCATGACACCACACAGCGGCCTCGTATTCTCCTTGACAACTCAAGGGCTACCGGTACCAACAAATGTGTCACACCAAAGTAGCTATTGCTTAGACCATGTCGGTATACCCCGCACAGTTTCCACAACTTATTGCTACTTACCTAAAAGGTGTCCCAGATCCGTGTAGAGGATCAAAACAAGCCAAAACAAGGAACCAAAATGTAAAGCAAACAAGTCAAACAAAGAAAATCAACTAAAGGTGATATAGCCCTAAGGTAACCCCACTTAAAATAAATAATTCCCCAATAGAGTCTCCAGTTCTGTAACGCGGTCGGAGAACTGACTTGGTTATTTTGCGTTTGATCGCAATTGTTGCGGATAGCAAGAGTCGTCACCGACTTTTATTTTATCCAAATAAAGGAAAGGGTGAAAATATCATGAAAGACCTTTGAGATTATTTTCTTGAGTTCGAGGGATAGATTATGAAAAGGGAAGGTGTTAGTACCCTTTTCATCCATAGTTATCTATAGGCTCTCAGTTGCTTGCTAGATCACTTGCTTTTGTTTGAGAGTGTGCTTTGTGGTGTGGTTTTGAAAGTATTTTGACAACGTTCCTTTGTAGTGGTTCTTGTATCTATATGAACGCATACAAAGTGTTGTTTGGAAAATAGTTCAAAGAAGTGTTTACTTTTTGAAAGTGATTTTGAAAAGGCGTCTTTGTAATGATTCCGGTCTCTATAAGAACGCATATAAAGTGTTGTCTTTTGAAAATGTTTCAAAGTGAAAGTGTTGGTGTATAAAATGTTTTTGTTGTGAGCAAGCGAGCAACTAGGCGCATCCTACATATTCAAAATGTCTTTAGTGTTCTTTTCCTCCTCCTTTAGATGTTTGCTATCTTACCATTGATGGGTAAGAAGCCTTGTCTTTGGATGTAAAGGGACGGGCGTGGGTCATTGTATAGTCATGATAGAAATGTTATGAGATATCTTATCATTTTTCTTGAGGGACTAAAATCATTTTTAAGGCATCACTCGAAGCGTCATCGAGGGGCTATGATGTTGTATTTTGATTGTTTTTGCTAAGACGTCTCACATGCATAACATGACCATTTTTAGGCAACAAGTGGAGTTAGCCCTAGAGGTGCATGTGTGAATAGTGTGTTTGATTTGCATGCATTTAATCTTTTATTAGGGGTTGACTACTTGTTGTTTTTATTCTTGCCATACATCCTAATTACTAACATTTGTATAAAGAAATAAAAAAGCAGAAAATAAAATATCCTACATATTACAACCATATTCAATAGCAAGAAAATATAAAGACAAAAATAAATCAAAAAGAGAGAAAAAAAATGAATCCTTTGATCCCAACAGTAGGCTCTTTTGATTCCCCCTTCTTTGGATTCCTTCAATTGGGAAAATAGTGTGAGATACAACTTTCGATTCATCCTTTCGGCTACTCTTTTCAATTGGGCATGGAAGTCAGCATGAGGTGTACTATTCGTTTCAAAACTCCTTGCTGCCTCCTTCGATCATAGGAATTCAAAGCTCCCAGGTTGATTTTCGAAAGGCTTCAATGCTTATCCAATCGAAGTATACAGAGAACTTGTCTAAACTTGAAAATGCAACTAACAAGTATAACTTTCGAAAGCTACAGGCCAGGGGTTAGCACAAAATTATTGGGCACTAAAATCCAAAGTCTAACTAGTCAGGATTGAGACTTTCAACATACAGGCAGTGAGGATCGAAATTTAGGGCATGGTCAACTTCCTAAATGGGATATCTACATTTTCCTTTTATTGGTATGTACAAATGATATTTAAATGAAAGAGTTCCAAGTTTAGAGAGAACTTACCTCTTGAAGTTCTTAATTGAAAGAGTTGTAGGTGACTTCTTTAGTGGTGGAGGGAGCTTCGCTGGAATCTTCCTGAAGGTAGTTCAGTTACTGCTTGGTTTGGGCAGTCACTGAATCAAAAGAGAGTATATGATGGTGATGAGTGAATCGAAGGTTATTATGCTACAGTTCAGGGGAAGTGAATCGAAAGGTACACTACTGAGGGTTTTTTGTGAAAAAAGTCTTACAATTTTGAAGGTTTGAGAATGTTGGAGAGTTTGAGAATATTGGAAAGTTTGAGTGCTTGAGGATTTTTATGATTTTTCTCTCTAGCAAAAATATGTCCCTTTTTCTTTGTCAATGGTTTCTCTATTTATAGAGAAAAGGTTTTGGAGTTTGAACAAAGATGTGGCTTGGGTGAAACGTGAATATTAAGCTATGTCAGATTTTCTAAGATCCTAGGGTGAAGTACTAAAGTTGGTGGTTAAAAGGGGCTGACTTCCCTGACTTATGTTGAAGTACAATCAGGATTTAAGCAAAGCATGGGCTTAGAACAGGATTTATAATATCAAGTTCACTTTCATAAAAAAAACTTTTGGACAAAGACTTAATCACCTGGACAATAACTTAATCCAAAATGTAAGCAATTAATTATGGAGTAAAATACAAGCATTAAGGCCTGTAAGGTAAGATCATGTAGCATGGACCATAGATTTGATTAGTGTTCTTTCAAAATCCTATTTTCCTTTTGTGTCGAAGAGTTCCAGAAATGTACTAAATAAGACTGCTTCGAAGGGAGAAAAATTCCCAAATGAAGCTTATGGATTAAACTTGCATCGAAGGAGATTTCCTGCCCAAATGAAGTACGTAACTCCGGATTTCATTCGAAGGAGGCCACAAGAGACTTTTTCCCTTGTGACTTCATGCCAACATGCAAAATATCTATTTTCAAACGAAGCTTGCATGAAGGGAACCAACATGCCCAAACGAAAGGTGTGACTAGTAGCTTGTACTGAAGGAACCACATGCCCAAACGAAAAGTGCATGTAGGAGGCCAAAATGTCCAGATTCGAAAGAGGCACATAGGAGGCAAAAAGTGAAAATCAAATGATGCTAAAAGGGAGCCTTTTGCCTTGGAATTGAAGGAGACTACAGGAGGCTTTATGCCTTGTGAATCCAAACAACCGTGCCAGAGGCCCACGCCCAGTCGAAGGATGCAAGCCAAGCTTGCATCGAAAGAGGCCAAAAGGCCAATCGAAGGAGCGGAATCGAAGAACACTTTTTTTTTCTTTCAAATTTGTCAAAATATTATTTTTATTTATTTTCTCCCTTTTTGACAGTTTTCTTTTAATCTTGGCACTGGAAAATCCCAATGTACTTGTGCAAGCTTGAACCTTGAGAATCCTTGTGAGAAAGGCCTTGAAAAAATGACTGGGAAAATTTTAGGGTACAACAAAGAGAATACAATTCAAATATTGAAAAATATTCTATTCAAAACATCAAAATTAAATTGCAGAGTGAAATAACAAAGGGAAAAAAATATTCTAAGTGCGCATGCGGATATCTGCTCTGAAACCATCGACCATAGTCCAACAAAGCTTGAGGAACTCTTCAACATCTTTCAGAAATGAGACCATCGCATTTTCCGCATTTCTCAAACCTCTTGGGATATCACTGATGAGGTTTTTGGCTAAGAAAGTGAGTCTTGCATGCTTGTCTTTATAGAAACGATATTCCTGGTAGAGGTCCAAAATCATCTTATGATTATCCTTTCTTGCTTTGGCTATATTTGCATACTGTTCTTCCAAATATAATTTTTTAGCCCTCTTCTCTGTATAGAGTCTCCTTTGTATGAGGAAATTCTTTCGGAGGTCTTCTAACTCATGACAAACTTGTTCATATTCATTATTCTTTTAGGTGAGAAGTCTTTCTACCCTCATCCTCTTGAGACATTCTCATACATCCTATTCTTGGTCATCTTTGAGTCTCGTAATAAGATATTGCATTTTCTCTTCTTGATCTACAAAAGCTTGTGCCAAAATTTGAATTTGAGCCCTCATATTTTCTTCCATCTCCTTTTTGTCTTGCATCTCCTTTTCGTACCCCCTACTTAGCCTCACAATTTCACCAGCAACATCTTCCGAATTTTGGTTGTGAGAATCCAAGTTGAAGGTAGCACTCAACAACCTTCAGTCAGATGTTTCCGCTTAAGAATCTCCTTTTCAAATGCTTCATGTCTTTCTGAATCTGTTGATCTTTGGACTCAAGCTCGTGTTGCTTCTTCATTTTATCCTTAGCTAAGTTATGGAGGTTAAGCTCTAATTCTTCTTTCTCCTTTTGAGCTTTATTCAAGGATTTCTTCAAGTAATCTATTTCTTCTAAGGACATAGGCAGAGGATATGGAACATCTGGCTTGTAGTCAGGATCAACTTCAAATAGAAAATTAATAACTTGCACCCTATCCAAAACCCATCGAGTGTAAGGTTCTTTCGCCACAACATTCTTCCTTTCAACATTTCTTGTATTAACCCTATTCCAAGCTCGAATGATCTTGTTGAGCAACTCTCAGTCATTTTTCCCATGTTGTGAATGATTAGTTGTTAAAGTTGTTCATCAGATGGTTTATCCTTTAAAGGATGCCAAAGTTGTTGCAAAGCCAAAGTAGGGTTGTAATTGATACAACCCCTTGACCCAATCAACAAAACATTCATAAAATCTCCACAACTTTAAATGATATCTCCAATGTTTAGCTTCCTCATATACCACAACACAGAATCAGCAGTAAGAGACCTTAATTTTTGAGACCACTCAAATCGTGTCAGAGTTTTTATCAGATAGTACTCTTTATATAGGTGAGTCATAAACCAAAAATATAGAAGCATGATATAACAATTTAGCGTACCCCTCCCTTTTTCGTAACGAGTGTGAAGAGCATAGTGAAGATCGACATGTAGAGCAGGAGTTGGGTTCGCATTTAAAGCTTTTGCGCGCCAAAACACACTAATAGCTGCAAGGTCAATATAGTCCAAAGTCCTTGGAAACAGAATTACACCAAAGACCAGTAGTCCTACACAATCAACACAAGACTCACATTCTTTGTTATTGGAAAAAGAAAGGGCTTTAACCTCCAAATATTATTTTTAATCCCTTGTACATTACCTTCTTTTTTGTAATTAAGTGAAAACTCAGGATAAGAGATCCCTAAACCCTTTGCTAAGTCCTTAACATCAATAGTTTGTCCAATTCCCACATATGTTTTTGCCTTAGAAAAATTCAAAAGTGTATCAAATTCTTCCAAAGTCGGCGCTAGCTGAAAGTCTTGAAAGGTGAAACACCTTAACGGAGGATCGTAGAACTGAACCAAGGCAAAGATGGCATCTAATTGTACATTCACTTTTGTAAACTCAAGGGTATCCCCATAACGACAAACAAACATCTTCAAAGCTTTCTCATACAGTTTCTCCCTGATGGTCTTGATCTTCATCATATCTGGCTTGACGGCACTAACAAAGACAAGTTATTTCCCTCTGGCATTCCTTTTTAAGATACTCACCAAAACCTTTTGTGATCGGTGGAAATAGAACTGACTGTTTTAGAATGCTGGTTCGCGAAATGTCGCGGTAAGCAAGAGTCGCCACAATCTTTTATGTTCTCCAATATGGAAAGGACAAAAGCACAGCAAAATTCCTTTTCGAGATGTTTCTCGGTTCGGGAGGTAGATTTATAGAAAGGGAAGGTGTTAGCACCCTTTCTATCTTTGGTTATCCACGGGCTCTTAGGTACTTGCTCTTATGTTTTCAAAATGTTTGCTTTTCAAATGTGAGTGGGTTTGAAAAAAGTTTCGTTGAAAAATTTCTAAGTAACTCTTGTATCTGTCCTCAAGAGTGTATGAAAAATTTGTTTGAAAACTTTTTGAAAGTGTAGGTGTGAAAAGTTGTTTTGTTTGTTTTTGAAAAGAGCAAGTACCCACGAGATCTACCTACTCTAAGGAATTAGGCTGTGCTTTTGTCCTTTCCATATTGGAGAACATAAAAGACGGTGGCGACTCTTGCTTACCGCGACATTTCGCGAACCAGCATTCCAAAACAGTCAGTTCTATTTCCACCGATCACAGAACTGGCGACTCTGTTGGGGATAGGAAGACTTCGCCGGGAACGATCGTTCCGTGGCAATTGGCTGAGGATAACCCAATTATATCCTGGTGGGGAATAACCTTTGAATAGAGCCGGGGAGATGCGTTCGTACTTTGCAGGTGATAAGCTTCCAGAATCTACTGGGGATAAGCTTCCTGAATCTACTGGGGAGATTGATTGAACTCTCCTGGGGAAATCTTTTCAGATTGGACTGGGGAATGGCTCCACTGGATGTTCTATATACCGCCGGGGAACAATCTTAGATCAAGATTGCCGGGGATGCTTGTTAGGAATGTCTGTATACTCCATTGGGGAATATTGAGATCTTCGTGGGATGATCCAACTTCCTTGAGGCTGACAGTAGACTAACTCTGCTCGGGGAGAGTGTTGCTGACTTGCTAGGGATATTGTGCCTTTTTAGGGGCTGATGGGAGATCAACTGCTTGGGAGAGAATTGTTGATTCTTGTCTTACTCGGCGGGGAGTAAAGGTATCTGGGTTACATTCTTCAGTCGAACTTACCTTGGTACCTTGGTGGACAGAGCAATTAGATTGCTTAGACAACTCAGTATTGCCCCTGTTTCTGATGTCACCTGTAATTAATCCTTTGTTTCATATGTAAGTATTTATGAGTTAGCAATTAGTGTCAAATGCATATATCAAAAATGAACATTGGACGTTCTTTACAAAACAAAACAAAAAAAGGAAAAAACAATTGGCCATTTTATTTGAAAAGTGAATTTGTATTGATTTTTTGAATTTGCCTGTAAATAGGCGTTTATGTACAAGAGGCTGACGTCCTAGTAAGAGAACGCCGCCGAACAACGGAGTTTATACAATTTTGTGGAAAAGGAAAACAAAACAGCTATGTGAAAAGAATAATCCCACTGGGTTCCAACTCTGCTATCGCCTTTATGTCTTCAAGCGTCTCATCACTTTGCTGCTCAGTTGAAGATGAAGCTGACTGGTTGATGCCGTCTGAACCTGATAGTTGATACCGGATTCTGGATGCAAGGTGATTCAATGAGATATAGTATTATGCTTTAATCCCTAACTTTTGCCTGGACCTCCCTTTCGGGTTTTCAGTCCACCGGGATGCCCATTTTTGCCCAAGTCGCCTTTTCAGGTTTTCGACTTGCCGGGTGTACAGATTTTTCATTTCATCCCTTATTTTTGCCCGAACCCTTTTTGTTCGCCGGGAAGCCCTTATTTTTTCCTAGGTGTGTCAACCTAGCGGGTCTTTAATTCATGCGTAGTATCTTTTTACTATGTCTGCATTGGCAGGGTGAGGGAGGTCGTCACCATCCATGGTGGTTAGAATCATGGCTCCTCCTGAGAAGACATGTTTAACCTCAAATGGCCCTTCGTACGTAGGGGTCCATTTTCCCATGGGATCACTTTGAGGAAGAATGATGCATTTGATTACCAGGTCTCCGACTTGATACTCTTGTGGTCTGACTTTCTTGTTAAATGCCCTGATCATCCGTTTTTAATACGTTTGACCATGACAAATAGCAGTGAGCCTCTTTTCGTCAATTAGGTTTAATTGATCAAGTCGAGTCTGGATCCAGTCATCTTCGCTCAAATCTGCATCCTTCATTATCTGGAGAGAGGGTATCTGGACTTCAATCGGCAAGACTGCCTCCATGCCATAGACCAAGGAAAAGGGAGTTGCCCCGGTTGACGTTCTTGCTGAGGTACGGTATCCGTGAAGAGCAAAAGGTAACATCTTGTGCCAATCTTTATAGGTCACTGTCATCTTCTGCACAATCTTCTTGATATTCTTATTTGCCGCTTTTACAGCCCCATTCATCTTCGGCCGATAAGGAGAAGAGTTGTGGTGCTGTATCTTGAATTGCTCGCAGAGCTCAGTGATCATCTTGTTGTTAAGATTGGTACCATTGTCCGTAATGATCCTTTCTGGGACGCCGTATCGACAGATCAGGTTATGCCGAATGAAACGTGCCACGACGTTCTTGGTTACCATAACGTATGAAGCTGCTTCAACCCACTTTGTAAAGTAATCGATTGCTACCAGGATAAAGCGATGCTCGTTGGATGCCGTAGGTTTAATCTCGCCGATCATATCGATGCCCCACATTGCAAAAGGCCAAGGTGCTGTCAAGACATTCAGAGGGACTGGAGGAACGTGCACCTTATCTGCATAGATCTGGCACTTATGACACGTCCGAGAATGTTGGTAACAGTCGGCTTCCATTGTGGACCAGAAATATCCTGCCCGAAGGATTTTCTTTGCCATGGTGTGTCCACTGGAATGCGTTCCGAAGGTACCTTCATGCAGCTCTGCCATGATCTTCTCTGCTTCAGTCTTATCCACACAACGCAGTAAGGTTGAATCATGGTTTCGCTTGTAGAGAATGCCATTGCTGAGGAAGAACTTTGTTGCGAACCTTCTCAGAAATTTCTTGTCATTGACAGATGCACCGTCGGGGTATTCTTGAGCTTCCAGATACCTCTTCACTTCATGATACCAAGGTCTTTCAGTTACCTCTTCAGTCTCAAGATCAAAGCAATATGCAGGTTCATCCAGTTTCCAAATAATGATCCGGGGAGCTTCGTTATCCCATTTGACTTTTAACATAGAGGACATCGTAGCCAGCGCGTCCGCCAACTGATTCTCCTCTCTTAGGAAGTGTTCAAAAGTTATCTCTGTGAAATGGGGGATCAATGTCAACACACACTCTTTGTAAGGAATAAGATTCGGATGTTTCGTATCCCACTCGCCTTTGATCTGATTGATCACGAGAGCGGAATCTCCGAAGACGCTCATAAACTTGATCCTTAGGTCAATTGCAGCTTGAAGACCCATGATGCATGCCTCATACTCCGCCATGTTGTTGGTGCAGTTGAAACATAGCCGGGTAGTGAGTGGAGTATGAGTGCCTTTTGGGGATATGATCACAGCGCCAATATCGTTACCCAAAGCATTGGAGGCTCCGTCAAAGTGCATAGACCATCAGGATCCTTCCTCAGGTCCTTCATCCGGTCCAGGTACTTCACAATCAGTCACTACCATGATACTCTCATCAGGAAACTCAAAGTTCATTGACTGGTAGTCGTCTACTGCCTGGTGTGCCAAGTGGTCTGCCAATACACTTCCTTTGATTGCTTTCTGAGTTGTGTACTGGATGTCGTATTCTGTCAAGATCATCTGCGATCTTGCTATTCTTCCAGACAGAGCAGGCTTTTCGAATATGTACTTTATTGGATCCATTTTTGAGATCAACAGAGTAGTGTGAGTCAGCATATACTGTCTCAGCCGGCGAGCAGCCCATACCAAAGCTCAGCAAGTTTTCTCGAGCAGTGAGTATCGGGTCTCACAGTCGGTAAACTTTTTGCTAAGGTAATAAATGGCGTGCTCTTTTCGGCCAGACTCGTCATGCTGCCCCAGCACATACCCCATTGAGCTGTCAAGTACTGTCAGGTATAGTATTAGAGGTCTCCCTTCAACCGGTGTCATAAGAATGGGTGGTTCTTGGAGATACTCTTTGATTCTGTCGAAAGCGGCCTGACATTCATCATTCCAACGTACTACTTGATCTTTCTTCAGCAGCTTGAAGATTGGTTCACAGGTAGCAGTTAGGTGCGAGATGAATCGGGCAATGTAATTCAGACGTCCTAGAAAGCCTCTGACTTCTTTCTCTGTCTTGGGAACTGGCATCTCTTATATGGCTTTAACCTTGGCAGGGTCCACTTGAATACCTTTGTCGCTCACGACGAAGCCTAGCAATTTTCCAGATCTTACCCCGAAGGTGCACTTGTTTGGGTTCAACCTCAGCTTGTACAACTTCAGACGGTCAAACAACTTCTGTAGATGGTCAAGGTGTTCCTCCTCAGTTTGGGACCTTGCAATCATATCATCGACGTACACTTCAATCTCATGATGGATCATGTCGTGAAATAAAGCAACCATGGCACGTTGGTAGGTTGCCCCAGCATTTTTCAACCCGAAAGGCATGACTTTGTAACAGAAGGTGCCCCACTGAGTAACAAAGGTAGTCTTTTCCATATCTTCGGGAGCCGTCTTGATCTGATTATAACCTGAAAAACCATCCATGAAGGAGAATACCTTATGTTGAGCAGTATTGTCAACCAGAACGTCGATATGATGCAAGGGGAAGTCATCCTTGGGGCTTGCCCTGTTCAAATCTCTGTAGTCAACACACATTCTGACCTTACCATCTTTCTTTGGCACCGGAACCACGTTGGAAACCCACTGAGGGTAAGAAGTTACTGCAAGAAAACCGGCATCGAATTGCTTCATAACCTCAGCTTTGATTTTCCTCAGACATCTCTGGATGCATACGGCGGACCTTTTGCTTTACCGGAGGGAAATCTTCCTTGGTAGGCAGATGATGAACCACAATGTCGGTATCCAACCCAGGCATGTCTTCGTAAGACCAGGCGAAGATTTCCACATAATCATGCAACATCTGAATCAACTGCTGTTTCACACTGAGCTCTAGATTGGCACCAATCTTGACTTCCTTTCTATCTATCTCAGTACCCAGATTTACCGTTTCTACTGGCTCTTCATGTGGCTGAATGGCCCTCTCTTCCTGGAGTAACAGTCTTGCAAGCTCACCAGACACTTCGCAATCATCTTCACCTTCGTCTTCGACTAAGTTGATCGGATTTTCGAAGTCATAACTGGCAGTAGCAGATTCGTTACCAGTGAGATCCAGAGTGGATTGAAACCTGTATAGGTGAGTGTGTGTAAATATAGCTGTTTTGCATTATATAAAGAAAGAAAGAAAGGGAGCACAAGATTTGAAATGCGAAAAACGTCCAATGTTTTATTCATGATATATGGAAATGATAAGTAATAAGCCCTCACAAATGAAGCCACGGTGCCCCGGGTAAGACACCGGGCCATAAAGTTTCAAATTATTGTTCGTTACAAATTTAAAAACAAAGGAATTCATTATTGAGTCACAAAAGTAATAGGTATGTAGTCTTTAGCAATCCAGTTGCTTGGTCCACTGTCGGCCGTTGGGTAGATCCAGCTGTTGAACTCATATTCCTCCACTTCGTCACCATCCGTGATAGCATTCACCCCATGGTTGGGCATGGGAGCTGTTACCACATTAGGCTTCTAGGGCGCCTCTAACTGAACTTCTTTAGCATCAATAAGGTCCTGAACCTTATTTCTCAGGGCCCAACAATCGTCAGTAGAATGTCTCGGGCTATCAGAGTGATAAGCACAGCGGGCGTTGGGATTGTACTTCGGAGAGGTTGTGTTTACAACCTTCAGAGCTTCTCTGACAGTTACCAAGTTGGTCGATAGCAGTTGCGGCAAGATCTGCGACAAGGTCATACTAAGCCGAGTGTATTCTCTTCTGGGTCTCTCACCCCTTGGTTGGTTGGGTTGCCGAGGAGTGGCAGCAGGCTTTGCAATTACCACCGTGTTGACAGCTTGGCGGCGTTCCGGTTTATTTTGCCTCCTGGGCCCATACACAGCACTTGCCTCCTTCTTGAAATGCTTCTTCTCAGAACTTGAGGACGCACCTTTCTGTATCTTCCCTGATTTCATCCCAGCTTCTATCCTCTCCCCAGTCAGAATGAGATCTGTGAAACCTGCAGAAGAATTACCGATTAGGTGGTTGAAGAATGGACCAGATAGGGTCCCCAAGAACATGTCCACGAGTTCACGGTCGGTCAATGATGGCTGCACCCTGCCAGCCAGGTCCCTCCACTTCTGCGCGTACTCTTTAAAACCTTCTCCTGATCCTAGCGACATACCCTGGAGTTGGGTACGTGTAGGAGCGAGGTCGGCATTATACTGATACTGCTTATAAAAAGCAGTAGCCAAGTCCTCCCAGTTACGAACCTTGGTTCCATCCCGCTGATAGAACCATTCGAGATGAGTCCCTGAAAGACTCTCCTGGAAGAAATGGATCCATAAGTTCTTGTCCACAGTATATGGTTGGATCTTCCGCACATAAGATCTGAGATGTAGCTTAGGGCAGGAAGCCCCGTCATACTTTGCGAAAGATGGTGCTTTGAACTTGTGTGGGATCACCACACCAGAAGATAGACCCAGGTATCCGAAATCCAACCCAGGCACTTGTTGAATTTCCATGGCATTCATACGATCCTCTAACTGCTTGTACTTGTCTTCAGCTGGAGGGTACTGCTCCTCATTGAAATCGGTCTCGTTGTTAGAGACCACAAGACTAGGAACCCTTCCCCCTTGGGGACTGCCTTTCCCTACAGAAGAACCAGCTTGATCAACCTCATTTTGCAGTGTGTTGCCAAACCTCCGGCCAGTGTTGAATAGTACAGTTCTCTTCTTCTTCTTCTTTACCAGCAGAGCCTTCAATTCCTCTTGACCTTGGGCTAAACTCATGATCAACTCTTGGAACTGGGCGTTTTGAGCCTGGAGGGCCTTGATGGATTTCTCAGTAGATGATTCAGGATTCATGATGAGACGAGCTTAAATAAACAGCGAAGAAGATTAAACCACCTGTGAAAAGAGTACCTGCTATGCACATGATGCATGATATGCTATTTATGCAATGCATTCAAGGGTTCGAAAGTTCAAATTTGTTGTAGACAAAAAAGAACGCACGTTATCATTTAAGAAATAATTGTTCAGTACATCAAGGCCTCATGGGCAAAACATTACAACATAAATTAGTCCCAAAAGACACTGCGCATCCTCTTTGGAGCTATGTAAGTGTTGAGAGTCTTTTCCTCGTGCAGTAGGCGGGTGAGCTCCAAGACCTTCTTCTCACTGGCATGTAGACTGGATTCAAGAGAATTTCGTTCTTCCTTTAGCTGGATCCAGCTCTTCTGCATTTCTTCCCAGGATGTAGGCATGTCAGGATGTTGAATAGTGTATGAGACCTCTCCTTCCAACACTGGCTCTTTGATCACAGGGAGAACATGAGGATACGACATCACTAACTTCTGGGAGCGGGCTCGTACCCACTTGAGATAAGGCTCCAACGGGATGGAGTTCTTGTGCCCTAGTGTCTTGTTGTCTACCTTGTTGGGCATCCTCCAAGCTCTGATAATTATCTGGCGAAGCCCTTGTGCATCGTTATCGAAGTCAAAAACTATGTCAGGAATCAACATGTCATGAGGGCCATCCCTCCGAGCATAACCAAACTGTCTCAAAGCCAGGCATGGGTTGTAAGTAATACCTCCTCTGATTCCAAGTAAAGTAACATTAGGAAACTCCCCGCAACGATCAATGATAGTAACGTCTTCTCTGGACCGAGAACACCAATGTATATCAGCATGCGTAAGAGTCATCAACCGTTGTGACCATCTCAAACCCCGCTCGTTCTTCAAAATTGATTGTGGAAGGTGCGAAATAAACCACCTTGCCAGGAGAGGAGTGCAGCACATGAGAACACCTCTTTTTCTCATGGTTCGAGTGTAACATGAGTGAAGGATGTCCCCAAGCAACGTAGGTATAGGATTCCTGGACATGAAGATCTTGACAGCATTGATATCTATAAGCTGATCGGGATTCGGGAACAACACCAACCCATAGACAAGGAGAGCCACAACTTCTTCAAAGGCTTGTAGGACAAGGGAATTCCAACATTCTTGGGCCTTCTCAAACAGGAACTTTGCCAAGAATCCTTTGATGTCGCTTCTAACTTCCCAATGTCCCTTAATGTCATATGGTTGTAGGCGTAATGCTTTAGCAACCTCTTCAAGTTTGGGTTCCCTTTCCGTACCGTTGTAGGGTAGTTGACTAAGGATATGGATCTTCAGAAGCTGGGAGAACTCTTCCAATGTAGGCACCAGTTGATAATCCAGGAAAGTAAAACAGTGGTGCAGAGGGTCAAAGAACTGGAAGAGGACCTTTATCATATCTTCCTCAATGTTGGTGTTGACCAAGCTGATGAGTCTTCCATGTTTCTCACTGAAAGAAGAGCTCTCAGGAATCCTGGATGTAAGTTCCTTTAGCTGAGGAGGGACCCTTACGAGGTTGATCTGAATTGTCTTTCTGCGGATAGTTTCCATGTCCTACAAAACAAGAACAAAGATGAAGATTTGAACCCCTGAAGTGGTTAGTCAATGCATATGATGCTGTATGATGTTATGATGCTATGATAAGAGCACACCACAAGTATCCACAAAAAGCAAGCATGGTAAGGCACACAAGTCACACAAGACAACCCTTAGAGTTTAGGCCAGCATGGGGTCTAGGTATTACCCTCTTGAAGTTGGTGGGCTCAAAACCTGTCCTATCAAAAGTAACCGGGTTCTAAGGATCTCAATATCATTGGATTGTTTTCTGTGTTCATTGTTTCGATTTAGCCACTGAACTGGCGATCAAAATATTCCAAGAAAACAACCCTCAATGAGTGTAGTATCGAGTATCAACCAACTTCGGACTGCACCAAAGTCAGTTATCTCACTACCCTAAAGAGGCCTGGATGGTCAAGTAAGGTTCCTAAGGTCAGTTGATGCTTCACGACACCACGCGGCGGCCCCGTACTCTCCTTGACTTGACTCAAGGGTTACCGGTACTCACCAAAGTGCCACATCAACGTAGCAAACTTCTTCAACCGTGTCGATATACCCCGCACAGTTTCCTCACAGTTTTGTTGCTACTTTCTAAGAGGTATCCCCCAGATCCGGGTTAGGATCTATAGAACTCCCAAGACAGGCCCAATAATATTAAAGCACACAAATCAGGCAATTGAAAACATAAGTATGATCTATCCTAAGGTACACCTCACTTTAAAATATCCCCAGCAGAGTCGCCAGTTCTGTGATCGATGGAAATAGAACTGACTGTTTTGGAATGCTGGTTCACGAAATGTCGCGGTAAGCAAGAGTCTCCACCGTCTTTTATGTTCTCCAATATGGAAAGGAAAAAAGCACAGCAAAATTCCTTTTCGAGATGTTTCTCGGTTCGGGAGGTAGATTTATAGAAAGGGAAGGTGTTAGCACCCTTTCTATCCGTGGTTATCCACGGGCTCTTAGGTACTTGCTCTTATGTTTTCAAAATGTTTGCTTTTCAAATGTGAGTGGGTTTGAAAAAAGTTTCGTTGAAAAATTTCTAAGTAACTCTTGTATCTGTCCTCAAGAGTGTATGAAAGATTTGTTTGAAAACGTTTTGAAAGTGTAGGTGTGAAAAGTTGTTTTGTTTGTTTTTGAAAAGAGGAAGTACCCACGAGATCTACCTACTCTAAGGAATTAGGTTGTGTAAAAGTCCTTAAGGTAGTGCCATCCCACCATTGAGAGGTAGGTAGCACCACCGTTGGAGGTGTTCGGGTCAATTCGATTGTAGGGACAGTGTGGTCACCGAAGCAACAGTTAGGACACCTTAGAAGTAACCCTAATGTCCTAGATCCTTTTTAATCCGAGGCAACCGTTTTGAGGCAACTGTTTTGAGGCAACTGGATCATGGACATAAGAGCGACCGCTAAAACGTCCTATACTTGACGACCACGTTTCGAAGGCAACGAGTGAGGTGTACCCTAGAAGTGGTGTGTGCATTGTGTGTTGTTTTCATGTTATGTTTTATCTTTGATCATGGCATTGTGAGCTACGCGTCATTTTTAGTTATCATACATTCTTTCATGCAATTTAGAATTTAGGAGTGCGGGAAATTAAATACAGAAAGGTAAAAGCTACGCTATTACAAGGCGCGGGTCTATACATCGCCAAAATACAAAGACCCGTTTTTGATAAAAATGCGGAAAGTAAAAAATACCTAATTACTATTACATCCGGAAAGCAGTTACATAATAATCAATAAGAAAATAAGAATAACGTGCGAAAGCATAAATTAAACTGAACGTCTGAGGGTTTTGGACCCTTTTGCTTGAAATTAAATTAAATTAATACCTAATAATTATTTAATTAAAGAAAAGGAAGTGTTTTTTTATGTTTTTTGTATTTAATGAAAATAAAGAAGAGAATTAAAAGGAAACCCTAGATCTAAGTTTATTTTACTTATTAATGAAAAAGGTCAAAATTAGGCTAATTAACTAAATTATTTAATTTACATGTTTATTTACAAAATTAATAGTAATTAATAAATAATAATAATAATAATTAATTAAAGATGATGATAAAAAAAGTCAAAACCTAATTCTATGCAATTTTTATTTATTAAGGAAAAAGATTAACATTAAAACCTAATTTAAACTAATCAATTAATTTTTTATTTACAAAAATAGATTAATGGTAAATTTAATAAATAATGAAAAATAAAACATTTTTTGAGTTTCTGATTTTTATTAGGAAAAACTATTTTATGGTGAATTAATAATAATTATTGAAAAAAAACAATTGAAAGAAATTAAAAGAAAATAAAATAAAATAAAATTAAATATGCAAACTCAGGGGGTGTCTGGCCCAAAGTGGAGGTGAAATCCTGGAATTCAGGACCAAGAAGCACAAGGCCTTGTTGACTTTTTGGCATCACGTGCTTGCTGGCTGACTAGGGTGTACCATGCTCTTCACTCTGTAGCCATTGGATTGATCATCATGAGCGCTTGGCAAGCCTAGGCGTGAGGATGTATGGTGGGACATTGAACGAATGTTGCACTAGAACATATTAAAACAAAAATCATTAAGTATATGGGGGACCTGGGAATCGAACCCAGGTCCCAGTACCTCTTGTCATTATGCCTTTGCCAACTGAGCTATCCAACGCGTTTGTCATATGAGTGGAAAACAATTATTATATAAGAAAAACAAATATTATGACCATCAAACGAAATAACGCGCGCTGGATTTGAATGTTCCAGTCACGTAATGCCACGCATGCTGTCTTCTTCGTTTCACCTGCAACTGTAAACAAGATAGCGGGGGTTTTAAACCCCCACAAAGCAAAAGTCCAAAAAAATAGCGATTACGCGCACAGATTATATAAATTGAGCGTGAGTATCTTAATGGTTTCGTCCTGTTGCAACGAGTTCGTCTATATTGGTCTTGAGGTCCAATTTTATAGTACAAGGAAAACCCCAATATGGGAGCTCTGAAACCCTAAAACGTGTTAATGGCAAATCATGATTCAGAGCCTTATAATGCAATTAAACCATGTCATTAGCTTCAGAAGGTTCCTGTGAATACAAAACACCCAACAATATGTATCAAATGCGCATGAATCATGATATGAAATTCTGGAAAATAATGCAAACCGTAGGGCTTGTTCTTGCGCGTTCTTTGGGTTTCAGGACTCGTTCTTGATTGCAATGTATTCAGGAAACTCCCAGCAAGGTATTGGAAACAAGAAAAGGGCTCGAATTGGCCTGCAAATGGGAATTCAGTTTCCAAAATTCTTGACTTTTTTTCAATTTTGCAATGGTGCTTTTGTGGCAGCTTTTTCGTGTAAGGGTTCAGGGTTTCATTCAGCATATGTATGTGATGTGAATTAGGTCAAGAATAAGCCCAAAAGTCCATGAATTTATGTTTGCAATCTTTGATTTTCAATTATGTAATCTTCAATCTTTTTTCAATGAAAACCTTGCCAATTATGGAGATCTTGTCCCCTTGAGTGATGCACGAGATCTTTAGCATGTGTGGAGTGTATTTGCTTCACAAAAAGATTTGCCAACCATGCTTTGATATTTTTCTACAATTAAAACCAATTAAATGAATTAATAATAATAAAAATTCAATTAATTAATTAAAAATAAGAAAATAAATTATTTTGAGCTCAATAGGTCGTGCATAGGCTTTGGGTAATGATTCAAGAAAGAATTTGAGGCCCATTAGCAAAAATGAAGTGTTTTAGGCAAAGTTGACTTTTGAAAGTTCCCAAAAATTTCCCAACTTCTCCAATTCATATCTTGCTCAATTTTGAAGCTATGAACATGTTCTTGGACATTTTGGAAAGGTCTTGAAGTCCTCTAACCAGTGCCTTTGGTCCCATGTCATTTTGATTTATCAATCTCAAGTTATGGTCTTTGACTTAAAGTGCCTTTTTGTTGACTTTTGAAAATGACCTATAATGTTGAAATTGATAACTTTTTGTGAGAGAATTTCTTGGACTTGGAATGTGAAGATGAGTTGTAGGGAATGTCATCCCATTCAAAATGACCTTTGGATGTGATTTTTCTGATGAACCATGAAAAAGTTATGCCTTGGTCAATTTGCAGTTGACTTTTCAGCTGTCCAAAAATAGAAACTTTTGCATCTTGAGACTTTTTGAGCCATGCTTGTGGAATCATGATCAAGAATTGATCAAATGATGATTGTGGCCTCAAAATAAGATGTTGACCAAAAATTTTGACTTTTGACTGTCAAATGACCATTTTACCCCTACAGTTGACTGTGGAGCATCTAGGGCTTTTGACTGTGCAACTTGATGCTGTGAGTCTTGAAACTTGACATATGGATGCTTGACAATGGATATAGGCATATGGGACTTGATTGGACCCTTGAAAACCTCATTTTCTTTGCAAGAACCAAAACCTCAATTTTGACTGTGTTAGGAGGCAATTGGAGTGTGCAATCCTTGAGAAATTTTTGAGCCTTTTGGAGATTGATCTTGGCAAATCTTGAAGAATATGGGAGGGCAAATTTTGGGGTACAACACCTTTGATTATTTTTTTTAATCCTGTGAATAAGACAAACAAAAAGAATGGAGAATAATGAATATGTGAGATACAAGATGTATGAATGCATGATGCTAGTAACGAGATTTATGAAAGGTATCCTTAGTTGGTAGGCTCCTAGTTTCGATCTATGGATATTCTACCCGCTGCATAAGGTGGTTTCCTTAAGGGTATCATCGATAACACTAGAGGGAAAAGCACTAGTGAAGGTCTGAAAAACACAAGAAAATGGGGGGTTTGAGTTGGATTTTTAAAACAAAATAATTCTTTTAAAAATATTCCCCTTTTAAGTTAAATTGCTTTTTCCTTCACTCTTGATAATAATAATAAGTAAGAACAGGAAGTAAAGAATAATGTATGTTTATACTAGTTCACTTGAAAATTATCAACTTGTCTAGTCCACCCGCCAAGGTGATTTCGCCTCACTCAATCGAGGAATTAATTCACTATAACTAAACTGATTACAATTTTCACAAGCTACCCGCAAGTGACTAATAACCTCTAGACTCACAAGCCCTAGACTTCTTAAGGATTCAGAGCTACCCGGTCCCTTAAGGAATATCAACTAATAATTAACCTGATTATTACAATGCACAAGCTACCCGCAAGTGACTAAAAACTTCTAAAACTCACAAGCTCTAGACTTCTTAAGGATTTAGACCTACCCGGTCCATTAAGGAATATCAAACAACAGTTTGAATACAAGATTTGTTTACAAGAATGTTGCTTCTAAATAACTGAGTATGTAAACTATTTTATGAACAGTGACTTAAGAATGTGAATGCAATGAACAATGTTTGCGCGTGAATATTTCGTTAGTTGGATAATTTCTTTCTTAGTCTTCAAGCCTTTATATATAGCCATTAGCATAATGTATCCGTTGAGGTATACTCTTGGAATTTTCAGAAACATTGGCAGCTTTAACAGTAACGTTGGGGACAAGATTGTGCGACGCGTCCGTCCTTTCATGGTAGTGGAATGAAATGTTGATTGTACCATGTACTATTAGTACCACGTTAACAATATCTTCTTTCCTTCTGTACTTTAGAGGCTTCTCCGAGCATGAGTTTTTAAGAGAGAACATAACATCAGGTCTTCAGAACATTAAATCTTTAGAGTCTTTAGAACTGCGTCTTCAGCACTTGGTCGTGAGAACCTTATGTATTTAGAGTCTTTAGAGTCTTTAAAGCCATTTAAGTATTTAGAGTCTTTAGACCTTATGTATTTTTTAGTCTCAGCACTTGGTCTTCAGAACCCTTATCTTTAGAACTTCATTAATAGAAACACAAGTTTTCAGCATCTGGACTTCAGTAGAAACTTTGTCTTCCGATCTTCTAACTTTGTTTCTTTGGAACATGTTGTCTTTAAAAGCTTAAGTCTTCAGCATCTGGACATAAGTAACAACTTCTGTCTTTAGATATTTTGACTGGTTTCTTCAGACAAATACCAGAGTTTATACTTCAGAGCCATCTGAAGTGTCTTACTACTGTTCAACTAAACTTGTGTAGCATAGAAGTGGAATCAATTCTCTTCTAATGTCTTGGCCATGCCATTCATTAGAAGTTGAACCTGTTTGTTAAGTACTCAACAGTGACAAACATTAGTACAACAAAATTTTTCATACAATCATAATCATTTATTATCATCAAAACTCATAGATAATATTGTAGAACCAAATCTTATTCTTACAACTAGGGCCTCCCTTAATCGGAGCCTCTTTGTAGACCGAAACTTTCATCTTAAAGGTCGTAAAAAGTCTCACCATGATATTTTGGTTTAAGGGTTATACAAAAAGTTATAGGTTTCATTCCAAAGTCCTACCCCCCAAGAGGATATCTCTTGAGACATATTTATTTTTTTATAATTCCACTAACTCTAGGCGAATTCGTCACAAAAACTCATATGGATGATATATCCCATTGGCCAATAGACGAACCTTCTTTCTAAGGTTCTTGAAAATATAATTTTTTGAAACAATAAAATCCCATCACAAATAAATAAAATATGACAATAAAAGACAAATAAATAAACCAAGACAACAAATATAAAGAAAAATAAAAATATAAAAACCCTAAAAAACCCTAAATCCAAAAGAGAGGCTTCTAAACCCTGGGGTTAAGTCCATAGCAGAGTCTCCAGCTGTAATAACCAGTTTAAAAATATAGAGGCACCACCAATAATTTTTATCCTAGGGAAGGGAATATAATGGATAATTCTAATTCGATCAAAGATTCTAAGTTGTTGACTCACTTTTAGACTAAGGGAAGGTGTTAGGCACCCATAATCTACCATATTCACAAGGATACTATGGCTTAGGTTTAAGGTTTAGGAATAGAGTTTTAATTTTAATTAGGGGAACTCGCCATAGTTTTTTAAGTCGTACGCCTACGTATCCTCTTATGAGGAATCAGAGCCCTAATTCGTAGTTCGTAGTTGTGGTTGGTGTTTTTTATGGATTATGGAAATATCTCGAATTCTCCTTGAACCAAGTCTGGATGTGTGAATAGTAGAATTTATAGACGAAGTTCGCAGTTAATAAGAAATATCTTCATAATCCTTTTTTTTATAAAATAATGTAAATTTAGTTATGTTAGTAGAAAATCGTTAGTAATTTGTTGGTTAGATGTTTTCGAGTATATGATGCAATATGTAAAAAAAGATTTTAATGCATGAGAAAAATATTTTAATGCAATTATATTATTTAAAAAGGGATTAGAGTTTAAAAGTGAATTTTGATTAATAAATGACTATTAAAAATATATTAAGTATTTTTAATAAAAATATTATAATTATTTACTAATTATAAAAATTATATGTTAATGCAATAAATAAAAAATGGTAGTAGACAAATAAACAAAAAAATAAATAAATGAAATTATAAAAAAAACTTTATTTAAAAATGCAGGGGTTGTATGTTTAACTTGGAAGTAAAAACTAGGGGTGTGAATAACAACAGGGCCTAAATCCAAATATTGGATTTGGCTCAAAACACACCGGGGGTGTATTTTATGATTGAAAAGTAATACGGGAGGTGTATATAGAGCCGACATTGGCCCAAATATCTGGCTTAAGTCTATTGACTAATATATGAAGAGGGTATGTGGTATTATGATGGTCGCACGGTCTAAAGCGTTTGATTGTAATCAAAGGATCCTCAAGTGTTAATCATGGGTCGTTGATTAGAAGTATTAACAATGAATGTCTAAGATGTAAGTTTGACTGATTGAACATGGTACGCGCGCAACACAGGGATCATAAGGGTTATATATTCGTTTCCCCTTCATTTCTTTCATTTTTGTGCCTTTGTTTCTCTCTAACACATAACCAAACAAACCCTTCTTTGTAATATAGAGAGAGATTCTCTCGCCTCTCTCTAGAAAGGCGACCATCGGAAATCTCCCCGCCCTTGGAGCCACTGGCCAGAAATTGCTTTCGCCGGTGGCTGCTCCAAGGCACCAGCACCTTCATCCATCACCACTGCAATAGACCCAGAACCACCGTATCATACCCTAACCCTTTGAAGTTCAAACCCTAAACACATGAACCCTAACAATGTCCGAAATTAACCCTAAGAACCCTAACCCTGAATTAAACCCTAATCAAAACCCTAAGATAATTCAACAAAACAGAATCAAAATTGCAATAAGCTAAGTGCTTGGGTATCTCTAACTTACTTTACCGTTCTCATTTAATCCGATTCTAATTCATAATCTGCTCTATCTCCTCTTGTTTGTAGATGGTACAAGGTGACGATGGTGATAATGATAGAGGCGTGGAAGATGAAGATTGAAAGGCTTGAAGGCGACGGTGAACACAGATCTAGGGTTTAGGAATTAGAAACCTAGATCTCAGCATTTTTCTTCTCCTTCTGTTCTTCCGTTTTCTCTTTCACAATTTTTCCTCCTCCCTCTTCTATTAGATTATAAGGTTTTTGTAGTTTAGGAATTAGATTAAATTAGGAATCATTTATATATTTGTGTTGCAAATGGTGATTTGCTCTGAAATTAGGAAGATTTAGATTTGATTAGGGATATTATTTATTGTAAATTAGAGATTTGTTCTTGATTTAGAGATTTGAGATTTGATTATGTATAATGTTGATTTTTGTTTGAATCGATTGTAATGTTTGATTCAATTGTGATTTGTTTCCGAATCTCTACAGTAATTATTTTTGGACTCCTTGAGTCGCCGCCGAGTTAAAAAATTAGGGAAATTAGGATTTCTTTGCCCTCTTTGACTTCCGGTCAACATAAAAAATAAAATAATAATTAAAATTGAAATAATAATAATGTTTAAATAATAATTTTAATAACAATAATAACTAATGACGCTTATCGTAATCATGAATGATAATTATTATTATGTTAATCATAATTATTATTATATTAATAATTATATAATTGTAGAAAGAATAATGAATAATAAAAAGAACAAGGTGGTCAAAAATCAGGAGTTGATTCTGGTCAACCTTGAGGGACACAAAATGGGCCAAAACTAAGCTTCATTGGGCTGGGCTGGCAACAACAACATATAAAAACAACCCCTTCTCTTATTTACTTAAAACGAGTAAAAAAATCTTATTATCTATTCTTCCATGTGTCTCTGCAAGTGGCGAAAGGTTTTGTCCCTCTGGCTATTCAACTCCACAAGGGTCGATAAATTTCTTTGGGTAAGCTTCCACTGGCTTATCTTTACCATACTTTTGGCATTTCTTCTTCCAGGCTCAAAAGTCTATCTGAAAGTCCTAAGGGACCAGCTCTCTAAGGGTCATTTTGGCTCTTGCAACATTGGTTGAATGCTATTTTTGAGCATCAAATGACTTCTCCTCTATCAGAGGTTGTTAAATGCTCCTTGTCGACCATATCCATTGAGGGATTAACGTTGTCCCTGCTCACTTCTCAAGAAGCTTTAACCATGTATATTTTTATGAAGTATATTAATTTATTCATAGAAACTACTTCCTTTGTCAAAGCTATGGCCCCCTTTATGAAGAGAAATATTTGCCCTACTTGGTTTAAAGATCCTTTTCCAGGAATTAGTCAGAAACCGGCTGCTAAATCAAATAATATGTGGAGAGCATTTTTGACCCATAATTTCTTGTCCTCTCGTATTAACACTGGATCCAAAGGTTTTGGATTTATGATGTACCATCCGAATCTGGTTTCCCGATAGTTTGGTTTTAGCCAAATGATGCCATAACCTCTGGTCTCCCATCCTCAAGATATACTTTGGTTTAGACGACAACTGAATGAAGAAAAATACACAGAATGTCTTTACTATGTGAGAAACTCTCTGCATCTTAAACTTCATGTGTACCAGTTTGAACCTTCCTTCTTTTACACCAAAGAATTCAACAATTGGTGGTCTCAGTACCAGATGCAGTATTTTTCCACCATTGCCTTTTTGCAGACTTTAATGGATGCTTTCGAGGCTTGGGAAACAGAGGCTCCGACTGCTGATCAATGACAAAATACTGATGTTACCGAATTTCAACCCACCAAGGTACCTTGCTTCCTTTCCATATTTGAATTTGATCATCCTCATAGGATTTTGTGGTCTCATTCTACTATTTTCAGGGGCGAAAACGACCTTCAATCGCTAAGAATGTTGTCGTCGCACCCTTAAAGAAAGCCAAGGTTTCGACTACCCAGGTACATATCATTTCTTCCACACATGCTTTCATACCACTGTATATTAACAATTGAAACCTTTCTTGTACTACTAGGTTCCTAAAGGAAACTGTGATATGGTGGGAGAACTGACTTGGATGTTTTGCGTTTGATCGCAAACTTTGTGGTTAGCAAGAGTCACCACTGACTTTTCTTTTATCCAAAAGGAAAGGTGAAAAAGCACAGGAAAGACCTTTGAGATTATTTCTTGAGTTCGGGGGGTAGATTATGAAAATGGAAGGTGTTAGCACCCTTTTCATCCATGGTTTTCCATGGGCTCTTAGTTACTTGCTAGATCACTTGCTTCTGTTTGAAATTATGCTTTGTGAGGTTTTTTTAAAGTATTTTGTAAAGAGGACATTGTTTAGGAAATTTTTGTAATGATTCTTGTTTGTAATAATGTATACAAAGAGTTTGATCTTTTGAAAATGTTTTCAATTTTGTAAGAAGTTTGAAAGTGTATGTGATTGTTTTGAAAATTGCAAGGATGTTTATTTTGAAATGGAGCAAGTAATTAGGAGTAATCTACCTACTCAAATGTCTTTCTTGTTCATTTCCTTTTCCTTTGACATTATTGTCTTACCATTGATTTGGTAAGCAACCCTATCTTTGGATGTTAACGAGACGGGCGTGGGTCATCGTATAACCATGATTAGCAATGTTGCAAGGTATCTTAGCATTTTTTTGAGGGACTAAGATCATTTGTAAGGCAACTTTAGATAGCGTCATCGAGGGACTATGATCTTGTATTTGCTTGTTTTTTCTAAGATACCTTACATGCGTAATATGACCATTTTGTATAAGGAAACCAAGTGGGATAACCCTAGGGGTGCTTGTGTGCAAGTGTATTGATTTACATGCTTTGATTTGTCTTAATTAGGGTTTTATATTTGTTGGTTTTAGTCTTTCAATACAAACCCTAATTTACTAACATGTATATATGAAAGCGATAAATTGCGGAATTTTAAAAGTTACTATGCTATTACAACATTTGGGAGGGGGGTGTACCAATTACAAATGGGGATTACAAGAATGTAAGCCTAATTAATCTATTATAACCATATTAAATTAATATCAATGTACAAGGAAATGAATAAATATAAAGTACAAATGCAAATGGAAAGAAACTTGATTTTTTTTTGGATTTTTTTTATGAAAGGGGTTTTAACCTAAACCTAATCAAAATTAAATTTACTTAAACTAATTAAGAAAAGATTTTTAGGGTTTTTTTAAGAAAGGGTTTTAAATTAAAATTAACATAAAACTAATTAAAATAAACTTAAGTTATAAATTAATTTTAATTTACAAGAGGATAATATAGTAATTAAATCTAATTATCTAAATATTATTTAATTAAGAAAAGAAATTAATTGTTAAAAAAATGTTTTTATCTTTTGTTTTTATGAAGAAAATAAAATGAATATATTATTGCCTAAATAATAAATAAATTATTTTTGGGAATTTTTTTATTAATAATAATAATAATGAAATAAATAATAATAATAATAAAAATAAAATATGAAATGAAATAAAAATAAAAGAAAAAATGAAATAATAAAAACAAAGAGCCAGGGGGGTGCTGAAGCAAGGCCTGGAGTTAGTTAGTAAAAATAAAAAAAAAACAAGCCAGGCCCAAAGGGCCCAGCGCCTGCAAAAACAAAACAAACAGAAAAGTGAAAAAATATGGAAAATGAAAAGGGTACCACTGGGGCTCGAACCCAAGTCCCATAGGTTAACAGGCACGCGCTTTACCACTTGGATGGCTAAACATCCGTTAACTTGTATGAAATAATAAATACATAACACAAAACGCACCCTGACTGTACTTCATCTTCAACCTCCAGCCAAAGGATATGTAACTTGCTCATTTCTCAACCATTTGCAAAAATCTAAACATGAAAATTACTTCATTTTGTCACACGAATCCAAACATATAAATATCAAAAACTATAAATCAAAGATGAATGAGAATTTTTAACAGTACCGAATTCTGACCTAAATATGTCAGAAAGTTCAAACTCAAAATTCTCCTAGCTCAATCAAAATAAATGAAATCTATGGACATGTACAACTTCAGGGAAATGATGTCTATATTTTATCTTCACAAATGCAAGCCTAACAATGCCTAAGTAATGAGATAGAAGTTTAAGAAAAATACCTCAAAACTGGAAATCGTGAAATGGATTTGAGCTTGTTTCAAGCATTGCTGATGATCAGGTTAGCTTCCTTGGACCTATAGGAAGTTAATGCAATGGTTGTCTTGAGCTTAGAGGGGTTGAGGAGCTCTAGAGAAGTCATGTTGCAGACCCTTGTTTTTGAAAATGAAACTTGATGATGGAGATGTTACAGTTGAGCAAATGGACTTTGGATGGTTTGTATTTGATGTTTAGAAGCCTTGGGATGTGAAAGGCCAAAGAACACACGAGGGGATTTGGAGTTTGGTATGTAAAGTCAGAACTTGCACAACAATGGTGTTTTGAGACAGTTTCTGGCTAGAGGGGGTTTTAGTGAGTTTAAGGGTCTTCAAGCTCGTGTCCTAGCTTATAAATAGTGACTTTATTTATAAGCAACAAGTTTGGGATGCTCTTGTTGATCAGAATTCAAATTCGCATCCTTAAGCTAAACATGTGATTTTTTGACAAAACAAGTTTTAAAGACTTTTGTACTTGCTAAGGTAGAGTGGTTATGCTTTAAACAAGCTTTCTTCTGACTTTGTGGATGGAGTGTGATCAGAGGGAATAAGTTAGAGGCTCAATGTGAACATTATGCAAAAATCTTGCTTTACAAGAATGATATTGTTAACTTTCTTCCCAAAATAGCAATGTGAATTGGATAAAGCTTAAATCACTTGGATTATATCTCAAAAGTTTTTGTAATCCATTAACTATGGAGTGACAAACAAGTTTGATGTCTGCAAAGCAAATATTATGCATCCTAACATTGAAATTGCATTTGTGTTCATCATGAAAATGACCTATAATTCAAGTGACAAAACACTAACTTCATCTCTTCGATTCTCCCTACTGAAGAATAATCTCAAGGAGTTCTTGGACATTTTGGAAAGCTTGCAATATGCTCTACAACCCATATTTGAATTGCTTTTAAATATTCCCCTTGGAACTATATGAAAAAGTTCCATGAAGTTAGGTCAAAATCCTGTCGAAATTAGGGCAAATTTTCACTAAGTGTTTACTTTCATGACCCTATATTCATAAAATTATAACTTTAGATCCAAGCAATTTTGGAAGAAGTTGTGTGAAAACAAGTTTTATATTTCATGGAGATCTACAACTTTCATGTTGGAAGTTTCTCTTGAATCATTTTGCATCATGGTGGAAATTTGGCTCAAAGTTATGAAAAAACATGAAATTTCCAACAGAAAAATTTCTAAGTTTAGAAATTTTGACTTTTCAAAATGAAATCTTGACTTTTTGATTTCTTGATGAATAAGTTTCATATTTTGACATGTTTTGATGAATTATGATCTTTGGCACTTGAATTTGACCAAAAAGTCAAAGTTTGACTTTTCAGTATACAGTTGACTTTTGATCAATTGATTGCAAAATTCATCTGTCAATCCAATGGATTTGCAATGTTTTGAATCATATCATTAGGTAAAAATGATTCAATTAGACTCTTGAGATCACGCCTTAAACCAATTGAACATTTACTAGGTCAAAAATCAAAAATTGCCCTTTCCTAGTCAAAACCCTAATTTTGACCATTTTGCCCTTTTGGAGATTCGATTAAATTTCTTGAGGAATTATGGTCCAAACTTGATAAAATGATACATATGAGTATAAAATGTTGATGTGGAGAAAAAATTATGAAGTTTGACTGTAAATTGGCCATAGTTGACTTTTTCCCCAATACTACTGATTTTTAGGTCAACTGATCAATTGACTGGGCAAAAATGTGATTCAAGACTTGAAACTTGACATGAGTAGTCTTGGGAGTCCATAATGATCTATGAAAGTCATATGGGGCATTGGAAGTTCAAAAATCCTTGTGCAAACTCAAACCCTAATTTTGGTCAATAGTGCATGAGTAGGTGTCTTGAGCTCTTCAAACCCTAGTGCAGTCTTGAGCCCAAGGAGATCTTGTGAGAAAATTCTTGATAAGTGAGAGGGAAAATTTTAGGGTACAACAGTTGCCCCTGTTCAATCTTCTTAATCCTAAAGAGTTTGATTGACATGTTTTTCCAGTCGTGACTCGAAGGTGGAAGATGATTCGACATTAGAGTGCCCTGAAATTTGCACTCGGTGATGTGATGGTTGAGGGAATGGGCTTAAAGATGCCATTTGGAGAGGTGATAGAAAGCTGTAGGAGATGGGCTTAAAGATACCATCCAAAAGCGATTGTTTGTAATTTGTAAGCTGAAAGAATGAGTATCAGAATGGTGTCTGTGTCTGGAGCGTATCTGAATTGTATCTGGGAGCTGATTTTGAATGAGTATCAGAATGGCGTCCGTGTCTGGAGCATATATGAACTGTATCTGGGAGCTGATTTTGAATGAGTATCAGAATGGCCTCCGTATCTGGAGCATATCTGAACTGTATCAAAAGGTTGAATCTGAATGAGTATCAAGATGGAATTCGTGTCTGGAGTGTATCTGAACTATATCTGAAGGTTGAATCTGAATGATTATCAGAATGGAATCCGTGTCTGGAGCGTATCCGAACTGTATCAAAAGCTTGAATCTGAATGAGTATCAGGATGGCATCCGTGTTTGGAGCGTATCTTAACTGTATCTGAAGGTTGAATCTGAATGAGTATCAGAATGGCATCCGTGTCTAGAGTGTATCTGAACGGTATCTGAAAGCTGAATCTGAATGAGTATCAGAATGGCATCCGTGTCTAGAGCGTATCCGAACTATATCTGAAGGTTGAATTTGAATCAGTATCAGAATGACATCCGTGTCTGGAGCGTATCTGAACTGTATCTAAAGGTTGAATCTGAATGACTATCAGAATGGCATCCGTGTCTGGAGCGTATCTGAACTATATCTGAAAGTTGAATCTGAATGACTATCAGAATGGCATCCGTGTCTAGAATGTATCTGAATTGTATCTGAAAACTTTGAACATTATTACTGGTAGCTGTTTTATTAATCTTATCCTGAAAGAGATAAAATATTAGCTAATACGCAATGTTATGTTGTATGAAATGCATAGTATAATGCATTTGCGTTATCAATGTTTATGATATATGGATGCAATGTATACGTGTGTGAGATAGTTTGTTGCATTGCTGTTGGATTGGGGAAAATAAATCCCCACCTGCTGCTGAGGATATGGAGTATAAGTCTTCATGTTGTGAAGTTGAAGTGTTGATGAATTTCCGCTTAGAGAAACAAACTCTATTGTAAGGAAAATGCCGTATACTGCTTGTAAAATCCTATTGGGGAATCCTGAGAAAATTGACGACTTCTACTGGGGATCGATAACTGGAAGCTCTGTTCCGCTGGTAATTATACTTTAAATTGTGGGGGATTTATGGAAATAGCTTAGTGAGATTTCCCTATCTATTAAAGCCATCAGTAATTGTCTTTTTATTTATTTATTTGTAAACAGTAATTATGTTCAAATGCATATGTTCAACAATGAATCATTGGATGTTTTTGTAAACAAAACACAAGCATAAAGAAAAATAGTTAGTTTTTGCACTTTCAAAGGGATATCATTGTATTGACCTTGAGTAAGTATTTTTGTACAATGGGACAAACATTCTAGTAAGAGAATGTCGTCGTAAAAATTGAAATTTTTTATTCAAAGAAAAGATAGCTATGTGCAATAATCCCTGGGGTTCTCATTCTGCTATAGCCTTCGTATCTCTGAGCATCTTGTCTAGTTGTTGCCTCGTCCGAAGATGATTGAATTGATCATAACCTCTGAGTTTGTCAGTTGTCCGTAAGGTGATCCAACGGAACATAGTCATACACTTTCAATTCCCTAACTTTTGCCTGGACCGCCCTTTCGGGTTTTCAGTCCACCGGGATACCCTTTTTTTCCCAAGTCGCCATTTCGGGTTTTCAACTTGTCGGGTGTACAGATTTTTTGTTTTATCCCTAATTTTTTCCCGAAACTTTTTGGTTCGCCGGGATGCCCTTGTTTTTCCTAGGTGTGTAACCTAGCGGGTCTCTTATGTGTAGTATCTTTTAACTATGTCTACATTTGTAGGGTGCAGCAGGTCGTCGCCATCCATAGTAGTCAAGATCATTGCTCCACCAGAGAATATATTTTTTATTACAAATGGTCATTCGTATGTAGGAGTCCATTTTCCCTGGGATCACCTTGTGGTAGTATGATACGTTTGATAACTAGATCCCTAACTTGATACACTTGGCGTTTGACCTTTTTGTTGAAAGCCTTAATCATCCGTTTTTGATATATTTGACCATGGCATACAACAACAAGTCTTTTCTCATCAATCAAGTTCAATTGATCAAGTCGAGTATTGATCCAGTCGTCTTTGTTCAGCCCTGCATCCTTCATAATCCTCAGAGAGGGGATCTGGACCTCGATAGGCAAGACAACTTCCATTCCATAAACCAAAGAATAAGGTGTTGCCCCGGTTGATGTGCGAGCTGTGGTATGATACCTGTGGAGAGCGAATTGTAGCAACTCATGTCAGACTTTGTATGTGACTATCATTTTCTGTACGATCTTTTTAATGTTCTTATTTGCAGCTTCGACATCACCATTCATCTTCGGCCGGTAAGGAGAAGAATTGTGATGCTGAATCTGGAATTGTTCGCACAAGGCGGTGATCATAGTGTTGTTGAGACTTGTACCATTTTCAGTAATAATCTTCTCCGGAATACCGTAACGGTAGATGAGATTTTGCTTGATGAAACGGGCAACAACATTCTTGGTAACATAAGCGAAGGAAGTTTCCTTTACCCACTTTGTAAAATAGTCAACGGCTACTAGGACGAAGCGGTGTCCATTGGAAGTTGTTGTCTTGATTTCCCCAATCATGTCAATTCCCCATATAGCAAAGGGCCAAGGAGCCGTCAAGACATTCAGAGGAACCGGAGGTACGTGCACCTTGTCAGCATAAATCTGACACTTGTGGCAGCTTCGAGAGTGTTGATAGAAATCCGCTTCCATGGTAGACCAGTAATAGCCTGCCCGTAGTATTTTCTTTGCCATAGTATGCCCACTGGAATGGGTTCCAACAGTGCCTCCATGCAATTCATCCATGATCCTTTTAGCTTAAACCTCATCTACGCACCAAAGTAACATAGAGTCATGATTGCGTTTGTACAGGATGCCATTACTAAGGAAGAACTTATCGGAGAATCTTCTTAAGAACTTCTTGTTGTTAACTAAAGCTCCTTCCGGATATTCTTGAGCCTCGAGATACCTCTTGACTTCGTGAAACTAGGGCTGGTCCACTACTTCTTCAGTATTAATCTCATGAAAATGTGTTGGTTCATCCATTCATTCGATGGTGATCTGTGGAGCCTCGTTATCCCAATTAAGTTTAAACATAGATGATATCATGGCTAGAGTGTCTGCTAGTTGATTTTCTTCTCGCGGGAAATGCTCGAAGGTAATCTTCTCAAAATGTGGTAGCAATGTTAAAACATGTTCTTTGTAAGGGATAAGGTTAGGGTGTTTGGTGTCCCATTCCCCTTTGATCTGACTGATGACCAAAGCTGAGTCTCCGAATACATCAAAGGATTTGATCCCCAAGTCTATGGCAACTCTGAGACCAAAGATGCATGCTTCGTATTCCGCCATGTTGTTTGTACAATTGAAGTAGAGTTTGGAAGTAAAGGGAGTATGACACCCTTCCAGAGATATGAGTACAACATCGATACCATTTCCAAGTGCGTTGGATGCCCCATCAAAGAACAGGGTCCATCGGGATCCTTGTTCAGGTCTATCATATGGCCTGAATTCTTCACAGTTATTTACCGTCATGATGTCTTCATCTGGGAATTCAAACTTCATGGGCTGGTAGTCTTCCACAGCTGGTGAGCAAGGTGATTAACTAGTACACTGTCTTTTATAGATTTATGGGTAGTATACTGTATGTCATATTCCGTCAGGATCATCTACCATCTCACTATTCTCCCAGAAAGAGCAGGCTTCTCGAAGATGTATTTTATCGGATACATTTTAGATATCAACAAAGTAGTATGAGTTAGCATATACTGTCTTAGCCGGCGAGCAGCCCATGCCAGAGCACAACAAGTTTTCTCGAGCAGTGAATATCTAGTTTCACAGTCGGTAAACTTTTTGCTCAGGTAATAAATAGCATGCTCCTTTCGGCCAGACTCGTCATGCTGCCCCAATACACACCCCATTGAGTTTTCTAAAATAGTAAAATACATGATCAATGGTCTTCCCTCGACTGGTGGCATCAACACAGGAGGCTCTTGTAAGTATTCTTTGATTTTGTCAAAAGCAACTTGGCACTCGTCATTCCATTTGACTACTTGATCTTTCTTCAACAGTTTGAATATTGGTTCACAAGTAGCTGTCAGGTGAGAGATGAATCTGGCAATGTAGTTCAAACGTCCCAAGAACCCTCTGACTTCCTTCTCAGTACGAGGAGCAGGCATCTCTTATATCGCTTTTACCTTGGCAGGATCTACTTCAATACCTTTATTGCTGACGAAAAATCCTAAGAGTTTACCAGACCGTACCCCAAATATGCATTTTTTGGATTCAACCTCAGCTTGTACTTCTTCAGTCTCTCAAACAGTTTTTGTAAGTGATCAAGATGCTCTTCTTCTGTTTGAGATCTGGCTATCATGTCGTCCACATAGACCTCTATTTCATGATGTATCATGTCTTGAAATAGAGCTACCATGGCACGTTGATAGGTTACCCCAGCATTCATTAGTCCGAATGGCATCACCTTATAGCAGAAAGTGCCCCACTACGTGACAAACGTTATTTTCTCCATGTCTTCAGGTGCCATTTTTATTTGGTTGTAGCCTGAGAAACTGTCTATGAAAGAAAACAATTTGTGTTGTGCCGTATTGTCAACTAGAATATCAATGTGGGGGAGCAGAAAATCATCCTTAGGGATTTCCCTATTCAAATATCTGTAGTCCATACACATTCATACTTTGCCGTCTTTTTTGGGCACAGGAACAACATTGGCAACCCGTTGGGGATAAGAGGTGACAGCCAAGAATCCGGTGTTGAATTGCTTTATGACTTCTACTTTAATCTTTTTTGACATATCATGCCTCATGCGCGAACCTTTTTCTTTACTGGCGGAAAATCCTCTCTTATAGGCAGACGATGTACCACAATGTCTGCATCAAGTCCCGACATGTCTTCATATGACCAGGAAAAGACTTCAACATAATCGTGTAATAACTGAATCAGACGCCCCTTGACATCGGGTTCCAGATTGGCACCCACCTTGACCTCTTTTTTGTCTTCTTCGGTACCTAGGTTGATTGTATCCACGAGTTCTTCGTGAGGCTGAATGGTTCTCTCTTCTTGTTATAGTAGTATGGCAAGTTCCTCTGGTACTTCACAATCTTCCTCACCTTTGTCTTCAGCTTGGTAGATTAGATTCTCTGAGTCACAAAAGGCCACAGCAGTATCGTTACCCATGGGATCCCAAATGGATGTATACCAGCATCGTGAGTGTGAGTGTGTGTAAGGGTATAGCTATCTTTGAAAGAAATGAAAATGTAAAAAGAAAAACAATGAGCACGAAAGTTTGTATATGAAAACGTCCAAGATTCATTGATGTCATATAAAAATGAGATAATAACCCTTACAAATGGACCATTGTGCCTCGAGTAAGACACAAGGTTTTAAGAGTGCTAATTGTTTTAATATTACATATCCAACAAAATGTAAAGATAGATTACTGTGGGATAAAAGTGATCGGGACAAAATATCTAGCCTCCTAGTTGCTGAGCCCTCCACTGAAAGTTGAGAATATCTAGTATTACAAGTCACAACTATCTTCATCATCTTCTACGGTGTTGACCTCGCGGTTGCTGATCTTCAGGGGTGGTCCTCTGGCACGAGCATGACGTACAACCTTTTGAGCACTTGAAGAGAAACCCAGGCCAAACTTGTCAGACTTATATGGGATATCTGGGAGTTGTCCCCAGATAGTGCACCCACCTTCTTCTACCACTGCTTTGGCATCCTTCAGAGATGGCATCCGGAGTGGAGGCCTTGTGATCTTGGGATTAGCCTTGGTTACTGTCACATCTTGCGGGACCTCTTCAAAGTGTTGGAATGGAGTTTCAATAAATTCACCATCTAATTCCACATATCTGAAGGAATTGAGATAGCTGATCATATACTCTTCTTCTTCATGAACAATGATAATCTTCCCTTGAGTCGGATATTTCAGCATTTGGTGCAACATAGAAGTGACAGCGCCAGCATTATGAATCCATGGTCGGGCTAGCAAGCAGGAATATGAGGGACGAATATCCATTACATAAAAGGTTTGGGTTCCAAATTTTATGGGGATATCCACCTCCTCGTGTACCATCCTTTTCGAGCCGTCAAAAGCCCTTACTACTATGTTACTTGGCTTCAATATCAATCCCTCATAGTCAAGCCTATCAAGAGCTTTTTTTGGCAATACATTCAGAGATGAGCCAATGTCCACCAAAACATGAGCCAAGGTTGTGCCCCTACATTCAACTGAGACATGCAATGCCTCATTATGCTTCCTTCCCCTTGGCGTTAAATCAACATCTGAAAAAACTAGACCATTATCTACAGTTAAGCTGGCTATGTAGTCTTGAAACTGATCGGCAGATGTCTCTTGGGGTACATGTGCAGTTTTCAGGAATTTTACCAAGGCTTTTGCATGCGCCTCTGAACATAGTAGTAATGACAGCATGGAAATTTTAGAGGGAGTTTTCCCCAATTGTTCAACTACATCGTAGTCGCTTCTTTTTATGATTTTTCATAATTTCCTCCATCTCTTTTTGGGAGGTCTCAGGGATAGCCAATGACTGAGCCTTCATCCAGACAGGCTCAATCATAATACTTTTACCTCGAGTCTCGGTTAACTCGGCAGTAGGAGTGTCAACAGGAATGATAACGGGGGTTGTAATAGCTTTGTTAGTTGGAGTATTAGTGGGGATTATTGTAGGACTGGGAACAACTTTCGGAGGAGTAACAACAGGAATGATTACGGGTCCAGAAATTGCTTTTGGGGGAGCAATTTCCGGAGAAAATATCCTTCTGCTTCGGGTAATCTTGCTAGTTCCTGCAATATTACTGATGTCGGAGTTGACTTTCTCAGAACTCGAATCTTCGGCGGCTGGTCAATCCTGCTTGATACCGTGGTAGTAGACGTCCCCTCCATAATTCTATGGTATGGTTTTGTCTGACGAATATGGGATTGGTCAAGGAATTGTGATTATTAAAAGTGTTTCTTTCGGAACTGATGTAATTCTAACGGGCCTTTTGGTGGAGACCCTGGAAGAATTGGCGGAAATGGTAATGATAGAAACATCTTCAAAAGGAACAGGTGGAACAAAAGTCTTTTCAAACAAAATTTCTTTGTTATCTATTAAGCACTGAACGCATGCTTTCAACAAAGGACAACCGGTTGGTGAGGACAAACAGAAATGACAGCCTTCATCACAGCCCGGGAACACACCGGCATTCAATAAGTTCACTTTAATAGTCAAGAGAGGGGTCATAAGTTTATCAACTGAATTAACAAACATTTCTTCTTCAATGGCATTGATATTATGGCCATGTTTGGGCATAGGGGCAGAAATGACATTTGGCTTTTCAGGCGCATCGAACTCAATCTCTTTTGCTTCAATGAGGTCTTGTATTTTGTTCTTTAGAGCCTAACAGTTATTAGTGTCGTGGCCGGGACTTTCAGAGTGGTATGCACAACGGGCATTGGGATGATAGTGAGGAGATGTTGTGTTGGGGTTTTTTGGAGCTTCTTTCAAGGTCACCAAATTATATCTTAGTAGATGCGATAATACCTGAGATAGGGTCATGTTAATTCTGGTGAATTGTCTGACTGGCCTTTCCATCCTTGGTTGGTTATTTCTTTGCTGATCAGGCGCCGGTTTAGGAATCATAACAGCCCCCACCATTGGTCGGTGTTCAGCCCTATCTTGATTTCTCTGAGGATAAACAACAACCACTTATTTATTTCTGATAAATGTCTTCCTTATGGCAGCAGAGGAGGATGTATCTTTTTGGATCTTTCCATTCTTTATACCGGCTTCTACCCTTTCTCCAGTCAATATTAGTTCAGTAAAACCTGCAGATGAACTTCCAATTAAATGATTGAAGAAGGGACCAGACAAGGTGCCCAAGAACATGTCTACCAATTCTCTCTCGGATAGAGGGGGTTGAACTCTTCCGGCTAAATTTCTCCAATTTTGCGCATAGTCCTTGAAGCCTTCATTTGAAGCCATGGCCATACTCTAAAGTTGAGCACGAGTAGGTGCAAGATCAGAATTGTATTGGTATTGTTTGTAAAAGGCTGCAGCAAGATCTTCCCAGTTGTGAATGTTGGCTCTTTCTAATTGGTAAAACCAGTCAAGTTGAGTTCCAAACAGACTGTCTTGGAAGAAGTGTACCCATAAGTCTTTGCAGCGGTATGGGGATGGATTTTCCTCACATAGGACCGGAGATGCATTTTAGGGCACGAGACTCCGTCATACTTGGAGAACATCGGTGCTTTGAATTTGGGAGGAATGACAATCCCCATCACTAGCCCCAATTCTTCAAAGTCCAAGCCAGGCACTTTTTGGATTTCTATCGCACTCAAACGCTCTTCGAGATGTTTATACTTGTCATCAGCTGGAGGGTATTGTTCTTCATAATAGTCTTATTCTTCCTCTTGCTCTTCTAATTTTGACTGGACAACTATTTCCTTGCCCTTCCCCTCTTGGTTGTCTTTCTCACTGGATGTTGTTGCAAAGCCTAAGGCCCTTCTTATCTGCCCATGAAATCTTCTTCCCATGTTTAGGACTCCATTCACTTTCTTTGTCTTCTTTTTCTTCTCCTCAGCCAGCAAAGTCTTCAACTCTTCTTGTCCTTTGGCTAGGGTCAAGAGCAACTATCGAAAATGTGTATTCTGAGCTTGGAGGTCCTTCACTATTTTCTCGAGATCCATCTCACTGAAATAAACAGTAGAGAGATGCGGAGACTTATTGCAAAAGACATGCTTATGTTATGATGAATGGTATATGCATATGTAATGATTTCAAGGATTTCAAAGATTCAAATTTGTTTTAGACAAAAAGGAAACACACGTTATATTAATAAGTTAAAGTTTAAGTACATCAATGCCTTTTCGGGAAAAATAATACAAAAACTCTAAGATAAAAAGGTAGTTCGCATCCTTTTTGGTGCGATGTAGGCATTCAGAGTCTGCTCCTCATGAATTAGTCTAGTGAGTTCCAAAACCTTCTTCTCGCTTGCGTAGAATTGGGCTTCGAAAGTATCTCGCTCTCCCTTGAATTGTATCCAATCCCTCTTTGTAAGTCTTCAAGAGAGGTGGGCATATCAGGATGTAGGATAGCGTATGAAACATCTCCCTCCATGACAAGCTCAATGATTACCGGAAGAATGGAGGGGTAAGGCATCATAAGACTCTGAGCACGAGTTCATACCCATTTGAGGTAAGGCTCAAGAGGGATGGAATTCTTGTGCCCCAAAGTTTTGCTATCTACCTTATTCAACATCCTCCAAGCTCGGATAAATCTCTAGCGAAGACCTTAATCATCGTTATCATAGTCAAATACCAAACCTTGAATCAACATCTCGTACGGGCCATCCCTTCGGGCGTAACTAAATTGTCTTAAGGCTAAGCATGGGTTGTAGGTGATACCTCCCCTAATTCCAAGTAAAGGGACATTAGGGAATTCTCCATAACTGTCGACAATGATAACATTCTCTTTGGATCGGGAACACCAATGAATGTCCGAATGTTTGAGCGTCACCAACCTTTGTGACCACCTTGAACCTTGCTCATTTTTTAATAAAAATTGGGGAAGATTTGAAATAAACCATCTTTCTAAGAGAGGAGTGAAACACATAAGGACACCTCTTTTCCTCATTGTGCGAGTGTGAAAAGAGTGTAGGATATCTCCTAGAAATGTAGGCACCGGGTTGCGTGATATGAAGATTTTGACGGTGTTGACATCTATGAGTTGGTCAGGATTTGGAAACAAAACCACCCCATAGATGAGGAGAGCCACAATTTCCTCAAAGGATTGTAAGTCCAAGGAGTTCCAATAGCTTTGGGCTTTCTCGAACAAGAACTTTGCTAAGAAGCCTTTGACATCACTCCTTGTTTCCCAATGAATTATGATATTAGATGAGTGCAAGTGTAGAGCTTGAGCAATCTCTTTTGGCTTTGGATCTCTTTCCATACCGTTGAAAGGTAGTTGATTGAGAATGGGAATCCTCAAGAGTTGGGAGAATTCTTCCAAAGTAGGCACAAGTTGATAGTCAGGAAATGTGAAGTAATGGTGTAAAGGATCAAAGAACTGAAAGAGTACCTTCATCATATCCTCATCTGTGTTAGAGGTGACCAAGTTGAGTAGGCAACCATGTCTCTAGGTAAATGGAGAGTTTTCAGGAATCCTTGAAGCTAGCTCCTTAAGTTGTGGAGGGATCCTTACAAAGTTGACTTGAATAGTTTTCCTGCGAAGTGAATCCATATCCTACAAAACAAGAACAAAGATGAATCCCAAAACCCTTGAAATGGTTAGTGGATGTATATGATGTTCATGATGTTCATGATGTTATGTACAAGTATGCATATACAAACAAAACAAATCCTTAGGTTTAGGCTTGCATGGAGTTTTATAGGTAAGTACCCTCTTGAAGTTTAGTTGGCTTAAACCTGTCCTAGTAATAGTAATCAGGTTCTAAGGAGCTCAATATGTCTGGTTTGTTTCCTTGGTCATTGTTTCAGTACAAGCCTCTTTAATGGCGACCGAAATATATCAAGAAACCAAACCTCAATGAGTGTAGTATCGAGTATCTACCAACTTTAGACTGCACCAAAGCCGATCATATCACTACATCCTAAAGGCCAAGTTGGTCAAGTAAAGGTTCTAAAAGTTCATTAGTGCTTCATGACATCACTCAGCGTCCCCGTATTCTCTTTGATTAACTCAAAGGCTACTGGTACCCACAAATATGTCGCACTAACGTAGCTATTGCTTAGACCATGTCGGTATACCCCACACAGTTTCCACAATGTAATGCTACTTACCTATAATGTATCCCAAATCCGGGTAGAGGATTCAAACCCAAACAAAGAACCATAATATAAAGCATACAAGTCAAACAATGTAAGCAAATCAATGTGATCTATCCCTAAGGTAACCCCACTTTTAGAATTTTCCCCAGCAGAGTCGCCAGTTCTATGATACGGTTGGAGAACTGACTTGGATGTTTTGCGTTTGATCGTAAATATTGCGGTTAGCAAGAGTCGCCACCGACTTTTCTTTTATCCAAAAGAATAGGTGAAAAAGCACAGGAAAGACCTTTGAGATTATTTCTTGATTTTGGGGCGTAGATTATGAAAGGGAATGTATTAGCACCCTTTTCATCCATGGTTTTCCATGAGCTCTTAGTTACTTTCTAGATCACTTGATTTTGTATGAAATATTTCTTTGTGTTGTTTTTTCAAAAGTATTTTATGAAGAGGCCATTGTTTAGGAAATCTTTGTAATGATTCTTGTTTGTAAGAATGTATACAAAGATTGCCTAAACAATGGCCTCTTTACAAAATACTTTCAAAAAACCACACAAAGCATAATTTCAAACAAAAGCAAGTGATCTAGAAAGTAACTAAGAGCCCATGGAAAACCATGGATGAAAAGGGTACTAATACCTTCCCTTTTCATAATCTACCCTCCGAACTCAAGAAATAATCTCAAAGGTATACAAAGATGTTTGATATTTTGAAAATGTTTTCAATTTTGTAAGATGTTTGAAAGTGTATGTGATTGTTTTAAAAATAGCAAGGATGTTTGTTTTGAAATGGAGCAAGTAATTAGGAGCAATCTACCTACTCAAATGTCTTTCTTATTCATTTCCTTTTCCTTTGAAATTATTGTCTTACCATTAATTTGGTAAGCAACCCTATCTTTGGATGTAAATGGGACAGGCGTGGGTCATCGTATAACCATGATTAGAAATGTTGTAAGGTATCTTAGTATTTTTTTTAGGGACTAAGATCATTTGTAAGGAAACTTTATATAGCATCATCGAGGGACTATGATATTGTATTTTCTTGTTTTTGCTAAGATACCTTACATGCGTAATATGGCCATTTTGTATAAGGAAACTAAGTGGGATAACCCTAGGGGTGCTTGTGTGCAAGTGTATTGATTTACATGCTTTGATTTGTCTTAATTAGGATTTTCTATTTGTTGGTTTTAGTCTTTCCATACAAACCCTAATTTACTAACATGTATATATGAAAGCGATAAATTGCGGAATTTTAAAGTTACTACGCTATTACAACATTTGGGAGGGGGGTGTACCAATTACAAATGGGGATTGCAAGAATGTAAGCCTAATTAATCTATTACAATCATATTGAACTAATATCAATGTACAAGGAAATGAATAAATATAAAGTACAAATGCAAATGGAAAGAAACATGATTTTTGTTTGGATTTTTTTATGAAAGGAGTTTTAACCTAAACCTAATTAGAGAAAAATAATTAATCAAAATTAAATTAACTTAAACTAATTAAGAAAAGAAATTAATTAAGAAAAGATTTTTAGGGTTTTTTAAGAAAGGGTTTTAAATTAAAAATAATATAAAACTAATTAAAATAAACCTAATTTCTAAATTAATTTTAATTTACAAGAGGATAATATAGTAATTAAATCTAATTATCTAAATATTATTTAATTAAGAAAAGAAATTAATTGTTAAAAAAATGTTTTTATCTTTTGTTTTTATGAAGAAAATAAAATGAATATATTATTGCCTAAATAATAAATAAATTATTTTTGGGATTTTTTTATTAATAATAATAATAATGAAATAAATAATAATAATAATAATAAAAATAAAATATGAAATGAAATAAAAATAAAAGAAAAAAATGAAATAGTAAAAACAAAGAGCCAGGGGGTGCTGAAGCAAGGCTTGGAGTTAGTTAGTAAAAATAAAAATAAAAACAAGTCAGGCCTAAAGGGCCCAGCGCCTGCAAAAACAAAACAAATAGAAAAGTGAAAAAATATGGAAAAGGAAAAGGGTACCATTGGGGCTCGAACCCATGTCCCATAGGTTAACAGGCGTGCGTTTACCACTAGGGTGGCTATACATCCGTTAACTTGTATGAAATAATAAATACATAACACAAAACACACCCTGACTGTACTTCATCTTCAACCTCCAGCCAAAGGATCTGTAACTTGCTCATTTCTCAACCATTTTCAAAAATGTAAACATGAAAATTGCTTTATTTTGTCACACGAATCCAAACATATAAATACCATAAACTATAAATCAAAGATGAATGAGAATTTTTAACAGTACCAAATTCTGACCTAAATATTTTAGAAAGTTCAAAATCAAAATTTTCCTAACTCAATCAAAATAAATGAAATCTATGGACATGTACAGCTTCAGGGCAATGATGTATATATTTTATCTTTACAAATGCAATCATAGCAATGCCTAAGTAATGAGATAGAAGTTTAAGAAAAATACCTCAAAACTGGAAATTGTGAATTGGATTTGAGCTTGTTTCAAGGAGTTCTGATGATCAAGTTAGCTTCCTTGGACCTCTAGGAAGCTAATTCAATGGTTGGCTTGAGCTGAGAGTGGCTGAGGAGCTCTGGAAAAGTCAAGTTGCAGACCCCTATTTTTGAAAATGGAACTTGATGATGGAGGTTTTACAGTTGAGAAAATGGACTTTGAATGGTTTGTATTTGATGTTTAGAAGCTTTGGGAAGTGAAAGGCCAAAGAACGTACAAGGGGATTTGAAGTTTGGTATGTTAGGTCAGAACTTGCACAACAATGGTGTTTTGAGACAGTTTCTGGCTAGAGGGAGTTTTAGTGAGTTTAAGGGTCTTCAAGCTCGTGTCCTAGCTTACAAATAGTGAATCTATTTAGAAGTAATAAGTTTGGGATGCTCTAGTTGATCAGAATTCAAATTCGCATCCTTAAGCTAAACATGTGACTTTTTGACAAAACAAGTTTCAAAGTCTTGTGTACTTGCTACGATAAAGTGGTTATGCTTTAAATAAGCTTGCTTCTGACTTTGTGGATGGAGTGTGATCAGAGGGAACAAGTTAGAGGCTCAATGTGAACTTTATGCAAAAAGCTTGCTTCACAAGAATGGTATTGTTAACTTTCTTCTCAAAATGGCAATGTGAATTGGATAAAGCTTAAATCACTTGGATTATAGCTTAAAAGTTTATGTAATCCATTAATTATGGAGTGACAAACAATTTTGAGGCCTGCAAAGCAAATATTATGCAGCCTAACATTGAAATTGTATTTGTGTTCATCATGAAAATGACCTATAATTCAAGTGACAAAACACAAACTTCATCTCTTCGATTCTCCCTACTAAAGAATGATCTCAAGGAGTTCTTGGACATTTTGGAAAGCATGCAATGTTCTCTACAATCCATCTTTTAACTGCTTTGGAAGATTACCCTTAGAACTATATGAAAAAGTTCCATGAAGTTAGGTCAAAATCCTGACCAAATTAGGGCAAAATTTCACTAAGTGTTTAGTTTCATGACCCTATGTTCATAAAATTATAACTTGAGATCCAAGAACTTTTGGAAGAAGTTGGGTGAATAAAGGTTGTATATTTCATGGAGATCTACAACTTTAATGTTGGAAGTTTCTCTTTAATCATCTTGCATCATGGTGAAAATTTGGCTCAAAGTTATGAAAAAACATAAAATTTCCAACAGAAAAATTTCTGTTTAGAAATTTTGACTTTTCAAAATGAAATCTTGACTTTTTGATTTCTTGATGAATAAGTTTTAAATTTTGACATGTTTTGATGAATTATGATCTTTTCCACTTGAATTTGACCAAAAAGTCAAAGTTTGACTTTTCAGTATACATTTGACTTTTGATCAGTTGACTACAAAATTCATCTGTCAATTCAATGAATTTGTAATGTTTTGAATCATGTCATTAGGTCAAAATGATGCAATTTGACTCTTGAGATCATTCCTTAAACCAATGACCATTTGCTAGGTCAAAAATCAGAAATTTCCCTTTCCCAATCAAAACCCTAATTTTGACCATTTTGCCCTTTTGGAGATTTGATCAAATTTCTTGAGGAATTATGGTCCAAACTTGATCAAATGATACACATGAGTTTAAAATGTTGATGTGGATAAAAAATTATGAAGTTTGACGGTAAATTGGCCATAGTTGACTTTTCCCCCAATACAGTTGATTTTTAGGTCAACTGATCAATTGACTGGGCAAAAATATGATTCAAGACTTGAAACTTGACATGAGTAGTATTGGGGGTCCATAATGATCTATGAAAGTCATATGGTACATTTTAATTTCAAAAATCCTTGTGCAAACTCAAACCCTAATTTTGGTCATGAGTGCATAAGGAGGTGTCTTGAGCTGTTCAAACCCTAGTGCAATATTGAGCCCAAGGAGATCTTGTGAGCAAATTCTTGATAAGTGAGAGGGAAAATTTTTTGGGTACAACAAAAACCACAACCTTCTGTCGCTCCAAACACTTCAAACCATAATTATGGTTCCCACATTTTTTCCTCCTACAAAGCTCCGACTCCTATTAAGCCCAAAGGACCTAAGAAAGTCAAAAGAATCATTCTCAAAGCCCACACCTCAAAGACTACAACTACTAGTGTTAAGGTTACTCCTTCTCCTATTCATGATCAAAAGGAAACTTCACCTCCTCCACAACTAACTCCAACAATTCCACTTCAAGACCAAAACGTCCAACCTACTGAAGAGGTATTAATTTCCTACACCACCTCCTTTTTCGACATCAAGACTTCTCTAACCCTTGTACTGCTTTATGTTAGGCACCAGTTCACGAGGAAATGGTTGGAGCTAATCCATCCATTTACACCACTTTAGCCAAAGAAGCTGACGCCTTAGAAACAAGGAATGGTCCCTGGATCGACATTATCTCACATTCGACTCTGTCTGATGATCGTACTCATTACTTGACTGCACACACCATTGAGGAAAACAATGAAGCCAATCAAGAACTTGCTGCTGCTAATGCTCCTCTTCAAGAAAATAATAACCAACAATCTCCTATTGACGATAATTTGGTACACTATGCTTCTGCCAATCTCCAGTTTCATATCCTACAAGAAACTAGCTCTAACAAATCTCTAAGCCAGGCCGAAATTCTTGCAATGAAACAAAAGCATCTAGCTGAGACTTTACGGAGACTCTAAAAGCTCCGACAAGAACCTTCCGTCCCTGATTCTACAACTTCTTCTATTGCTATTGTCGACCCTGATGTGACTCTCAAATTGCAGCAGTTAAAAGCATACCTACTCAATTGTGATTTCCTCTCTGTTGCTGTCAGTGAGAGTGAAATTATGGCTGACAGTTTCGAACTTTTTGATGAGATCTCTCAGCATATCAATGATCTCTCTTTGAGAAAACAAATCAACAACCAACTCCAAGCTAGCAATGCTGACATGGAAGCTGAGTGGAATATCAGTAAATCTTGTGAAGATGAATTGACAACCTTCAAATATAAAAATCAATCGCATGCCAACCAACCTTCCTCCTTAGATCAACAGATTTTTTCCTAAAAACTCAAATATATGATTTGCAGAAGAAACTATCTGACGTTGAAAACAAGAAGGCCTTGTTGGATTCGGCTGAAGTGCTCCCAAGCCAAAATGAAATTAGTGAAGAGATTCAGAAAGACATTGAGCATGGAGAAAAGTCTTTAAAGATTAGAGACAAGATTCATGAGTTGACGATGAAGAAAGCCCGCCTCGACAACACAATTGTTTTGGAAAGGGCCTGCTTTGAAGACTTTAGGTCTCGCTTTCCTGCTTGAAATTATTTATTGTTGCACCTTATATTCTGTTAGATTGGTTCCCTACTCTTGGATATGTAACCCTTTGTTTGGAAAACTTATGGTTAACTTTTGGAGTTTTCCATTTTTTGGCTAACATCAAAGTTCGCATTGACTTATGATTATTCTTTGTCTTGCTTCCTTATGATGATGCTTTTTCAAGTTTTCAACAAATTAAATTTATTTTTTCAAATAAATAAATATTTTCCTCTGCCACCCAGTTTTGGGATTGATCATTTTGTTGGTAAACCCAAGCCAAACCTTGGAATTATAATTTAGTTAACGCTGTCAGTGCCCATTAGCCAATTCGACTTTGATCCGGACAACAATATCATAATGAAAAGAAATGAAACATCAACATCAATAAATTTAAACTTTATTGAAACTTAATAGATGAGAAGTACAATCATAAGTTCCTAAAATTCTATATCTTGTCTCCACACCTACTAACGAGTGGCGTTTAAACCCCAAAGGCTTATTCTGGCCTCTGACTTTCTGAAGTTGTTGTTTGGCCCTGTTGGCCTTCTTCTTGATTTTTTGTTTTGGCTTCGACGTGCATGTTTTGTAGCTTCTCAGCTTCCAAATCTGATTTCTTTTTGTTTTCAGCCACATAAGTCGAAATTCGAGCCAAACTTTCTGACTCACTGGTCATCGTGTTTGACCATAGACCACCTTGTAGGTTGAATCGACTCTCTAGGAATTACTGCCTCTTTAGAGTCCCATGTAAAACCATGATCAAGATCCAAACTTATAAAATGATTTGAGTTTTCATTGGGATTGTAACTCTCATCGTCATAAGGCGCTACATTCGTCAAATGTTGGTCGAAAGACTTCTTTCCACCCTAACATCATCGACTCCATAGTAGCTCTGATTAGTTTCTATGTTCTATATTACGCCATCTTTCCTCCAAATGGAATTCCTTTTGTGCAAAGTCTATGTGATTGCACCTGTTCCATGGATCCACTCACGATCAAGCAATAAGCTAATGTTAGCTTTGGAATTTATAACCATGAATAAAGTTGACCTGATTATTGTTCCAACAACTAATTTGACCTGAATGACACCCAATATGCTACTGGTTTTTCCTTCATAGTGTGATTAAGCCATGTTGTAAGGTTGAATATCTGACCCACACTTCCCCATTTTCTTAAACAAAGCATGTGGCATTAGATTTACAACTGCCCCACCGTCAACAAACACTTTGTTCACCGGAATTCCATCTACCTTTCCCTTATAATTAAAGGCTTGAGATGATACAACATCCACGGGCTTGGTATTTCAAACAAAGCGTTTTGTTCTTCGACCACACTATTATTAATTACATAGTATCATAGAGGCTTTTCATCAGCCTCTTTATCGGAGGTAAAATCTTCTTCACTTTTTGATACTTCTGACACTCTGTTATATTCTACAGGAAGAATCAACACAATTCCACAATTAATGATAAAGTCGTCACCATAATCATAATCATCATCGACCATATCATCTTCTGGAGAAGCTTCATAATCAGGCTGTTCTTCTTCTTCGCCTTCAGATGTAGGAGTATACTCAGGTGCAGGAGTATATTTTATATTTTGTGTTGCCACCAGCTCTGTGTTACCTAAAGAAGCTACCCTCATAGCCATTCTCTGATTTGCTATGGCCTATTATTTTTCATTCAATTTTGACTTGGGATAATACACCTTTGGAATTGGAAACTCTACTGACTTCGTAACTTCTGCTGGTATTACATCTTCGACACGACTGTCTACTTTGACTTGCTTCAACTGAGATGTCAAAGCCTCCCTTGCAGCCTTTTCGTTCATCTGATAATGCCTCCACTGAGTCCTTGTCATTAGATTCTTCCCTTTATAATTTGGATAAACTTGATAACCCTTCGACTCATCTTTCTTTTCCTCGGACTCAGCTTCACGTATAATCACCTTCCACTTTGGCCTTTTACCCCCCTTTTGGCTCACTGATTCCACTCATTTTTCTTGTGTAATACCTGATGGAGGGAGAAAGGTTTTTGGACGAGGTTGTTAGAATAATCTTCTGTATTCCTTGTTGCATCGAGGATTTCCTTGCTTGTCAAAAACAAACCTTGGGAATAGAGGCTTCTTCTTCTTAAGAGCCTCTTTTTTGACAGCTTCATATTTTTCGACAGCTTCATATTTTTCAACTGCTTCTTCATCAAACACAATATTTCATCTTGAGCATAATTTTGCCTTCGACCTTTTCACTCTGCATTTCTCTTGAAAGTCAGTCAAGCTCTCTTCAAAATGAGGGTACACTGCATGCAATCCCTCTTCCGTCTTTGGGCCGAAACTATCACTAGTTCTTACCATCATGACTTCTATATCACCAATCATTATGACTTCTCTGTCGAGGCCCTCAGTAGCTTCGACCATCATGCAATCCAGAGGCTATGAGTATAAAGCCTCTTCCACCTTCAAAGGATCAATATCTACTTGCATCTAGGCTTTTCGCCAAACTGAAGCCTGCCATCTTTCAAAACTTTATGCACCAAATCCATGAAAATAACACATTGAGAAGTTTTAGGACCAAGAAAATTATGAAATTTACAAAATCCCCTTTTCTTCTTTTGATTAAGTGGGGGATTATTTAGGCACTGAGGGACCACAATTTGACCATCAGCTGCTAACAAATCAAATATTCTATCATATTTAGTTATATCGAAAGTATAGGTCTTGATTATGGTTTTGTCATTCTTTTTGGTTTTGATGGGGTTTTTCTTGTTCGACGGTTTCAAAAGTTTACACACATTAGGAGGCCAGGATGGAGTTCAGCCACGTTAACCTCTGTTTCATCCCCTGACTCATTCTCATCAGAAGAAAATTAGTCATTTACCACATAAGCAACTTTCTCTTTCTTGTGATACTTGTTTGGCTTGGTTTTTCCAGCTTTCAAATGTTTTATCAATCGAACTTTGATAGCTAATTGAGCCATATCCTTTAAAGACTGAGTATCCAACAATTTCTTCCTAATGGAAAACTCTAACCCATTTGCAGCCATTTCGACCAACTCATGTTCAGGGACTTTTTTAAAGCACCGCACTTTTAGAAGTCTAAACCTGTTGAGATATTGGTTTATTGAATCAATGCTCTTTCGTTTGACACTGGACAATTCTGTATGGCTTATTTTAGACTGCCCAATGGGGAATTGCTCATGGAACAATTTCTCTAACTGGACCCATATTTGAATTGATTGTAGGGGAAGCATTGTAAACCAAGTGAACGCATTTTTTGTGAGGGAATTGAGAAAATTTTCATCCTCAAATCCTCATTCACTACTAAATTTCCAGGTTTTGTTTGGTACCTAGCAACATGTTCAATAATAGATTCTTCGACATCCCTTGCAAACTTAGTGAATTTTGGGAGTTTCCAACCTCTTGGTAACTCTGTTTTTAACACGAAATCTGGCAACAAAGATACATACATAGTCCTTTGGAAACCAATATTTATTACATTCCTAACCATTATTCGTTCAACAATGGCTTCTAGGTTTTGTTCCCCAGCTTCACGTCGAACCTGCGTGACTAGTTGGTCGGCATTCTGGTTTCAGTTTTCTATTACAATTAGGGGTTGTTGTACTATTCTAAGTATGGGGTCGGCGCGCAGAGTAGTTAGTGGTTCTTGTTCGACCGTTTCATCGAAAACCTCCTCGTACTGCACTGGTTCCCCATGGGGAGGGGGTGCAGCTTGTCGAATTGGCGCTCTGGGAGCACCAAGAAAATCTCCAATACGATTCATTGAGTTGCTAAAGTCTGATAACTCTACACCGAATTTTCAATTAAAGGTCTTAATATGAGACTTATCTGTTGAGTGAGCATATTGACCATTTCATGGTTACTTTCATCCATCTGTTGCCTCATGACAGCAACGGTACTTGGTGTAAAAGTAAGCATAATTTAGTTGGGAAATTCTAACCCAGTCGAATGCCCAAATTGGCTCCACGACAGCTCCAGAGCACTGTATGGTGAAAATGCATTATTTTCACCAAATATCAGACTGCGAGTATGAAATTCTGTCATTATTGTTGTGGGTATTCCATACTCATGTATATTTCTTGCAAAACTAGACACATATTGCCCATAAGTTGGAACCACACCCTCGTGTGTTTCTCTTGTAAAACTAGGCTCATGATGTCCAGAAGTTGTGACCATTGTTTATCTTGCAGTTACTGATTGTGTTGTGGTAACTATATTTGGCACTGTCAAAGATACCACCTCCAGACTAGAACCCACACTCGCCGCCGCACTGGTATTTCCTCCTAGGTTATGATCCCTTTAAGGAGTTCTAGGATCTACCCTTTTTCTACCACTTCTTAATTTCATGCACGAAACAAGAAGCCTCAAACACAAACGTGTTCCACTAGGCGTGTCAATTTATTTCTCCACGAAACAATCGCTAGCCTATTATTAAAGGTTACTTGTAGGATTGTCTACAATAATCCTAGACTTAGTGTTTTTAGTATTTTTGAATTGAAAAAAAGATAAAATGGCAAAAGATAAAGACAACTGTAAAGCAGATAAATTAAAGACAAGGCTTGTAATTTAAAGTAAAAACTGGAAATTGCTAACAATTTAGATGTGGAAGCATTCATACATTGTTAAGCTTGAATTTGTTTCTCTCTTAGATGCGGGTACTTTGAATGTATTGCTATTAAATGTGAAGAAATATGACCTTTGACACAAATACATTAATCTGTTTAAATAGAAATCCTAAATATGTAAGCGTTAACAGTTACTAGCCCACGTTGGACTTCGTGGGAAACTGTTTTGAATATTTACACGTTCTAACTAGCTTGCACGTTGATAATCGTTCCCGTCAATATGAATCCTTGTTTCGTCGATCTCTGTACCTATCAACAACTGCCTCTGAACCTCATGTCCTCGTCGACTGCCCCCCTTGATTGATGTCCTTTTCCTTGGTCGATGTCATTTTCCTTGCTCGACAATTTGTTGTTTCCTACGAGTCTTATGCCTTTTTTAGCTTTATAAACCCTAGAGTTTAAGGCTTATAACCCCAGTCGAAAATTGCTTGTCAACAGACACAGATAACAATTTCGATATCAATTGACTCTGTCGAAATTACTTATTTTGACACAAAGAATTACATTCTCAAATGGAAGTATCAATGTTCGTTAAAAATCAAACTCGTTTTGATTGTAATCCTTACAACATACATTTGATATTCTTGCAATAAAAGAGCGTGAATCCATTGATGAGTATTTTGATTGAAATCTATACATTGTAAATTGAATGAAGGCTTAGGGAGAAAAGATGAGTCAAACAGAAAAGATGAGTCAAACCTTGATTGTTGAAAGACTCTTAGATCCACGATTTCTAAGTTTGATTATGTTGTGTGCTCGAATGTTGTTACCACTTTATCCATATGATGAATTACAAAGTAACTTTAGTTCATCAAGAATATATAAAAGGTTCTCAAATAAGAAAAATCAAGCCCTTAAGATGTCGAGTGAGGGGCATTGAACTCGTAATGGCAAGAATCATATGCCTTTCGGGGTCGTGGAAGGGAAGTATGATAAATGTTACAAAATGTTATAAATTGGGTCATTGTCAAAATGAAAGTCTTTATTGAGAGGAGAATGTAAACCATGTTGAGTTTGATGAAGATGGAAAAAATACTCCTAGTGACTCAAGAAGGTGTTGGCATTAAGAAAAACATAAATTTTAAATTTTAAAAATATTATTCTATGATTACGAAAGATATTGTCTTAACACACGATATCTCTTGAAGAAGAATTGAGGTGGAACAAGGTAAGATAGAAGCATAAAAAAGATACCCCACCCAACAAATGTTAAGGGAAATATAAACTACATTGGAAATTCTAATATTTACAAACCTATTATAAATTATATTTAAAAAATTGTTAAACTTCCAAATAATCAATTAGTCAAGGAAAATTATTTTAAGTTAATGTTTGTCAATCTTTTTTATACTAATACAAATAAACTTGATCACACACCTTGTAATCATAGCCAATAATTTGGAGTTCTTCTTTGATCTACATGTGATATGCTGGTAGTTATGTTACTGGAGTGGTTATTGGTCAAAAGAATGCAAAAATTCTTAATGCTATAGAATATGCGAGCAAAGTTTTCAATCCAAACATACCACCTTAAGCTTAAACTGCTATATATTGTGAAAAACATGTCAATGGTAATGAAGGCTAAAATTTATACATGTCACTTCAATTAAAAAGTATTTTCCAAAACTTGGAAGGCGATATACAATACTAATGAGGTTAACGAGCGTTGTATGGGATGCAATCCATCAAAATACAGGTTTGTCATTTTATTTTTTAATTTATATTTTTTTATATTTTTTTATTATTAAAAGTTGATTTATTTTAATTGTTTTTCATTTTAAACTAGGTATTTAATACAAATGCTTAAAGATCTATAGAAGCTCAAAAAGTCTAAGAGAAAGATAAAAACTTAAGATGATAACCTAACTAAATTTTTTTTTTCAATTTTCATATAACTAACTGTTTGCCGTGTTATTGGATAAATAATCGTTGATCTTTTAAAAAGGGTAATTTTTTGGTTACTTGCAGGATCGATCAGTTTAATCCTAAGACATGCTAATTTTTGGCGTTGTTTGGACATAAGTGTTAATATAAATAAAGAACACACGTTCGATTGAAAACAGTTGAGGTTTGAAATGAGTTTGAGTGTAGAAAGTAAATAGAAAAGGGGTTGAGAAGAGTTTAAGTGCAGGAATCTGATAAAAAGTGCAAGTAAAGTGCAAGGGAAAATAGATGTTTGCAAGCAAGATAAAAAGGCAAGGAATGTAAAGATAAATGTAAAAGACTTTGATTATAAAATGCGGTGTTTCAAACATATATTTTCAATATTCTTTCTCACGCAGCGGGTACTCGAATAGTATTAAATGACTTGTACAGTTAGTTGAACACATAAAAATCTACATAAACTTCCTATATTTATACTAAAAACTAGGTAACCGTCGAGGAGTTGCTTTGCTCTAGGATAAGGACAAGTGTCTTCTGCATATGCTTCGACCTCTATCTTCATGTCGTGTTACTTTCCTCAACTGCTAAGCGAACTGGTTTTTTCTCCTTTCTTCATATTCAAAATCACTTGTTGCCGATACGAGGTTTCCTTTTAGTCGAAGGCCCTGGAGCCGTTTCAGTAGAAAGCCGCAAGAACCTTCTGGTCGAAGATTAACTTTAACTCAAAAATTTCTCTAAGTATTTTTCCAATCTGTCGATGTAATTTCCAGCTTAGATTTGTTCAATCTATTTTTGGCCCATAAGGCCAATTTGTTGTGGGTGTCGAATTTAGGAGCTAACAAATTTCCCCCCAAGAATGTCAATTTCGACGAAAGAAATGATCATTCTTTGAGATTCTCATTCGAAACCTGTCTTCTTTTTTACCACAGAAGTCAATTGTGCGCTTTTTGCCTTCTATCAACCACTGCTGGTATTCATAGTCATCATTACTTTTTTCCCAATACGTCGCTGTCAATCAGTCGTTACCACACTGTCATGATAGCGATTATCCCTACAACCTATGAAAGTATGGAAAATGTTTCCATTACCTATACGCTAACTGCCTGAACGTTCTCCACATGCCCCACTAACTCTGCAACATTAAATGGTCTTGAGGGAAAACACTCTTCCCTGAACACTATAAATAGCCACGAATCCTTTTCTTTGGAATTTTTTACAACTCCCAATACTCTTTATCTCCTTGCAAAGAAAAGTCTTAAGAACTTCATCTTCTTCGTTCTTTCACTATCTTCAACCATGGCTTTCCTTTCAAAAGCACCAAACAATCCCAAAACTAAGAACGTTTCTGACTTACAACAACAACCGGTGATCTTTTCTACTAGCAATGATCCTGTTTTGACTGGGGAGCGAAGGGTTGTTTTTGAATCCATGACCAGAGAATGGCGTGAAGCTTATGACTCTCAATTACTCATTCCCGTTAAGTATTCTGGGCACATGTATGCCATGTCTGGCCCACTATCTACATGCTTCGAGAACCCAAAACAAAATAACACCATCTTCCCAACTTACCCTAGGCTCAAGCCTATAGGTTGCCGAAGAAACCCAGAAATAACCCTGAGGATGTAACCCCTGCTAACCAGCAACATTCTCAAACGAATGAAGACATCAACCTTCAGTTTATTAACAAGGGGAATATGATCTTTCGATCTTGCCCTAGTATTACATCAGAATACTCAGAATGGCTGAGTAAGATGGAAAAAGTGCAGGCCCAAATCTGGAAGGATATGGGGATTTATGACTTGGTCATGTTGTCGAAGACTGAGTTATCTTATTTCCCTCTTATGTTGGTATCTTCGCTGTATTTCTGGAATAGTACGCATTTCACCTTCCATTTTCCTTGTGGAATGGTAACCCCAACTCTTTTCGACATAACCGTCATTACTGGTCTTCGACCAACTGGTGACTATTTCGACCCTGAAGATTTGTCTGAAGATGCTAACGAGTTTTCGGCCACAAAACCCACATACACCATATTCATCAACCAATTTCACGACAAGTCTAGTAGCACTGTCTCTGAAGTGGAACATATAGATTTCCTAGCTTTGTGGTTATCTCGCTTCGTTTTCTGCACTAAGTCACTTCAAGTGACTAAGAAGATGCTCACCTTTGCGATACAGCTTCATCATGGCTATCCCCTTTGTCTGGCTGAATTGATTTTAGCCAACATGTATGAGTCCATCAACAATGGTGTGACTCATCTTAAAGTTATTGGAGACAAGGCGAGTTTGCTCCTTTCTGGCCCCTTTTGGATTCTTCAAGTTTGGCTCAACGCCACTTTTGAATCTTTTCTTCCTCAAAAGAATAAGATTAATGAGAGGGCCCCAGAAATCCTAAACAGAAGGGTCAAAGGCACTAGATTAGTCCTTTTGACTCCAACTTATGAGGGTCAATAATTCCAGAGAGCGTTTATTAGCTTTGTAATGTTGTTTGCAAAGCGTAAGGAATTTGTTTCGACCATGGCTCCCTTTGCTAGTAGAAAGGTTGGTCCGGAATGGTTTATTCGACCATATCCTTCTTCTGATGAAGATGATCACGTGGATGAGTATGTGGCTATCTGGGAGTCGTTTCTTCGCCCAAGAATCATGCCACTGAGATTCAAGATTTTAAATAATCAACTCAGTTTAATTGCTTATCAACCGAATCTTGTCTCTCGACAATTTGGTAGCATCCACACACTCCCTTCACCAATCTATTCCTGAGAAAAGCTTCTGTTGTTTTATAATGCAGACTATTAAGAGGATATTGCTACCAAGCATATTGGTAGGTACGTTGGTCAAACCGTACTAACTTTATTCGACTTCAAACTCAATTTACCGTGGTCGCCTCTTTTTGAAGACTGGTGGAAGCAGTATTATGACGAAGAACTCTTCGACGAAAAAGACTTTGCTGACCACCTTTAAGAGGCATTTATGCTGGTCTGTGACAAGATCAAAAAGGGAAATCTTTCTTTTCAAAGCAAATGTCTTATCGTCTTAGATTTAATCATTCGACATCTAGCTTATACTTGTTTATTTTCTAGCCGTCAAGAGGACCATTACCAAGAAAGTCGCTGAAAGCGCAAAGGGAGGAGACCCTTCTATAAAACCTTCACCAAAGGTAAACACTTTCTGCTATATCTTTCTTTTAAACATATTAATATTGACGCTGATGCCTTCGACTCCTTTCTTTCTGGGTATTTAAAAAAATTCCACAGAAAAGGAAAGTTCAAGAAATTGAAATTTCAAGTGATGAAGAAGAAGAATCTCCCCTTGTCCCTCTTAAGAGGCACAAATTAAAGAAACCAGCCCCTATTCCTGAGCCTCGTCCAAAAACCAAGGTCAAGGTTAAAGTTATTGGATCGAGACCTCCTCCCGTCATCATCAAAGAGCCAACGGAACAAGAGATAGTTGCTAGGCTGAATAATCCCAATGAAAGTGATAATTCGAGTCCTGATGCTGAAGTTCCGCCTAAGGTAATCACTTCGACCCTTTAAGGTTATTTATGGACTTAGCCTCCTTTTTCCTTTTTCAATAGTTCTGATAACAATATTATAATCCTCAGGACACTGCTGGTACTTCTAAACAGGCCCTTATACCTGTAGAAGAATCTGTCACTTTAATAAACAGTGAGGGTGATCCCACTTATAGGCCTTCTTCAGCAAAGGGATCCTTTGTGTGCTCCCCTAGCGAAGTGAACCAAAGCTCTGGGCATCAAGATGAAACCATTGGGAAGCCAAATGGAGAAGTTCCTAGTGAGGAATAGGCAAATCTTGGGACTCCGCAGTCTATTGATGATAGGCAGAAGGACAAAGAAGAGGAGGTTGCTGATGATGTAGTCGAAACGGAGAGGGAAGGCACACCAGAGGGAGAGAATCAAACTGAGGATATTCCGGCGACTGATGAAAGAGAAAAATTTATAGGGGGAGTAAGAAACTCTGCGAATGTTGATGGTGCCCCTGTCCAGATACAAGATTTATCTGTCGGAGCAAATGTTACTTGCATTGCAAACGAGAGAGTCACCTCGACTAGGTCCCGTACTAAGGAAAATTTGACATTACTAAAACATCATAACCCTCTTGGCTACTTGACTGCCATTCTCGAGGGCAGAGAAAGTTCTTCTGATCAGAGTGCTTCGACCGCGTCTGGCAAATCTATTTCAACATCTCCTCTTGAGGAAGCACTTCAAACGGTTAAGGCACAACTTTTTAAAAGAGATTTAATGCTTACCTTAGAGGGAGAACCTACCTCTCCTTCCTTTCTGAAGACTACTTTAAGAGCTGTCGACCTTCATGTTGCTTTACCTGACATTGCCAATGTTATTTTGGATTTGATTTCAATCATCGATCAGGTCTAAACTGACTACAATCATCGAAGGACTCTCAATCGCGAAATTGAGGAGACCAATGGTCATGTAGCTGCTGCCTGGGGTGCTGCTGGTGAATCAGCTTTAAAGCTAAAGGAGCTGTCGAAGGCACAAGAGGCTAGGCAAAAAGAAGTAGAAGAACTCGACCAAAATACAGCCAGTATGAAGGCTCAGATCAGAGAGTTAGAGGCTAAGATTGCTGCTAATGATGAAAGAAAGGAAGAACTTTTCCCTATCAGCACTGATTCTGAGAGTCAAGAGGAACTCAACGAAGGACTAGAATATGCTGAACAAGCCCAAGCATTAGATGCCAAAATCAAAACTTTTCATCAGTCAAAGGCTTTGGTTCGACTGAGTGGTATTTTGTATTAGAGGGTTCAATAATGTACTCAGAGTTTGGGCCAACATTTATACCATATCATGGTTGCTTTCATCCATCTGTTGCCCCAAAATTGTTGCAGAAGCATTTGTGAGGCTTGGTATTGCATGGGATGCCCCTCCTAAGAGTTGATTTCTACCCAAATTCTCCATACCAGTTCCAGACCCCTGTAATGGCGAAGACGCACTTACCAAAGGTTCTGAAAATATAGACGCAACATTCATAAGACTAACCATATCAGTAGTTGGCATGCCATAAGGCTGGTCGCGACCCATCCAGGCGGTCGAAAATGCTGGGGGAACGTATGGTCGAGATCCTGGATTCACCCTTGGTGGGGGTGTTCCTGATGGACCTCTGGGACCTGCATACGAAAGTATTGGTCCTGTTTGAGTTGCTGTTAATGTTGGTGCCGAACCAACGGTTGACGAAATAGTTTCACTAAAGGTTGGTATAACCGTTGTTCCTGTAGTAATTGGTGGAGGCATTTCTCCATTATTTGGCTGATTAGCCATTTCGCTTTCACTATTTCTTCTTCTAGTTGGACACTCGTTGGTGGTTAATTTACCACTTCTTAATAGCATACAAGACTTTGTAAAAGAAAGGAAATTACGCAAAGCATTTATGTTAATATAAACCAGGAAAACAAAAAATAATAATTAGCAACGTCCCACCAGGTTTGCCAATTTGTTTGTCGCGTTATTCCATAAACAACCGCTGATCTTTCAAAAAGAGTAATTTTTTGGTTACTCGCAGGATCGATCAGTTTAATCCTAAGACATATGCTAATTTTTGGCGTTGTTTGGACATAAATGCTAATATAAATAAAGAACACACGTTCGAATGAGAAAAGTTGAGGTTTGAAATGAGTTTGAGTGTAGAAAGTAAATAGAAAAGGGGTTGAGAAGAGTTTAACTGCAGGAATCTGTAAAAAGTGCATGTAAAGTGCAAGGGAAAATAGATGTTTGCAATCAAGATAAAAAGGCAAGGAATGTAAAGAGAAATGTAAAAGACTTTGATTATAAAATATGGTGTTTCAAACGTACATTTCAGTATTCTTTCTCACGCAGCGGGTACTCGAATAGTATTGAATGACTTGTACAGTTAGTTGAACAAACGGAAATCTACATAAACTTCCTATATTTATACTAAAAACTAGGTAACCGTCGAGGAGTTGCTTTGCTCTAGGATGAGGACAAGTGTCTTCTACATATGCTTCGACCTCTATCTTCATGCCACGTTACTTTTCTCAACTGCTAAGCGAACTGCTTTTCCCTCCTTTCTTCAGATTAGAAATCACCTGTTGCTGATACGAGGTTTCCTTTTAGTCGAAGGTCCTGGCGCCCTTTCAGTCAAAAGCCGCAAGAACCTTCTGGTCGAAGATTAACTTTAACTCAAAAATTTCTCTAAGTATTTTTCCAATCTGTCAAAATAATTTCCAGCTTAGATTTGTTCAATCTATTTTTAATCCATAAAACCAATTTATTGTGGGTGTCGAATTTAAGAGTTACCACTAAACAAGTAAAATTTGAACCAACTAATTATTGTATACTATTTATGTCAGAATAAGTGTCTATTAGCAAAATTTAATAGAATTTTAATTTATTTTTCTATAATTAATTGTCTTTTAATCACACAAAAAATCATGTTTTTCTCCTTGAAACATGTAACTCTTTAAGACTACCCGTTGACTATTGATAAATACATTTGTTTCTATGTTTAGAATCGAATAAAATGATATGCACTTCAAAAATTATTTGTAATCAGTGTATTTCCTTAAAGCTAGGTAATTATGAAAAATCACATCCTAAGGTAGCACGCCTCTAAAAAAAAAAATATTCATTAGAAAGAAAAAAGAATATTAGAAGAAAAAGAAAAATAGATGTGCATCATGAATAAAAGAAAATTTTGATATAGCTCAAGATCGATCTTTTAAAGAGTTGAATGTGAAAATAAATTGTTAAAAAGATGAATGAAGGAATCTAGTGTCTAAACTCCAATTACTAATATGTTTTGACAATGATCAGATGATCCACATTTTTTTGTTTATTATTTTTTTATAATTTTTGTTTTAATTATTTTAAACTTCAAAAATTTATAAAAATTCATTTTAACTTCTAAAACTATGAAAAAATTCAATTTTTTTTTCCAAATATTATCTTTCTGATTCTTATTTTTTCACAATTTTATTTTTTGATTTGATATTTTTTATGATTTTTCACTTTATTTGATTTGTTTTAACTGTTTAAAAATATTTTTCTTGATTTTAAATTCTAAAAAAAGTATAGAAGGATCCAATGATCTCTTTACAAATATTGGTGACCTCATTTTATTTTTATTTTTGATTTTACTATTTTTCATAAATTTTGGTTTATTTTTCTTATTTATTTTACATTTTAAAAATAGTTTTTGACTTTAAAAAATTGTAAAAATATTTCTCAACACTTGTTAACTCATGTTTGACTTATGATATTTTTTTAAGGATTTTTATTTGGTGTTTTAATACATGTTGTGTATCTTATCAATTATTTCCTTTTTAAATCATTTAAATTTTGTTTTATATTAAATATATTTTATTAATTTTTTTATTGTTCCTGATTTGGAGTTACTTGAGTGTTTTTTTGGGACAAGTTCATCAACCTCACTGGATCTTGGGTGTTGATAGGTTGAAAAATAAAATCCACCAAAATGGATAACTGATGATGATACTTGAAACCCTATTTTCACCTGATACATTCCCCTTCCTCTTCATGTTATCTCTTTCTTGTTTTTACTTGTGCTACATGTTCTTGGAGAATAATCTACATATCATTTCTATAACATATTTGGTAAATAGATTGCTATTGATCGACCTCAAAATAGGTGTGGCTTCTACATAAGTCTACTTACGATTGCTTAACATAACGCTAAATTTGTCTTGAATCGAAAAATGATCATTCGTGTCATAAGCCTTTGTTTGCAAGCCCGTGTATGTTTAATTTGAAACCTTTGATCCAAGAACTTTGAAGTTCATTGTTAGGAGGCTTTGATTCTATCAATCCTTTAATGAATTTCATGAATTTTGGTGTAAGTGTATCATTTGAACATCGTTGATCATATGTGGTTGCTTTGAGCAATTGAAATGAATGACATACTTGACAAAAAGCAATTGAAACTTGTTATTTAGAGGCTTTGATTTTATCAATCATCTAATGAGTTTTAGAAGTAAGCTTCAAGATGGTAATTCAACTAACATTTTGTACTTGACTTCTAACTTCTAATTCACTAACAATTAACTTTACTTTATGCCTTTATTTTATGTCTTACTTTTATGTACCATTTATTTGAGCATTTACATTTCATATCATTTTCCTTTTGCTCACTTGAGCATTTATCTTTATGCCATTTTATCTTTACTAATTTGAGCTTATATTTTCTTTTGAATACACTTAATAATCAACTTTAACATTAAAATATTTAAGGTTATTTGGACTATCTGGTTACTATCTTTAGAATTATGGAGTTGTGGATCTCTCGGACTTAGGATTAGACATCTTGATACTTGGGGACCTTGTTTCCCTGTTATTATTTTGTCTGAAGTTCTTGGGATTTAATTCAAGGCATTAGGTTTAATTTCTTTGTCTGTAGGTTATTTTGATTTTATGCTTTGTCTTTGATTGAGAATTCCTTGGTATACAACCGTTACTCTGCCTAATTTTTGTGAAGACTTAATTCATCTAAAGCTTGTTATTCCTCAGAGTTTTAGTATTTTTTCTTGCTTGGTTTTAATTCAAAGGATGGGAATTCTACATTAACTTCTTCATGTCAAGTGTTAACCTCTTGCTGGTTAGATCATTCATTTCCTTAGCTTTTACCTTATGCTTTAGGATAGTCCCTTCATCTCCTAACATCTTATTTAATTTCAAAATCTTCTCACTCCTTTTCAAAACTCTTCTTGTTTTCTAACTGGAATCTCTTTCATATTAAACTTGGACATAGGTCCATGCATTTTCAAAAAAAAAATTCTTAATCAAACTTTAATCAATTTAATCATACTTTGACATCTTTCTCAAGACTAAAAGTCAATTAACCTCATTCAAATCATTTTGTAGCTTTAGCTTTTTACTTTTAAACTTTTTAAAAAGATTATATTCTTGTCGTTCTTGTCGTGATGCGAGTTATTATACTTCTACGATATATAGTGAAGTGAGATATTTTCCACTTGGGTGTTGAGTGAGGCTTTGTTTATTTTAAAATCCAAGCTATATCTTCCAATCTAAGATGATTCAAATTCTCCTCTCTCATAATTATGGGTAGTAAGTATGTTCTTCCACTCAGATATGACAATGATGTCTCTTCTCTTAAAAATAACCAACACACATGTGTTTTAAATTTTTTGAGGTGAACACGAGTACCCTGATCTCCTATTGCACGGAAGGTGGTACATAGGCACTAAAGGTTCGCAACTGCGGAGGGTGAAAAAATTGTAAAAAATACTTCTTTTCTCATCTCCACCAATTTATTTTGTATACACCTTTTATAGCCAAAATACACAGATTTTCAAAGAGGTTCTTGCGGAGTACCATAGATGTTTAAGGTGCTAATACTTTGCCTTTACATAACCAACCCCCGTACCTAGATTCTCTCCCACTCTTTTTGGGTTTATTCACTCTTTTCCCATTTCCTTTGGAAACAATAAAGCGCGGTGGCAATTTTTATTTGATTTGTACGAGTTAAGTTAATCCAATGGCTTAGTCTCAACATTTCTACAGCTACAGAAAACTGGAGACTTCGTTTGGGAAAAAATATCTCTAAGTGGGTTGAGCCTATCTTTATTTACTTTTGTATGTGCTATTATTTGTTGTATATATGCATGTCTGGATTTTTCTAGTGTTCAGGGTGCTTGGTGATCTCTTATAAGTCCTATACCGGGACTTGGGAAAACTTAAGATAAGACGGGTTATATAGTCATGTTAACTTTGAGGGAGTAATTCCGATAAAGGAGACATGAGATCCCTCACTCAGTGGAGGCCCCTTTCACTATAGTATTTGTTTACCGAGCAATCGGGAAGACATTACTGATTTCGACTTGGGAGCCCGAGAAGCTGAGCAGCCGTAGAACCCTTAACTCATCTTGGCCTTTTAGGTGTAGTGAAGAGACTATAATGGAACAATCTAGAAGTAGTTGTCACACGATATTTCACTCAGAGGAGTTTTTCCTAATAATATTGCTAATTACCGAGCTAATCAGGATATTGATAATATCCGAAGGAAGAATGTAGACTCTGGGATTACCTTAGAACCTTATTCGGAAGGTGATAAACCATTAGTAATTACCTTATGGGTAGTACCTTTGACTTCATGCTCGTGACTTCGAACCTATGAACCCCCATATTTTGATTCTTGTGTGTGATTGTTGCATCATCATGCATTCATGCACTCATGAGCATTCTTTAAATAGTTTTTCAAGGAACTTAAGGTTGACATTTGCAAATATCTCAGGTACTCTTCTCACCATGTATTTTGGAAGGAGAAAGAATCGGAAGTACAATTTCAAGGATCCTAAGATAGAGGAACTGATGAGTTTGATTCCTAAGATTTAGAGTCCTACGGATTTCTGGAAGAAGTATGGAGCTATTGTTTGTCTTATGAAGCTCAAGATGAAGGAGGGTATTCTTTATATATTGGTCCAATTATATGATCCATCATACCATTATTTTACTATTACTGATTATCAGTTGATGCCTACATTGGAAGAGTATTCTTACTTACTTGGTTTACCTATAATCGAATGTGTTCCATTCACCAACTTAGAAGGAGAGCCCAAGTATCATGATATTTCCATCATAACTCACTTGAATAAGTCTGAGGTTAAGGCTAACATGACTACCAAAGGAGGAATCAGAGGTTTACCTGCTCAGTTTCTATTAGAGAAAGCTCGTCACTTCGCCAAGATGAAGATTACAATTTATTTTGAGGATATCTTTTATTTTCTTGCTTATGGTTTGTTCTTGTTTCCTAACTTCGACAAATTTGTGGATGTTAATGCCATTAAGGTCTTTCTGATTGGGAATTGAGTCCTTATGCTGCTAGGAGATACTTATTGTTCTACCCATCTTTGGAATTTCTATCAAGAAAGAGCACTGTTGGGCACCGAAGATTATGGATCTCATTTATTCTGACATTGATTGGTATCATCAAGATATTATGATGTGGAGATTATTGATAGTTTTGGTGTTTTCCCAATGTGCCTCTTCTTGGTACAAAGGGAGGAATTAACTATAATCCCGTTCTGGCATGCCTCCAGCTTGGATATCCAATGAGAGACAAGCCAAGCAACATTCATCTGAGTGGTTTCTTTCTTAAAGAAGAAGAAGATCACAAGGCAGCTAAGGAACAGATTTAAAAGGCTTGGCGCCATATTTTTAGGAAGGTTAGATAAGATTTGGGACCAAGAGAAGTTGTTACCTTAGAGCCTCATCTCCATTGGGTATAAGCAAGGGAAATTCAGTTGAAGATGCCTTATTCTCGTGAGGAACCTTTAGATGACATGTTTATGAGGACTACTCCTCCTCTCTTAGATGATGTGGAAGAACTTCAGCTTGCTTTAGTTAGGATGCAACAAGAGATAGAAGACTGGAAGAACAAGTACCAGACTTTGGAGGTGTCCTACTCAACAAAATTGAAAGAGAAGGATGACTTGATTTGAATTATTGAGAGTTATGCTATGGAGATGATGGAAAAGCAAGAGGATTTATTTCCCTCTAGAGTTCAGCCAGGTCCCGATCACCCATTTTCTGATTCTGGTGGATGGAAAGAAGTTTCCAACAAATATGCAGAAGAGAACAAGCAGTTCAAGGCTCAGATCACAAGGATCAAGGGAAAGTGTTGATGCATCCGCAAGTGCACGAAATTAATGAAGTAATATAAAATATTGTCGAACCCACAGAGACCAATATCAACCTACTGTAATCTATCGTTGCTTTGTAAAGCTAAGACTAATGAATAATTGATTTAGGGGAAACTAAGAACTAAAACTGAAATAAAATAAGACTAAGGAAATATATAAGAAAAGAGAGACTAGAATATGTATTCCGCGTACCTCAGGGAGTTTGTAGCTTGTTGGCTTATACTAATATTAAAAATGTGTTTATTAGAAAATATCAATTTAAATACTGAACCTCACACTCTCGTGGTTTTGAATAAAGCCACATTCCTTAACTATGAGATTTTGCTCTCGCTCGCCCATTTTAATTAAGGTGTGTATTTTAAAAATTGAACAAGCCCTAATCGATACTTAAAGCACTCTAGCCCTCTTTAAGATCAATATCTCATTTTTACTATCCGATTCGACTCCCATGCTCTTGCAAGGCTGGCTCGAACCTTAGTTAATTTCTCACTCTCATGAAAAAATCGTGTTAAGTAGCCTTTCACTCTCGTGACAAATCTAATTAAATTAAATATAAATACTAAAAACCGAATCTATATTTTTGAAAAATAATTAAGCCAACTTCGTTATCGAGTCCCGTCGGCAACGACGGTCCTCACATACTGGACTCAGAACTATTTAGCTAGACATATTGTTAAATGAAAGCGAATTAAACATAACAATTGTAATTAAGAATGACACGGTAATTAAATTAAAAATGATAAACGACAATAATAATAAAGAAATAAAAGGAAACCTGTAAAAGTTGAGAATAAATTATGAGACTTGAAATAAAGATGTAACTGAAATAAGTTCTAGGGTTAAATAAGTTTTTGGTCCCTCTAAATATCTCAAATTTCATTTTTAGTCCCTTTAAAATTTCCCTTCAAAGAATGGTCGTCCTAAGGGACCAAAAGTTAAAATTTAATTTTTTAGGAGGACCATTCTGTGAAGGAAAAGTTTAGAGGAACTATAAACAAATTTTAAGATATTTAGAGGGACCAAAATCTTAATTAACCAAAAATCTTAATTAAACCAAACTTCTATTAAATCTTAATACTAATGGTGTGGTAATTCCCTGATGTGAGAAACTACCACTTTTACAAATTGATTTCTGCCTAAATCTATGAACAGCGCTTACGCACACAAACTTTGATGCACAAACAATGAATGCTAAGTCCTTTATATAGTGAGAAATTATAGAAGTTATCACGTGAAAGGTACTGTAGATAATGGAGATCATTGTCGGAGAAGTTGAGAAAATCATGTGGTGAATGGGTGAGATGGTGGGCATGGAGAAGACTGCAAGAAAACAAATATGTGGTTGCAAAATAAGCTGTGGCGAGGGTCACAATATGTATGGTGAGGGACACAATTTTGGAGTGTGTGGCGAGGGCCACATGATGTGTGGCGAGGGTCACACCTTTGAAATGTGTGTGGCGAGGGCCACAGGTCCAAAACTCAGTTTTTATGTTCTTTTCTTCTATTTTTCCAATTTTCTTAGTTTCTTCGCTATTTCTCGTCCTTTTTTGCATGTGAGCTTTGTGATAGGATGTATTTGAAATAGAGTAAAAATATCGGCATAACAAGATAAAAATGAACAAAAACGAAACTAAAATGCATGCGAGTCAAGTCGAATATATGATATAATTCTGCGTTATCAAATTCTCCCACACTTAAACCATTTATTGTCCTCAAGAAATCAACCAACACAATAAAAGAAATGATTAAGAATAATTTGAAACAAAGGCACAACACAACTCATAATCATACGTGGTGTTCAATACCAAGGACACTATAATGACACAATGTTCAAAGACTCCCTCATTATGCAAACCAATTCGAATCATGCCATTATAACTCAACCTATATCTCTCGTTTTTCTTTTACTCTTTTCATTCAAGGGCAATCACATTAAACCCGTTATTCGTACACGCACATAGTAGGGAAATCGATTAGCGAATATGATCCTTTTCTCAAGGTCCTAGAACATAAGTTTTGTAACCCCTTTTATTTCACCAACCACAATTGTGGGGGATCAGACCGTATTCCGTCCCACCAAGTTCAATACCAGACACCTCTGAACCAACTGACAACATGTTGTTTTATTATGTTTTTGTAGGTTTCACAACCGTTGGATTGAGCGACCAGGTGAGGGTCACCTAACTTAATAGGTGCATTACCTATTTTAAATTTATTATGGCAGATAATTTTTAGAATATTTGGGATCTTTCACTTATATTCACCGACTCCCTACATAGTTTGTGTTTAAGATGGTGTTGATTGCTAATATAAACTACTTAAGAGCTACTTTGAAAAATTGAGCCTAAGGTCTCGGCATAATGGGTACCCAAATTGAGGAGCTACTTAAGAGCTACTTTGCAAAATTGAGCCTATATATTTTAAGAGTGTGTGTGTCATGCATCCAAGAAATTTTTTTTATATGTTAAAATTTTTTTAAATTCGGGGAAATTCAATAACAACTGGAAACCAAGCTTACAAACTTGACAACACATGCAATGACTCGGCCAAATACTGAAAAAAATGCTAAAATATACAATAAACTAGAAAACAATAAATCAAAATAAGAAGCGATAAATGGAAAGCGAAAAATTTCTCCCCTCACACTTAAACCAAATATTGTCCTCAATGTTTCAGTAAAAAGTGGGAAGAAGAATAAGAACCTGATCGATGCGTGCCTAAATAGATGCCTACATGCAACTTATAGGTGCTAAGTGATCAATATCTTTATTTTCTGCAAACTTAAACATAATAAAAAACATTAAATTAAAACTCGTGGGTTGCCTCCCACACATCGATTCTTTTAACGTCAGTAGATCCACGACTCAAGAGTGTCAACACTCATGGTGATTCTCTCAAGAATGACTCCTCGGTTGAATTTTTAATCATCTTTGGTTTCCATGGCCACTTATCTAGCCATCTCACATATCCCCCGCCTTTTCTTTTCTTTCTTCTATGGGGTGGTTCGTTCTTTTTAACTTGTGCTGGTGGTTCTGGATCTGTCTTGAGTATTAGCTTTTCAAGTTTGGGCCTAGTTATTTCATCCACCACCTCAAAGGCTAACCTTCCCCTCTTAAGACTATTGATTTCCCTAGTTGCATGGTCCTCAAACTTTCTCTTTTTATACAAGACTTCAAACAAGGTCGCATTGGTGTGGATATATTTCAATACCTCTACATACGTTTTGGATTTGGAGTCTACCTTAGTGTCTAAAAACCTTTGCAGAAAATGAATTAGGGAAGGGGGGTATAGGGAGGAGGAACAACAATATATGTTTCCTTCTCTACCTCTTATACAACCTCCCTTTTGGACGGTGTCGGTCTATTTTTCTCAATCTCCACTCTTTTCTCATCCAAACTCTTATAAACCTCATTTTTACTTTCTTCAACCTCATTATCACTGTCCTTAGGATTTTCAGTTTGTTTTTTACTATTTGTTGCTACAACATCCACATGCTCCTCAGGGAAGGGTCCTAGAGGTTTTTGTTCAAGCAAGGAGATTTGAGTCTCCAAGGCCATGTTGTGAGTCACAAGGGACTCAATCGCATTGTTCAGCTGCCTAAGGGTTTCATTATTTTGACAACTTTGTTTTCTTAACTCTTCATTTTGGACAGTTTGGATCTCTATAAAGTGCTCTATCATATATTCTATCCTAGAGTGAGTCAGCATTGCATTTAAATCCTCCATTGATGTTTCGAGGTTTAAATTATGGGATTCTTGCGATTCCATAGTGTGTTTGCAGTGCATTTTGTGTCTCCATAAATCACTCTGTCATAATAGTTTCTAGCCTAGAGTGAGTTAGCGTTGCAGTGAGATCCTCCATTAATGCGTCGAGAGTGGAATTTCGGGATTCTTGCGAATCCTTAAAATATTGGGCATGGTGATTGTAGAGGAAATTTGGCTGAGGATAAGTTAGAGACGCATTATAATCCTCCATTAATGTTTCGAGATCGGATTTATGGGATTCTTGCGACTCTTCAAAAATTTTGGATTGGTAGTAGAGGTAATTGAGGTAAGAGTGAGTTAGTGACACATTGAAATCCTCCATAAATATTTCGAGGTCGGATTTATTGGATTCTTGTGGTTCCTCAAAATACTGAGAGTGGGAGTTGTAGAAAAAATTTGGGTGATATATATTAATTAAGGTTAGAGTGCCTTAGTCTATACAATACAATAACGAAAATAACAATATTGATTGTTGGTCCCCGACAACGGCACCGAAAACTTGATGCATCCGCAAGTGCACAAAAATATTGAAGTAATATAAAAGATTGTCGAACCCACAAAGATCAATATCAACATACTGTAATCTATCGCCTCTTTGTAAAGCTAAGGCTAATGAATAATTAATTTAGGGGAAACTAAGAACTAAAACTGAAATAAAATAAGATTAAGGAAATATATAAGAAAACAGAGACTGGAATGTGTATTCCGCATATCTAAGGGACTCTGTAACTCGTTGGCTTATACTGATGTTAAAAATCTATTTAGTAGAAAATAACAATTTAAAGATTTAACCTCACACTCTCGTGGTTTTGAATAAAGCCACATTCCTTAACCATGAGATTTTTCTCCCGCTCGCCCATTTTAATTAAGGAATGTGTTTTGAAAATTTAACAAGTCCTAATCAATACTTAAAGCGCTCTCTCCCTCTTTAATATTAATGTCCCATTTTTACTATCTAGTTTGAACCCCACGCTCTCGTAGTGCCGGCTCAAACCTTAGTAAATTTCTCACTCTCGTAAAAAATAGTGTTAAGTAGCCTTTGACTCTTGTGACAAAACTATATTTTTGAAACAAATAATTAAGCCAACTTCATTACCGAGTCCCGTTGGAAACAACGGTCCTCACATACTGGACTCAGAACTATTTAGCTAGACATATTGTTAAATGAAAGCGAATTAAACATAACAATTGCAATTAAGAATGATATGGTAATTAAATTAACAATGATAAACAACAATAATAATAATAAAGCAATAAAAGGAAACCTGTAAAAGTTGGGGAAAAATTGTGAGACTTGAAATATAGATGAAATTGAAATTACTTCTATTAAAGAGGAAAGATTTGATCCAAGCATTACACAAATTGTAGGCCTAATATTAATCGTGTGGTAGTCCCCCAATGTGCGAAACTACCACTTTTACAAATTGATTTCTGCCTAAAACTATGAACAGCGCTTCCGCGCACAAACATTGATGTACAAATAATGAATGCTAAGTCCTTTAAATAGTGATAAATGCTAGAAGTTATCATGTGAGAGATAGTTGAGATAATGGAGATCATGCTCGGAAAATTTGAGAAAATTATGGTGAGAGTGGGTGAGATGGTGGCCATGGAGAAGGCTGCAAGAAAACTAATACGTGGCTGCAAAATGAGCTGTGGCGAGAGCCACAGTATGCTTGGCGAGGGCCACAATTTTGGAGTGAGTGGCGAGGGCCACAAGATGTGTGGCGAGGTCCACACCTTGAAATGTGTGTAGCAAGGGCCACAGCTTCTGTGGCATGGGCCGCAGATCCAAAACTCAATTTTTCTGTTCTTTTCTTCTATTCTTCCAATTTTCTCAGTTTCTTCACCATTTTTCGGCCTTTTTCACATATGAGCTTTGTGATAGTATTTTTCTGAAATAGAATAAAAATACCGGCAGAACAAGATAAAAATGAACGAAAATGAAACTAAAATGCATGTGAGTCAAGTCGAGTATACGATATAACTTCGCGTTATCAAGCGTCATTTTGTGGAGAGATCTTCATCAGTTTTGGATCCTTAGGATTTTTTAAATTCTATCTTTATTCTCTTGTACTTAGGATTATTGAAACTTGTACTAAAGTTGTAATCCATTTAAAAGTTATTATTAAAATGAGAATTTTCAGTATTTCCAAATGTGTTAGTACTTCAATATTTGCAATTGTTTATAATTCTGAGTTCCTTGAATAAACAAATAAATCATGTGCGTTGCATATCATGCATCAATTTGCAAATATTGTTTTTGCATTCCAACCTTTCACAAGTGTCTACTTGTTTCTCTACTTCGTCCAGTCGGCAAGCTATCTCATTGCTACAATACTCGGGCTAATTCTAGAAAGAAGATGGAAAACCTTGAACAAGATAATCGTGAGCTGGGCGAAGAAGTTACTGCTTTGAGATCCGGTATGACCAACCTTTCTGCTTTGGTAGGATTGTTGGTGGTTGTCAGAATCATCCACCACCTTCTCCTTCTTCATCTCCTATTTCTACTAAGCCACAACAGACGATCGTTATTTCAGAGGTTATGTCAGTTCCCATGTCTGTTATTCCAGTTAGTGCTACTCAGTATCGTATGCCTCACAGTTACCCATTGAATTTGATTGAAGAGAAGAGAATGATGGCCTTGTGTCATGGTCAGTTATACCAGAAGAGAATGAAGAAAGATTTTGATAAGAAGGTCAAGCCTCTTAAGTTCAGAGAAGGTGACCTCGTTCTCAGAAAGATCATTTCTTTTAACACTGTTTCTAAGGGAAAGTGGACTCCCAATTTTGAAGGCCTATATGTTGTCAAAAAACACTTCTCTGGCGGTGCATTGATTCTTGAAACAATGGATGACGAGGAGTTCCCACGTCCTGTGAATGCTGATGCAGTCAAGAAATACTTCTCTTAAAGAAATACAAAGAATAGCTCGCTAAGTAAAAAACCCGAAAGGGCGGCTTAGGAAAAAAAAGGAGGGTCTCGGTAGGCTGAAAACCTGAAAGGGCGGTCTAGGAAAAAGTAAGAGACATAAACAGAATAAATTCTCCCGCTAGGTTGAAAACTTGAAAGGGCAACTTAGGAAAACTTTATGGATTTCTTGGCAAGTAACTGCATTAGACAAGACTTGATCATTGAAGCAATAATCTTCTTTTATCCTCACCACTCTTCAACCGAAATCCCTGCTCAGGAATTCAAAGTTGTTAGAGAGAATAATGGTCATTGTATTTCAATGTATATTTTCTATTATATTACCATTTTCCAAACTTTATAATCATCTATGGAGTCTAGCAATTCGCGGACTACCATCCTATTAATAAAGTTTGAGCTTTTATCCAATTCTTTGCAATTCTCATTTTATTCAGCTTACAAAGACTTCATTTATTATTGATAGTAATTTTCAAAGCAAAAAAATTAAATAACAAAAATTGTTTTTTGGAAAGAATTTGCAAATTAATTTTTTACTTTAGACTTTGTGACACAAGAAAAAAAAAATAGTGATCCCAAAGATGGACGAACTCTGAAATTTTAGAAGTATGTATTCCCCATGAAGGCTATCCCAGGCCACTTTTGTTGGTATGCGTACAATCTTCTTGTGCTTCTCAGATAGTTGAAGATGTTACCAATTGATGTATGGTGCAGTATTTGGTTTGTGATCCCTATTTCCCCAGTCAGGTCTTGGTTCATTTTAATTTCAGGTTTGCATGGTATAAAGTCTCTATCCCAGATTCCCCAGTAAGGTCTTCACTCACATAACAAAATTCTCTTCCCCTTTGTATGCTGAGATTGAATGATTTGCAAAACATCGCCCTTTGCAGTATTAGCATTATGGTTGTTATTTGTCTCCCAGGCAACCAGACAAGGGCAATATCTTCTATGAGAAGTGCTGAAACAGTTGCCAACTTTTTGGGTTGTCTCCTTCCAAGTGTTAGGTTTGATTTAAAATCCCCATAAATTTGATTCCTTGTTGTATTGTTTGACTTCTTAAATCTCCAAGAAAAGTCGAGATAACGGGCTCTCTGAAAATTGCTACCCCCGCGAGGTTTCATAATTTCTCCCCAGAAAAGTTTGTGTAATCATCCCTCTTAGTATTGAAGAATGTATCTTGGGTTCCCTTCGACGATGTAGTGTTGCCCTCCCCAATGAAGTCAGTATGAGATCTTCAGTTGATATCTCGATGATGTGGTTTTCATCTACCCTATTGAAATCAGTATTGCAATCCCCAGTAGAAGTACATACCTTGAAATATTTTTTCTTCCCATTGAAGTCTGTGTGATATTCCCTGGAGAAGCTTGGAGGAGGATGTTATATCCTTGTATCTCCATTGATTTATCATTACGATGTAATTATTTTTGGATTATGTTCCTTCCCAGTGAAGTTAAGCCGCGAAATAGGAATTTGTTTCCTCAGTTGGTGCTTGCTTTCTTATGAAGTTTTCATCCTGAATGTGATTTAACCGAGTATTGACTTGACCCAAGTTGGTTTAGTCTGGTTATTTCCTATGTTGTGTGTATGTATTGTCAGCATATACATGATAATGTTCATAGACTTATACATACATCATGCATATTTGAATTTAGCTATTCATTGCTCATCTGCGATCGTTAAATATTTTGTCTGCATATTACCCTATTTTGCAGAGTTATGTTACCCCCCCTCCAATAGAGTGTCAACCTTAGGCAGAAAGTGTACATTCTTTCAATTTCTCAACTGAGTTGTCCCTCATGGAAGATTTTTGCTTTAGCCTTCTTGTACAGCCCTTTGTCTGGTTAGAGGGTGTTTCCCTCTTGAGTTTATTTCTCATGAAATGTTATTTTGATGGACTGTTTCATCCCAGTTTATTTCTGGTTTGAATTGGTGCTCCCCGACAACATTATTATTTTGATTTCTGCATGCTTTGAGCCCTGGTATGAGAATGTGAATTTATTTTTCCATGAGAAGATTTTATCTTCACAACAGGAATATATAGACATTTCCCCAGGAAGTACTATTTCTTCCCTCATGAAATCATTATTATAATTCCTTCTCCTAACAACAAGTGGCAGGTCTCTTTATTTGAGCAACCTGTACTTCCTCAGTAAACATGTTAGTTCCCAGAGAAGATTCAAATTTGTTACTTCAATGAATGGTAGCCTTGTCATTATGGAAGGTAGTTTATTGTGTAGATTGTTTACTCCAATTAATGGTAGCTTTGTCATTATGGAAGGTAGGTCGTTGTTGAGATTTGTTACTTCAATTATAGGTGAAAGCCCAACATATTCCATCAAGTTGATCTACTTGTTCATAAGTTTATTTCCATGCTATTGAACCCCAATTTTTGCCCCTAAGATCCCTTCATCATACCATGTTGATTCATTCACAACAAGATCACACTAGGATTCTTGGTTCCCATCCCTATATTTAGCTTTTCCCTTTTGAGGAATCACCAAGCACCTTGACTTATGTTCTTTTGTGATCATGAATATTTTTTTTATTGATTTCTTCTTTTAAATAAATAAAATGCAATGTTGGTTTGTCTTGCTTGTTATCCATGTAGGTAAAGGCAATGGGATTTAACAAGTTACCCCATGGGTTCATGAGTTTATTTCCATGCCCTAGTCAATAAAGCTTGAGGAGTTCAAACCTCACCATTGGATTTTTTTTGGAAGAATTGGCATGGAAAGGTTGTTTTGGTTCATCACATTTCAAGGTTATCAAATTTGGTTGAAAAGCACAAGGGATTAATTGGAGAAGTTGTCATGGTTGGACAAGATTTTATTCCATTTGGTCACAAGTGCATATTTCTCTCAATGTTCAAGATATGGAAGTGGTTTTGGTGGCTATGAGTTCTCATTATCATCCTCAACAACTTCTATTTACAAATCATGTGTGTTAGTACAAGTTTGTTCAAAATTGTCAAAGTTCCTCAAAGCATTTTCTTGATGTAAGGAGCTAGGGCTTTGAACTTCAAAGGAATATATCTTGCTCATCTCTTGGTATTTTTGAGTAATTACAAATACATATTTCTATTCAAAGGGTTATCAACAAATCACTTCAAAAGTTTCAAGGAGTTGTCATGAGTAAGAGACTTAATGAGGAAGAAAGATTACAAGTCTTCCAGATGAATCCCCAATTTTCCATGTGTGACTTCAAATAATCACAACTTGGTCAATTTTAATCACATTGAGCCCATTATTTTTCCATAATGATCTTGAAGTTGTTAACTTTATACCTTCTTTTATGTGCAAAGTGAGAAAATGGATGGAAGTTGCCTTAAGGATGCAAAAGATTATAGGTCATTTCATGATTTTTTAACAACTTCAACAATTCATAATTCTCTCAATTTTTGGATATTTTGAATGGTTCAAGTTTCAAAATGTCATTCAAGAGATCTACTTCATGCCATATTTTTGGGTCAAGAGAAAATTCCATGTGGAAGGCCATGTTTGGATGCAAGACATTATAGGTCATTTTTGAAGAAGACCTTGAAATATTTCCAAGTATGGAAAGTCAACTGTTTTTCTCCAACTTTGACTCAACACAACTTTTAGCTCAAGAATCCACTTGATTCCATTTTTTTTCCATTGCAAATCTTGTAACCTAATCTTTCTAAAACATCAAGAATCATGCCCTAAGACCCCTTGAGCTGAGAATGCCATGATTTTGAAATTGGTAACTTGGAACTGAAGTTTCCTTACAAGTCAGATTTAAAAAAAAAATTTGGGTTCTAATCACAAGTTTTCCACGCGTTTTTTCCTCTAAACATGTTTAGTGAACTTCCAGAATGGATTAGCACAACAAAACACGCGTTTTGGATGTGTTTTGATCAAGTTTGAAGTCACACTTTTCTTGTTTGCAACTTCATACAATTTCACTCCAAACTTCATCAATTCACACACTTGAACATTCCATTTGATTTTCTATAAATAGAGGGTCATTTCTCATTCATTTTCTCAAGCTTGGATATCCAAAATCACCATGTCAAACTTGTTCCACAACTCAGAGTTTAGTAACTTCAAAATCCATTCTCAAGCCTTTTTCAATCCAATTTTTCCATCAATTCACCTTCCTTGATCTTCCCTGAAGCTAACCACATTATTACATTCAAGAATCGTGCCCTATACTGCTCCATAGAATTCCAGTTTCAGAGCTCTGCAACTCAACTTCAATAGGTAGATTCCTTTATCAATTCTTAAAAACTCTGATATCATTGTGTTGATCTCATTGCACTGCTTCTAGTCGCAACACTTACCTATTACTGGAAACACATTTTGACCATGAAATTTCAAATCCCTTTTCAAAACTTTCCTTCCAAATTGCTTGAGCTACAATTTATATAAATTTGGCACGAGGATGTGGTTGTCTTCGTCTTGAAGAGACGAAACGAACGACATAGGTCTGAACTTCTGATTTTACAGTTTGAGAGACCTTCAAATCACGTTGGCTGGAGGTTGAAGATGACCTACGTGTCATCTTCCAACCAATGATGGCACACCACTTGTTATTTTTGAAAATCTGATTTATATTTGATTCTGTACTTTATTCACTAATGACCATGATATGCACAACATGCCAGATCCCTTGGATTTGATTACGAACGCGTTTTAACTCTCATCCAATGGTCCACATATTTTTACTTTTATTTTCTTTTCTGATTTTTATATTTTAATTATTTTAAATTTAAAAAAAATCATAGAAAATTCATTTTAAGTCCAAAAAATCTGAAAAAATAATGAAAAAAATATTTTGATTATTCTCTTTCTGATTTTTATTTTTTCAAAATTTAATTTTGTGTTTTGATATTTTTTATAAATTTACACTTTATTTGAATTACTTTAAATGTTTAAAAATACTTTTATACATTTTTAAATTCTGAAAAAATTATGGAGTGATCCAATGATATTGTGACAAATGTTGGTGACCTTATTTTATTTTTGTTTCTGACTTTACTATTTTTTTTTATCATTTTTGGTTTATTATACCCATTTCTTTTAATTTTAAAAATAGTTTATGACTTTAAAAAAATTACCAAAAAATTTGTAAAATTATTTGAGCCTTTTTCTGATTTTTCTATGGTCTTAATTTTTATTTCTTGATTAATTTGAACATAGTTGATATTTTTCTCATTATTTTCTATTTTTAAACATTATTTTTAAACTCTTTTGTATATATTAAAATGTAATATTATTTTGTGACTATTTTCTATCTGATCTTGGGTTAAATTTTGGATCATGAACTTTATTAACATCATTGGATCCATGGTGTTGAGTTTAACTCCACAAAAATGGATGAATGATTTTAATAATAGTTTGATTAAATTCAATTCAAAAGTGGTTTGTATATTCTCTCCCATCCCTCTTCATCTCATCCCGTTCTTATTACACTAAATGTTGTTGGAGCATGATCTCTATATCATGTCTCAGAATAAATGATGCATAGATTGCTATTGACCGACCTCAAAATAGGTGCGACTTCTATATAAGTCCACTTACGAATGCTTAACATAGCGCTAAATATTGTCCCGATTCGAATAAATGATCATTCGTGGCGCAAACTTATGTTTGCAATCCCAAGTATGTTAATTTGATCTCTTTGATCCAATAACCTTGAGATTCATTATATGGAGGCTTTGGTTCTACCAATCCTCTAATGGATCTACAACACCTTTGGTCAACACGGATCACTTAAACATCGTTGATCATTAAATGGCACTTGTGAGAATTCCAAATGGATGATATACTTGACAAAAAGCAAATGCAACTTTTTGTATGGAGGATTTGGTTCTACCAATCCTCTAATGAGTTCCAAATGCAAGCTTCAAGATGGTCATCTAACTAACCACTAATTATTTACTTCTTTTACTTTATGCTTTTATTTTTTTATGCTTTATGTACCGTTTACATTTAGCATTTACATTTCATGCTATTTTTCTTCTTTGCTCATTTGAGCATTTACTTTTTTGTCATTTTTACTTTGCTCACTTGAGCTTTTCTTTTCTTTTTTTAAGATACTTAATAATCAACATAAACCATAAAAATCTTTAATGATACTTGGAATATTTGGTTACTATCCTTGGCGTTATGGAGCATGGGAATTTTTTCTTGGACTTAGGATTAGAAACCTTGGCCTATCTTGGAGACCTTGTGATCTTATCTGATTATTTTGTCTAGAGTTCTTGATGTTTACCTCAAGACATTGGGTTGCTTGTTTGTTTTTGTGTGCAGGTTTTTGTGATTACACTCTTTGTTTGAAATCTGGAATTCACCCGTATACAGCCGTTACTCTACCCAATTTTTATGAAGACTTAATACACTTGAAGATTGGTTCTCTCAAGAGGTCTAGTATGTTTTTACTTGATTGGTTTCAATCCAAGGAATGGGAATTCTATCTTGGCTCATAATGTCAAGTATTGGCTTCTTGTTGGTTAGATGGTTCTTATCCCTAGCTTTTACCTTATGCTTTAGGATAGTCCCTTCTTCTCCTCCCATCTTCTTTAATTTCAAAAATCTTCTTCCTCCTTTTGAAAACTCTTCTTGTTTTTAAACTTGAACCACTTTCATAATAAACTTGGACTTATGTCCATGCATTTTAAAACATTTTCATAAATAAACTCCAATCAACTTAATAATACCTTGACATTTTTTGTGAGAAGACTAAAAGTCAATCAATCTCATTTCAAACCATTTTGCCACTTTGACTTTTATCTTTAAACTTTTCTCAAAAGATTGAACTCTTGTCAGTCTTTCTAGTGATGAAAACAACTATAATTCTACAATATGTAGTGAAGAGACATATTTTCCACTTGGGTGTTGAGTGAGGTATTGTTGATTTAAGATCCAAGCCATATCCTCCACTTTGAGATGATGCAAATTCTCCTTTCTCATAATTGTTGGTAGTAGGTATGTTTTCCACACGGATAATGATGATGATGTTTTATCTCATAAAATTAACCAAAACATTTTTGTTTTAAATTTTTAAAAGAGGAACTACGTGTACATTGATCCCCTATTGCACGAAAAGGTGGTACATAGGCACTAAAGGTTCGCAACCGCGGCGGGTGCAAAAATCATAAAATAAATATATTTCTTTTCTCACTTCCACCATCCATTTTTATACAACATTTATTTATAGCCAAAATATACAGATTTTACAAAGAGGTTCCTGCGGAGTACCGTAGATGTTTAGGGTCCTAATACCTCCCCTTTGCATAACCAACCCCCTTACCTTGAATCTTTCCCCTTCTTTTTGGGTTTTTCTCTCTTTTCCCATTCCTTTGGAAACAATAAAGCGCGGTGGGGATTTTTATTTTTATTTGTATAAAGTCTAGTCAACCCAATAGCTTAGTCTTAAACATTTCTACCGCTACAGAAAAATGGCGACTTCACTGGGGAAAGATTGACCTCTTGCTGGTCCATCCCTAAGTGGGTTAAGCCTATCTTTGTTTATATCTGTATATGTGTTATTACTGTTTTTTGTGTTATATGTTGTATATATGTTTGTCTAGATTTTCCTGGTTTTCAGGGTGCTTGGTGATTACTCATAAGTCCTATACCCGGACTTGGGAAAACTTTAAGATATGACGGGCAGTATAGTCATGTTAACTTTGAGGGAGTAATTCCAAAAAAGGAGGCATGAGATCCCCCACTCAGTGGAGGCCCCTTTGACTGTAGTGTCATTTACCGAGTAATCAGGAAGACATACTGCTTTTGAACTAGGAGCCTGCTGAAACTGAGGACCGTAGAATACCAAACCCATCTTAGCCTTTTAGGTGTAGTGCGGAAGCTATGACGGGGTAATCCGAAAATAGTTGTCACGCGATACTACGCTCGGACGAGTCTTTCTTGAGAATATTACTAATTACCGAGTTAATCAGGAAGTTGGTAATATCGGAAGGAAGGATGTAGACTCTGGGAACCTCTATAACCTTGTTCGGTAGGTGATAACTTTTAGACCGACACCTTACGGGTAGTACTTTCGACCTCATGCTCATGACGTTGAACCTATGAACCCTATATGTGTGATCTTATGTGTGATTGTTGCGTCATGCATCCATGCACTCATTAGCATCTTTTGAAGAAACCATATTTCAAGGGATTTAAAGGTTCGCCATTTGTGAATATCTCAAGTACTTTCTAACCATGGATTCTGGAAAGAGAAAGACCGAGAAATACAGTTTTAAGGATACCAAGATAGATGAGTTGATCAGTCTAATTCCCGAGATCGAGTGTTTAGCAGACTTTTGGAAGAAGTATGGATCCATTATTCCTCTCATGAAGCTAAAGATGAAGGAGGGTATTCTCTCGACCTTGGTCCAGTTCTATGATCCTATGTATCATTGCTTTACTTGTACCGACTATCAGTTGATGCCCACACTGGAGGAGTATTCTTATCTATTGGATTTACCTGTTACCGATCGTGTTCCTTTTACTGGTTTGGAGGGTGAGCCAAAACCACATGAGATTGCTGCTTTGATTCATCTGGGGAAATCTGAGATGGAAGCCCATATGACTACTAAAGGAGGAATTAGAGGATTACTAGCTCAGTTCTTATTGGAGAAAGCTCGTTACTTTTCCAGAATGAAGAGTATAGTTGCTTTTGAGGTCATCTTTGCTCTACCTGCTTATGGGTTGTTTTTATTTCCTAATGTGGAAGAGTTTGTTGACATTAATGCTATCAGGATCTTCATGATTGGAAACTCAGTTCCTTCATTGTTGGGTGATTCTTATTACTCTATTCATCTTTGGAATTCTTATCATGGGGGGATGATTATCTGTTGCACGCCTTTGTTGTACCGGTGGTTTATCTCTCATATGCCTCAATCTGATGCTTTTTGGGATGTCAAGAAGGAACCCCGTTGGGCTCCTAAGATCATGGCACTTACTCACTCGAATATTGATTGGTATCATCGAGCTTACCAGGATATAGAGATTATTGACAGTTGTGGTAGTTTCCCCAATGGAGATAGTTTTTTTGGCGATTCCCTTTCTCTGCCGAGGATCTTCGACTTCTGTTTGAGAATGATTTTTCCAAGGGGAAGAGGTCTATTGGAAGATTTAACCAATTTGGAGAAACAAACTCTGTTGGGGGATGAACTTCTGTAGCTATAGAAATAAACACTATTGGGGGTAAGTATTTATAAACTAATTGAGACTTATAAAACTTTGTTGCGGAAGATGAACTCCATAAACTGCTTGGGGATTTTGTCTAAATCCTGTAGGAGAATATTGAAAATCTTGGTGACTTCACTGGGGATTTTGGAGCAGCAATTGGAAATTTTTGCTCTGCCGGGGATGAGGCTTTATAATCTGCTTGAGATTTAAAAAAAACTCTATTAGGGATATTCGACTTCTACTTGAGGATGTGACAGGAAAATGCCCTTATTTTTATACCTTATGGAATGAGAAGTATACTAGAATGAACTCGTGGCTGAATGCATCTAGCAGCTGTATGAGGGAGTATCAGAATGAATCTATGTTGTAATTGTTCTGAACGGAAAGATGTACTGAATGAGTATCAGAATGGCATCCGCAGCTGAAGTATATCTGAACTATATCTGAAAGCTGAATCTGAATGAGTATCAGAATGGCATTCGTATCTGGAGCGTATCTAAACTGTATCTGAGTGAGTATCATAATGGCATCCGTATCTGAAGCGTATCTAAATTGTATCTGAAAGCTGAATCTGAATGAGTATCAGAATGAAGGTCGTATCTGGAGTGTATCTGAACTGTATCTGAAAGCTGAATCTGAATGAGTATCAGAATGGCATCCGTATCTGGAGCGTATATGAGTTGTATCTAAAAGATGAATCTGAATGAGTATCAGAATGGAATCTGTATCTGGAGCGTATCTGAATTGGATCTGAAAGCTGTATTGAATGAGTATCAGAATGGCATCCATATCTAGAGCGTATCTGAAAGCTGAATCTGAATGAGTATCAAAATGGCATTCGTATCTGGGGCTTATCTGAATTGTATCTGAGAACTGAATCTGAATGAGTATCAGAATGGCATCCGTATCTGGAGCATACTTGAATTGTATTTGAAAGCTGAATCTGAATGAGTATCAGAATGGAATCTATATCTGGAGTATATCTGAACTTTATCTGAAAGCTGTATTGAATGAGTATCAGAATGGCATCCGTATCTGGAGCGTATCTGAACTGTATTTGAGTGAGTATCAGAATGGCATCCGTATCTGGAGCATATCTGAATTGTATCTGAAAGTTGAATCTGAATGAGTATCATAATGGTGTTCGTACATGGAGCGTATCTGAACTGTATTTGGAAGAGAATCTGTTTATTTAGAATGTTTCCGCTGGGAATTCCTATTTTGTTGTTTTTGAGAAGAAATCCTTTGGGGAATCCTGAGAAGCTTGGAAAACTAGGTTGAGGAATTTTTAAGATGCCAGATCAGTGATAGGAGATTCTTGTGAATTTTTTTTATTAATAACCATGTATTAAAAAAATATTTCGCAAATAACCGGGTTTCGGAAAAAATTACGCAAATAACCATGTTTCAGATGGCTCCACAAAGGAGGAGCCATCTCAATTGGCGCATGCACCTAGGGTTTTTCCCTAGGCGCCATCTCACTTGGCGCCTCCCTTGTCTTTTAGCCAAGTGAGATGGCGCATGCTCCTTAAAAATGAGAGGAGGCGCCATCTCACTTGGCGCCTAGGGCAAAACTAGGGTTTTTTACTGTTTTATAAATAATTCGTCCGTTTCTTTGAAATTTCTCACACTTTCTCGCACTGTATTTTTATTTTGTACTCCCTTATTTACGTAATGACGTCGCCTATGATTTTTAGCAGAGATGGTTACGTTATATTCTCCGCCACGAAACCTGCGATGAAAATGAAATTCTGGCACATTCACTCCATGGAGCGTCTGAAGCGGGAGTTGATGCGGTGGCTAGATGGAGACATCGCGGAGGGGGAAAAAATTCGAAGGATCCAGCGAAAACGAACAACAACCTTGCATGCGACAAGAAGACCTAATGTTTGGTTGGAGGAAGTCAAAACAAACAGTGATGTAATGCTGATGATGCATGGGTTAGATGAAATTGTGTTAACAGTTGTAATTTCCTAGATTGAATATCGTTAATCATTGTTGTACGCGAAAACCCTAATGTAATTTCCTATATTGAATTTCTTAAATTGTGTTAACAGTTTTATTAACGGAAAACCCATAATTTTTACAACACAAATATTGAAAAGATTTATTGTATTACAAAATTTATGTGGTCGAGCCAGACGCCCAATTCAGACAGTTTTTGCGATTGTGTCCGACCTGACGGCATAAACCACACTTTCTTTCCAACCTGTCAAGATCGTCCATTTCTGTTGTGATGCGCCTGCTATTGGGACGACCCTTCTTGTTCCTTCGCATTTGGTCATTGTGCCAAACTATATCGCCGTTGTATTCAGGCAAATAGTTCGGTTTTGCCACCAAAGGAAAGTTGTTGTTCTAAACAGTGAGCAACGTTTCAGATTTATAAACGTTTGAGAGCAGTTGAAGCGCGTCTTGATGGGTATGAGCACAAGCGGCAATGACATGAGAGCAAGGCATACGAAAAGCTTGAAACCTTCCACAATCGCACCATTGAGAAGGTAAAATGACCCTGTATTCTTGTCTTGCCAGGCCTTCATTGTGGTCGATTGTCTCTTTCACAATGAAGTTGTGGCTATGGCGGTCAAACCGTGTAACCATGTGAGTGTTGGCTTTAGCACTTTCAGCCTTAATGTATTTCATACAGCTTTCACTCCATAGTTGTCCTGATTGCAAGACCGCATACCATATTTCACCTCTTTTGGCAAATAACGCAGCCATCCTAAAATACGTGGATTTCACCAAGGCAATGATGGGAAGGTTTCGTATGCCCTTGAATACCCCATTCATTGATTCAATAAGATTTGTTGTCATATGCCCCCATCTTTGGCCATTGTCGTATGACCTAGTCCACTTTTCGACCGGTATATTGTCGATCCACGTACCGGCTTCTGGGTTAGACAAACGGATCTCCTTGCGGTAATATTTGAATGTGGGCTGTGTCAGTGCGTATCCCGCATTCATCACCGCTTTCCTCAATGTTTTGTCCTTGACCTCCCTTGAAAAATTCTGAACGATATGCCTGACGCAATAGACATGCGTAGAAGGAGGGTCATGCCAACCATTTGCTGGATTATTATAGGCACTTTCAATGGAGGCATGTCTGTCCGAGATCAAACAGAGATCTGGTTGAGGAGCCACGTGTGTACGAAGATTTTTCAGGAAAAAGCTCCAAGCACCACCGGTCTCCCCCTCGACAAGGGCAAACGCAACGGGGAAAATGTTATTGTTGCCATCTTGTGCAACTGCCATCAAAAGCGTGCCTTTGTACTTCCCATACAACCAAGTCCCGTCAATTTGTAGAATTGGTTTGCATGATGCAAACCCTGTGATGCATGGTTGAAATGCCCAAAACACGCGACTGAATATTCCGTTGCCATGCAGTAGACTACCATCTTGGGCGTACGCTGGCAATGTTTCCAGAACATAAACACTACCTGGAGAATATGTCTTGAGTGCATTTAGGTAGCGGGGAAGTTCTCGGTATGACTCCTCCCAGTTTCCGTACACCCTTTCAATCGCCTTAGTCTTTGCTAACCACGCCTTACGATAAGACGAAGTGTAGTTAAAAACCGTGGTGATGTGGGAGATGATTGTTTTCACCTTCAAAGAAGGGTCGTTGCTGACCAGGGGTAGGATTTCTTGACATATTAGATCATGGTTGAGTTTTCGGTGGTCTTGTGATTGAGTGGAACTTACACAAGTATGGGTAGTCATGGAACCTATGACCCAGCAGTCACCCCTTAGTCTGTATGATGCGGTTAGCTTGAACATACAGTCAGGGTGGACACATTTGATCTTGTACCTTTCCGGGTTTACACGATCCACCTTATAATCAACCGAGTTGAGCATGTGAAATTTTTTGATGGCCCTTATGCATTCTTCTCTGTTACGAAACTTGTCCTTCTCTTTTAAATTTTCATCCGACTACATATACGGTTGGAAAAACAAGTCCGTAGAAGGTTCTTCTCCGCCCATGTTGAAGTTTGTCATGTGCGTAGGTGGTGTGTAGATTTTGTCAGTAGGAATACTTGGGATGCCATCATCGTCAGAATCATCGTTCACCATTTCATCAAACTCTAACTCGTTATCTTCTTCTTCATCATCAACTGCATCCACCTCATCTTGCTCATTCTCCAAAGGATCAACCTCCTGTGTCACCGGAGGCTCTTGAAGCAAAACGTACAACTCAATAGAGTCGTTTCCAGAATAGACATGGCTGGAAATCATGTTCTGGAAATCCTCGTCATCTTGAACTTCAACCTTATAAAAAATAACTTGGTTGTTTCCAAAAAAGACTGGACTCTGATAAAATATCTGGGATACCGGGCCTCGTTCAAGTTTGGCCTCCAATCTTTTCTTAAAGTACGAGAAATTTGCTTTCCCGTTTAAGAGAAATCGAACGTTGTCGGTGTTTCTAAACAAAAACCCAACTGTGGGACACATGTATGTCTCACCGTTGAAATGTGCTTTGACAACAAATTGTGGTGAATAGGCCATTGTGTAGAATTGTTTTAAGGTTTGAAGGTTGGAATGTTTTAGGTTTATTGATTGTATGAAGGTATGAATGCTGGAATGTTTGAAGGTTAGATGACTCATTCGAAGGTTGGAAAATTTTACAGATTATGTGAATGAATGTTATGTTCAACGTAAGGCAAAAAATTTCAATTAAGTAAGGGATGCAACCCCCCAAGGCTGCCAATAATATTACATGCAATAATGAAACCCCATAGCCTGCCACATATCCTGGCCCTATTCTGCATGCAAAAAAGAAAGGAATCCCAAAGGCTGTCACGTAGCCTGAGCCAATGCTGTAAGAAGTGACACCTCTTATTCGCCAAATGGGGTGGCGACACCATTCATTTTTGTACTCTTTCGCCAAGTGAGATGGCGCCTCCCTTACTGTCCAATCGTGATACATGCATGGGCTTATGAAGCCACCTAGCCTGCCACCTATCCTGGCCCTATTCTGCACACATATATGTTTTGTGTAAGACTCCACCCATCAACTCCAATGGCCTTGCATGCAACAAAGAAAGGAATCCCAAAGGCTGTCACGTAGCCTGAGCCAATGCTGTAAGAAGTGACTCCTCTTATTCGCCAAATGGGGTGGCAACACCATTCATTTTTGTACTCTTTCGCCAAGTCAGATGGCGCCTCCCTTACTGTCCAATCGTGATACATGAATGGGCTTATGAAGCCACCTAGCCTGCCACCTATCCTGGCCCTATTCTGCACACATAAATGTTTTGTGTAAGACTCCACCCATCAACTGCAATGGCCTTGCATGCAACAAAGAAAGGAATCCCAAAGGCTGTCACGTAGCCTGAGCCAATGCTGTAAGAAGTGACACCTCTTATTCGCCAAATAGGGTGGCGACACCATTCATTTTTGTACTCTTTCGCCAAGTCAGATGGCGCCTCCCTTATTGTCCAATCATGATACATGCATGGGCTTATGAAGCCACCTAGCCTGCCACCTATCCTGGCCCTATTCTGCACACATAAATGTTTTGTGTAAGACTCCACCCATCAACTCCAATGGCCTTGCATGCAACAAAGAAAGGTATCCCAAAGGCTGTCACGTAGCCTGAGCCAATGCTGTAAGAAGTGACACCTCTTATTCGCCAAATGGGGTGGCGACACCATTCATTTTTGTACTCTTTCGCCAAGTCAGATGGCGCCTCCCTTACTGTCCAATCATGATACATGCATGGGATTATGAAGCCACCTAGCCTGCCACCTATCCTGGCCCTATTCTGCACACATAAATGTTTTATGTAAGACTCCACCCATCAACTCCAATGGCCTTGCATGCAACAAAGAAAGGAATCCTAAAGGCTGTCACGTAGCCTGAGCCAATGCTGTAAGAAGTGACACCTCTTATTCGCCAAATGGGGTGGCGACACCATTCATTTTTGTACTCTTTCGCCAAGTCATATGGCGCCTCCCTTACAGTCCAATCGTGATACATGCATGGGCTTATGAAGCCACCTAGCCTGCCACCTATCCTGGCCCTATTCTGCACACATAAATGTTGTGTAAGACTCCACCCATCAACTCCAATGGCCTTGCATGCAACAAAGAAAGGAATCCCAAAGGCTGTCACGTAGCCTGAGCCAATGCTGTAAGAAGTGACACCTCTTATTCGCCAAATGGGGTGGTGACACCATTCATTTTTGTACTCTTTCGCCAAGTCAGATGGCGCCTCCCTTACTGTCCAATCGTGATACATGCATGGGCTGCCACCTAGCCTGCAAGAGTGACACCTTACATTTTTTGTAAATGCATGCATGCATATGTGTAACACCCTAAGCATGCAAATGTGACACATCGCAGGCATGCAAGCACAAGCAACCACTACATCAAACTTATTTGCCTATAAATACATACCTTATGAAACATCTCTCACACCCACACAACTCTCACTCTTTGCTACGAAATATTTCTTAAGTCTATCATACTCTCTATTTCTTCCTAAGTCTTTCATACTCACAAGCATTCTGAACAATGGCTCTTCTAACAATGGGCGATACTCACAGAGGCACAAGGGAAAACATTGCTGCATTTGTAAGTCTCTTCTTTGGTTATACATTTTTCATACTTCAAATAACATGTTGTTCATCTTAATTAATCTTACACTTGTTTAATTATGATCTCAGGATACAAAAAGATTCAGAATCAGTTCGCATAACTACCTGGCTCCGGACCCATTTATCGTCCCTTATCTGGAATATGCAGGTTTTGGACATGTAATAAAGATCTCCAACTGCACCATTGACTCAAAATTCATTCTTGCAATGTTGGAGAGGTGGAGATCGGAGACCCATACATTTCACCTACCAATAGGTGAATGTACCATCACTCTCGAGGATGTGTACATGCTACTGCGCCTCCCTATCGACGGTAAAGCGGTGAACGGGTCGGTTCAACAATCCAACTCACAGTGTGAAGAACTGTTGGGTAGGGATATGGTAGAAGGTGGTGGAGCAAGAGGGCAGGGAATACTACTCACTGACCTGAAACGGCATTATGCAAGTATGGAATTAAATGAAAATTCCTAAGAGAATGACCGAGTAGTAAAAGCCAGAACGTATCTTATGATACTTTTTGGTACATTTTTATTTCCCGAAAGTACGGGAAATAGTGTAAATTTCATGTACTTACATTTACTAACAAATTTTGAAAAAACTAGAAAATATAGTTGGGGTTCTGCAGTATTAGCCCACCTGTACAGTTCCTTGTGCAAAAACGCAGTCAAGGAAAAATGTACATTTTATGGGTGCGCATTTTTACTACAAGCCTGGGGTTGGTGGAGGATGGAGTCCTTAAACCCCATCAACAACAACACTTTTGGTTTCCCGTACACAACAAAGTAAGTCATTAAGTTATAGCATTTATAAATATTCTGCTCTTTCCAAAATATATGCTAAAAATAACATGTTTCTCATTTCCTTTAGGTACTGCGTGAGGGGTATGGATTACGGCAAGAATCCAAGATTCAATGTCGCACTCTACCAGAATCTGTTGGATCACTTAGGCCCAGATGACGTATGTCGTAGCTTTTCACTTTTGTTCATTTTAATTATATATACATTACTTTTGCGCTAACCTCATTTAAATTTTATCGCAGTTCGTCTGGAGACCATATTTGGGTTTGGGCCATTCTCCAAACCCAGAGGATGCAGCAACTTGGACTGCAAAGACTGCACTCATTCGGTTCAACATTGTGGAGATGCACCACAGCGATCGTGTGAAGATGCAGTTCGGAATGCATCAAGAGATACCAAGTGGTCCAACAGATTTGTCCCCCTGGCATCTAAAAAGGGTCGACGCCCAGTGGGGTCTTACCAACTGGAAAGACTTCGCTCCGGAATGGTGTAAAATGTGGCAAAGGCGTCACTGCTACATCTTGCAATCCCCGGTTTTCCTTACTCAAGGTAACATGCGACACACTGATCAATATATGTCGTGGTACAGGTCGGTTAGTAACCCAGAAATGCACGTATCTCATCCGAGGTACTTGGTTGACCCACGCACACAATGGGCACAACCCTCTATTCCCCATCAACAAACCCAAAATCCATCAACCTCAAACCAACCCCCAAGAAGAAACAGACCAACAAACACACAACCACATTCCCCACCACAACACAACTACAATCAAATGTCGTACTACCAACCACAATCACCACCAAACTACCAATACCCGGATATGCCTCAAACCCAACCACAATACCAACCCCAATACCAGCACACCCACATACCCCAGACACAATTTCAGTCTTCCACATATCCCAATATGGCGCCCTCAACATCCAGCCTTAGCCCTGATATGGGAATGTCAGAAGATTATGACCAAGCCGACCAAACCTACCATCAACCACCATATCACCAAACAACCCAACATCCACAATACCAAACACCCCAAGATCCATTTCCTTTCTACCCCCCATACTCAGACGACCAATGCTACCGACCAACCATGGAACCCCACCCACCGCCAACACGACCAAACTTTGAGGGTATGGGTAACCGACTGTACCAGAGCGGATCTTCGAGATATGGAGATCTTACTGATTTTATGGATTCGGATCGCATTGAATTCGCTAGGCCATAGACCTTGCCGCAGCAGGAAACGCGACGGCACCCAGCAAGAGAAAGGCGAGGACGGGAATGCGGAATCGAGGGTCATTACCGGGTTCCGGGGGATCACTTATGTATCTTTTTTTTCCCAGTATTTTTTGTATCCATTTTTTTTACTGTTCTTTTAATGTAAAACAGTTGAATGTAATTATTTTTTTTTAAATAAAAAATCCATTTTGTGGATCTCTGTCTAATAGGCAACGCACAGGAAAGAAAATAAAAAAAAAAATTTTTGCCCTAATTTTGTACATAGGCGCCATCTCACTTGGCTTAGGGCTTGCCCTAAGCACTTAGGCGCCAAGTGAGATGGCGCCTCCCTTAAAAAAGGAGGTGCATGCGCCAATTGAGATGGCTCCTCCTTTGTGGAGCCATCTCAAACATGGTTATTTGCGTAATTTTTTCCGAAACCCGGTTATTTACGAAATATTTTTTTAATACATGGTTATTAATAAAAAAAATTCGATTCTTGTTCTTCCGGGGATACAAGAACACCTGACATCACAAGTCTGTAAGCTGAGGATGTGGCAGTGACCTTTTAGTAGGATGCCCCTGCCTCTGTACCTGTTGGAGGAAGTATCTGCGGAGGTTTTATGGATGGTTTGAATGTCATCCCAACTCCTGGAGTCCTTGGTGTATGTTGATCAGGGTAATAAACCTTCTAATGATAGACAAGTGACGAGATGACGGGACATAGTCGTATGTTTTAATCCCTAACTTTTGCCTGGACCGCTCTTTCAGGTTTTCCATCCATCGGGATACCCCTTATTTTCCCAAGTCGCCTTTTTAGGTTTTCGACTTGCCGGGTGTACAGATTTTTTATTATGTATATCCCTAATTTTTGCCCGAACACTTTTGGTTCGCCGGGATGCCCTTATTTTTTGCCTAGGCCAGTTAACCTAGCGGGTCTTTGTTCATACGTAGTATTTTCCGACTATGTCCACGTTCATCGGGTATGGAGAATTGTCAATGTCCATAGTAGTAAGTGTTGTCACACTTTCCAAAAGGTGTTTGTTTGATCGTACATGATTCGTTTTTAGAATTCATGTCCAATGCCCCAAGTGATTCAGATGGAGATCTGCCCCTGGTTATTTGACATTTTTGAGGGATTCCTTGAACCTTGATTTGACTGCCCTAGATCAGCTGGACACCGTGCTATGCCCCTTGATTATGGAAGTCCTGTTACTGGAAATGTTTTTTCCGTCTGAGGTGATTATGTCCATTGAGAGGATCTTCATTCACTGAATATTCGTTGTGTGAATTTCTATGCTGTTGGACAAATAGTCATATGCAAACAATGATATTTTAAGAATGCAAAGCTTATGTCTGTCTTGAAGTTTGAAAATTCATTTCTTGTAGTAAAACAAACTTTGCAAGAATGTGATATCAACTCATGATTTATAGAAAACCTTACAGGAGTCAGTATACCTTTTGTAACAGTATACTTTCGAACTAACCCACGCTTCAGCTAGGGCTTTTAAGGGTTGTAACGTGGCCTGGTTCACGGTTTAAGAAACAAAGGACAAGGGCTCAAATTTTTTTTGTACCCAACTCGTTATTCGTGATGTTCTTCAGACATATGCTTAGCTAATTTTGTGTTTAAATCCCGATTGTGTCTGGAATCTTTGCCCTGATATTCTGGTGATAGTTCAGAAATTGAACGTTTGTTTGAGAAGGCAGTCATTTTTGTAACCTTTTCTTTTTAAGGATTTGTAGGACCTCGCTTTTTTTTATTATCCATGATTTTTGCCTGAACTTCTTTTTTGGCAATTACAGTCAGCGGGATGCCCCAGTTTTTTCTTAAGTCCCCTTCATAGGTTTAGACTTAGTGGGCCTTTTATTTTGAAAGAGAATGACTACCTGTCTTGACGATTATGTGGAACCATCACTATCTTTTGGAGAGCATCTTCTACACTATTTATCGTGTATGAAGGATGAGCTTGCGACCGAATGCCACTTTGAATTAACTGAGAAACTACCCTGCCCTGGGTTATGATTAAGGGTTTTAATTTGTATCAAAAGAAAAACTCTTACTTCTTAGGCTCAAAAGGGTTGACTAGGGATTATATTCCTTATAACTCCATTGTTTAGGATTTGAAACAACGCCTGTACATCGTCAGCGGGGTCTGTTCAAAAGCATACTGTAGAGATTATGGTATCATTTTTGTCATCCTCCCACTAAAGCCTTAGAGCTTTTTAATCATGAGTTTGAATATCACAAAAAGGAAGTAAAAACACAGTTTGAAAATAATGATTACGAATGAATTGATTCAAGACAAACATATGCAATGCATTGATGAAATAACAATGTTTGACATGAATAAATGTTCGAACAAATCAAAAGAAAATTAAAACTTGAAAATTCTAATGAATAAAGGCCCTTTGTCTCGGACTGGTTACTTCAGATGGTGTGCCATTGAGGAATGGCAGAAGAATTCTAGTTGACCATCTTGTGCGAATTCCAGCACTCCTTCATCGATCAGGTCCTGAATTTTGTATTTCAAAGTCCAACAAGTATCAGTATTATGCCCCGGAATGTTGGAGTGATATGCACATATTGCATCAGGGTTGTAAGTAGGAGCAAAAGTATTAGGATTTCGAGGAGGATCCTTCAATGTGACCAAATTCAACTTTAGCATGTGTTGCAAGACTTGCGACATTGGAATGTTGAGTTTGGTATATTTCCTAGTGAATGAATCTCGCTTAAGTCGATTTCCCTGTTATTGTTGGCGAGGTTATGACGTAGCAGCATTTTAGAAAGGTCTATTCTCCTCCCAGCTAACTTCTTGTCTCATCAGGGGCTGATTGATAACTTGATCCTCAGCCTTAACTGTTTGCTTCATACGGTTGCATCCGTCTTGATGAATCTTTTTGACGAGGGCTCGCAGCTTTTCTTGTCCCCGGGCTAGGCTTTGGATAAGAGCCATCTGCCCCAACATCTGGATTCTCATTGCTTCTATCTTAGCTTGCAGTTGTTTCAACTGGTGATCCATGTTGTTGACAGGATGTTTCTTGGTCAGATTCCCATTGAGGAGTGTTTTCAACTCTTCCTTCCCCTTGGTTAGGTTTAGGAACATTTCATTGAACTGAGTCTCTTGAGTTTGGAGATCTCTATTGTCTTATTTGAGAGCCATTTTTTTTGCTGGAATAAACAGCGAAAGGATAAGAAGCCTGCCCGGAGAATACCTGTTATGCAATGACATGTATGCAATGTTTTCAAGGATATCACGGGGTAAACAAAAAAATGTCAGAAGTTGAATTTTATAGCTTTGATTGAAGAATTTCGTATCGTTGAGGGTCCTTCTACGAGAGTCAGGCTCACCATATCGAGTCGGTCATAGCCCCTGACTCAAGTTGTCATGTTTTGGTCTTTTTAAGGCATTGGTTAAAGGAAAATAAACCTCTTTTCCCCTTGCTAGACGTCTGGTTCATCATAACCTGCATCATAGACCCTTGAGATCCTTGAAATGGTTAAGGAAATACTATGGTATAATGTTTATGATGTGTATGCTATGCGTTAAGCAAAAAATGTAAGTTCATGAACACAAGTATGTCTTGCAAGGAAACCAGTTTATTTCATAATGACTGTAAACAAATCCTGCAAGGAAATTATGTTGTTAGATAATGAAACCCTGCAAGTAGTTCAAGTTGAAAGCAAACAAGTCATATAAGCAGCCTTAGGTTTAGGCTTGCATGGGGTTTGTAGTTAAGTATCATCTTGAAGTTTAGTTGGCTCAACCTGTTTTAGTAATAGTAACCGGGTTTTAAGGGATCTCAATACCATTGATTTTTCCCACAAGTTTCATTCCGATAGACAACTGACTTGCCACCAAACAAAACTCGGGAGTCAAATCTCAATGAGTGTAGTATCGAGTATCAACCGACTTATGAATAAACCAAAGACGGCTATCTCACTACTTCCTAATGGCCAAGTTGTTCAATTAAAGGTTCTAAGGTCAGTTGATGCTTCATGACACCATGCAGTGGCCCCGTATTCTTCTTGACTACTCAATGGCTACCTGTACCAACCAAAGTGTCACATCAATGTAGCTATCGCTTCAACCCTGTCGGTATACCCCACACAGTTACCATGATCTATTGATACTTACCTAAAAGGTGCCCCAGATCTGGGTGTAGGATCTATAGTAACAACCCAAACAATCCCAAAAGATAAAGCAAAAAAACCATACAAAAGCAGTTAAATAATGAACTAACTCTAAGTTAATCCCACTTTTTTTATTCTTATTCTTAACAGAGTCGCCAGTTCTATGATACGGTGGCAGAACCGACGATTATATATACTACTGGTTTTTCTTTTGTGTTCGCAAATGTCGCGGTAAGAAAGAGTCGTCACCGCCTTTTCTTTTATCCAACAAAGGAAAGGGTGAAAAGTATAGAAAAAGACCTTTTTGAGATTATTCGGAGTAAGGGGGTAGATTATGGAAAGGGAAGGTGTTAGCACCCTTTCCATCCGTAGTTATCTACGGGCTCTTAGAGGTTTGCTCATTTTGAAATACTTTTGTGCTTTGTGTGTTTTGAAAATGTTTTTAAAAGGCCTTAGTGCATCGACTTTCTTTTCGTTTAACTCTTGTATCAATCCTCAAGAGTGTTAACAAAACAAATGTTTTGAAAATTGCTTTTAAAAATTAATATTTTTGTAAGTGCAAAATGTTTTTGAGAAAACATCTAACAGCTATCTACTATACTCGAAAAAGGTCGTTCTTTTCCTCCTATCTTTTAGACAGCGCTATCCTACTATTAGAGAGTAGGTAGCCCTATTGTTGGATGTGTTAGGGATATTCGAAAGGGACGTTACAGTCACGAAGGCAACTTGTGGAGACGTTTTAGCAATTTTGTTTAGGGACTAGATCATTTACTGAGAAGGCAACTGTAGGGTCATCGAGGGACTATGATCTTTTTATTTATGGGTCTTTGCTAAAGCGTTCCTGCCTCATGACTATTTTATTTCTAAAGGCAACCAAAGCGGGATACCCTAGAGGTGTATGTGTGCGATTAATTCAATTCAATTACTTTTGTCTTTTTGTTAAGTTTGCTAGCGTTTGATTATTAGTCTTATCATACATGCCTAATTACTAGCAGTTAATATATATTGCAGAATATTAAAGTGAAGGAATTTAAATATACACTATTACAATGCTTTGGGGAAGTAATTTACACTGTACCAGAATGAAGGGGATAAACTAGTAAATGTCCTAGTTTTAATCTATTACATCCAGTAGGAAGATACAATAATATGGAACAATATGAAAATAAATAAATGCACGCGAAGTTGAGAAGACGTCTAAAAATCTTAAGGAAAATAAATCTTTTTTTTTGGTTTTTTATTTATAAAAGAAAATAAAGCCTAAATCTATTTAATTTTAATTTCAAGAAAGAGGTTAAATAATTAGTTAATTCATTTGTAAATTAATTTGATTGATAAAAAACTATCCTAATATTTTTGGTGATATTTTTATTTAAGATTGATTTAAATGAAAAGGATCAATGAAGAAATAACAAAAAAAGAACAAAAATAAAATATGAAAGAGTGAGGGGATCCTTCAATCCAGGGAGAATCATGGCTTCGATTATGAGGAAGAAAGTTGCCTTCAATCCAGAGGAAGGTGGCTTTCGACCCAGAGGAAAAAAGGGTAGCCTTCTATCCAAGGCAGGATATTGTGAGGGAATTGAATCTGCAAAGGTATGTTAGCCAAAACGAAAAGCATAACCTGGGCGCCAAGCCCAGGTCCTTCAATTTTGTATGCACTGACCTTATTTATGCTGGATCTGTAACAAGCGTTAAAAGAAAAACAAAGGCAAACATGGGGTCGAACCCAGGTCTTTAATCTTGAATAAAAAATTGAAAGAAAGTACAAATTTTGATGTGTCATGCAAATGTAGAGATTGATCTTTTTACCAATTCTTACCAATGGTTGATGGATGAATATGTGGTGATGGGTGTGGGTACCCTTGTTTGATGATTGCTTAGATTTGGCTTCTGGGCGTGGGTACCTTTGTTTAAGGGTTACTTTGATTTGTATCACTTATGAGATTTTTTGATAACTTTGGTGGGTTTATAGGGAAGCGTATCTCCAATGTGTGTGTAACCGTCTATTTGGATTGCAAGCATGCTGCTTATATAGACTAAGGGAAGGGGACAAGAAGACAATAGTTTAAACTTCCATAAACAAATGTTTTCAAGGCCATGAATGAAGTTTTATAACTGTGGCCAAGAACATGGGATCTTGTCCTCTTTTTGAAATTTGAATAAATATGGACAATTTTAGCTTTCAAATACCTCCAGTCTCTATCCTTCGATTGGACCTCTCATGCACCCTTTGAACGGGCTTTTTATGTAGCCTTTGACTGGGCCTTCTGCATGCTTCTTCAAATGTACTTCTTGTGTACCCTTCGACTGGCTCTAGTATTACTTCCTTCGAATGGGTCTTTAGATGGTCCTTTTGGTGTTCCCTTCGAATGGGCCTTTGGTGTGTCCTTTGCATGGGCTATCATGCGTGTGGACATGTATATAATTGTCTCAAAGGGGGTCAGCGCCCAGTTGAAACTGGCACAAAGGCAGCCTATGCCTTGTGGATGCTAGAATACAGCAAGTCAATGCAGGCATAAAGGAGGCCATTTCCTAGGCAAAGCTAGCACAAAGGTGGACAATGTCTTATGGTCGAAGGAAACTTTTTGCCTGGCACGTCAAAAGAAGCTTTTTTCCTGGTGGATCGAAGGCAACCCTGAAGGAATCTTGGCCTTGTGTACTGAAGGCAAGCTGGAGAGGCATATGTGCGCTGGTGACGCACTGTGGGGTCTTTTGCCCAGTGGAACTTTGTGAATCGAAGGCCAGTTTGGAGAAGATCTTGCTTTGTGCGTCGAAGAAACGCCTAGTGGGAAAATTTTCCTAGTAGAAGAAGGAAACAAACTTGCTCCAAGGAAAACAAATGCCCAATCGAAGCATGGATCTAACTTGCATGCAAGTAGCCATTGCATTTGTGGGTCAAGCCAGCATGCAAAGACAATGATGCAATCGAAGGAGCACTGACAAGAAGCCCTTCCCTTTTTGATCCAAGGAGGCTGTCTTAAAGGGAAAATGTGTCCAGTTGAAGCTGGTGTGCAGCAAAAAAGCAAAAGATCCAGGCTTCAATCAAAGCTTGGAAATTTGAGGCAGACTTGGAGGAGGTTAGGCGCTAAAACAAAGCATGTACAAATACCAATCGAAAGGCCTTTTAACATGCCAATCGAAGTATTTTGTCAAAATTCCAATCGAAGACTCCTTATTTATCTTCAAAAAATTTATATTTCCTTTAATCAAATGCTTGTGATCACCATGTAAGAGAAGGATCTTGGGAAAATATGAGAGGGAAAACTTTAGGGTACAACAACAGCCTTGTGTCATGATCAATTATATCAAAAAAGAATGAAGAAATCTTTTGATAACAAGGTCAAGCCTTGTGAATTCAGAGAAGGCGACCTCGTGCTCAAAAAGATTGTGTCTTTTAACGCTGATTTTGGGGGCAAGTGGACTCCCAATTATGAAGGACCATATGTTGTTAAGAAATCTTTCTCTGGAGGTGCATTGATTCTTGAAACTATGGATGGTGAGGAGTTACCACGTCCTATGAATGATAACCCAGTCGAGAAATACTACGCCTAAAGAAATAAAAGAACAACTCGCTAAGTTGAAAACCCGAAAGGTCTGCTTAGGCCAAAAAAGAGTGCCTCAGTAGGATGAAAACGTGAAAGGGCAACCTAGGAAAAAGTTAGGGATTTCCTGGAAAGTAACTGCGTCAGACAGGACTTGATCATTGAAGCAACAATCTTATTGAATTCTCATCACACTTTAACTGAAGCCTTTTCTCAAGAGTTCAAAGTTGTTAGGGAGAATAGTTGTCATTGTGTTTCAATGTATCTTTTTCATGTATTTACCATTTTCGAAAACTTTGTAATCATCCATGGAGTCACGCCATTTGCGGACTACCATTCTAATTAAAAATTTGAGCCTTTATCCAATTCTTTGTAGTTCTTATTTTAATCTGTTTATAAAAAATTCATTTATTATTGATAGTAATTTTCAAAACAAAAAGACTTAATAATAAAAACATGTTTTTGAAAATTACTTTTTACCTCAATTCTGTGATTCAAGTGGGATAAAACTAGTGATTCCAAGGATAGACTAACTCTGAAGTTTTGAAAAGATTCCCCAAGAAGTATTCGGGTTACTCTTGCTGATCTGTGCATAGTCCACTTGTGTTTGTTAGATTTCATACCAATTGATATGTGGCTCAGTGTTGGGTTTGTGATCTCATATTCCCTAGTCAGGTCTTGTTGCAGATTTCTCTAGCTGGATGTGATTCTTTCCCCAATTGGGTTGTGATCAAGTGGAGTTTGTAAAGTGATAAAGCCTTTACTCATTTGATGGATTTCTTTCTCCCTTTGTGTTGAGAACTCATGTAAAACCCCTTGCAGGGTATTTCTCTCTCCAATTATGACATTGTTGTTGTTGTAGACTCCTGAAGTAGCCGGACAAGGGAAATATCTTTTCTAAGTGTTGAAATAGCCGTCAACTTTTCGGGTTTTCTCTCACCAAGTTTTGATTTAGATTTAAAATCCCCATAATTTTGACTTCTTGGTGTGATGTTAACTTCTTAATTCCCCAGATGATGCTTCCCTCTAAAGTTTTTATCCCCGTGAAGTTTCATAGGTCACCCCTATTGAAGTCAGTACGATATCCCCATTTGAAGTCTCGATGATGTGGCATTGTCGTCCCTAGCAAAGTCTGTATGATATTCCCCGGTGAAGCCTAGAGGAGGGTGTTATATCCCTGCAACTGTTTTGGTTTATTGCTATCATATTTTGCTTTGATTATTTTTCAAGCCATGTGTTCTTTCCATAGAAGTTAAGCCTTGAAGTATGATTTTGTTTTCTCAACTGGTGCTTACTCTCTTACAGAATCTTCATCCTGGATGTGATTTAGCTAAGTGTTGTCTTCACCGAAATTGGTTTTTGTCTGGTTATCCTCAGTGTAGTATGTCTATTTTGTTAGCAGATACATGATAAAATTCATACACTCATGCATACATCATGTATAGATGAATTAAAACTCATGGTTCATTTTCACTCATTGATGATTTTGTTGGCATATTATCCGCTTTGCAGAGTTATGTTAACCTTTCTCCAATAGAATGTCAACTTTAAGCATAAAGTGTATATCTTTTCAATGTCCCCATTGAGTTATCCCTCGTGGAAAAATTTTGCTTTAGTCTTCTTACCCAACTCATTATCTGGATGGAATTTGGTCCCCATTTGAGTTTATTCCTCATTGGATGGCATCTTAGTTAACTTTTTCACTCTGGTTTGTTCCTGGTTTGAATTTATGATCCCCGACAGTAATATTATTTGATCCCTATAGGTTGTGAGCCCTAGATTAAGAATGTGCATTTGTTTTTCACGAGAAGACTTTATCCCCTCCACAGGAATGTGTTGGTATTTCCCCATGAAACGAAAATTCATTTCTTAGTAATGTTATCACAATCCTTTTCGTAATGACAAGTGGCGGTCTCTTTATTTGAGCAACATGTACTTCCCTAGTAAGTCTGTTAATTCCAGAGAAGATTTTTACTCTGATGGATGATAGTCTATTTGTTATGGGAGATAGTTCTTTATTGAAGTTTGATATGTACTCTGGCGGATGGTAGTCTCTTCGTTATGAGAGATAGTTTGTTGTTGAGAATATATTTACTCCGATGTATGGTAGTCTCTTTGTTATGAGATATAGTTTGTTGTTGAGGATATATTTACTCTAATGGATAGTGGTGTCTTTGTTATGGGATATAGTTTGTTGTTGAGATTGGTTGTACTTCAATGATAAATACATTTTGTTGAAAGATCCTTACAGTTGTTATTACCCTTTTCAAGTGATATCTTGATCAAAGAAGAAATTATTACCGTTCTCAGCAAAATCCATAAGCTGGTAAAGTTCATTACCCTTTCCAAGAGAAATGCCTTGGTTAAAGAGGAAGTTGAGACCCATTCTAGGTGGAATGCCAGAATTTTGGGAAACTTGTTGTGTTGTTATGTTTTTGCTACCTTCGTCCTTGAGTTGGTAGTTCACCGTCATTCGTAGTTGGCATTTATTTCTTTCTCCTTATTAGACTTTACCCCAATAGATTTGAGATGTTCCCATCTATAGGTGCTGATGTCAAACCTTTGTTCCCAATCATAAGTGTTGATGCCAACCTTTGTTTCCATCCATAAGTGCTGATGTCAACCCTTTGTTCCCAGCCATAAGTGTTGATGCCAACCCTTTATTCCCATCCATAAGTGCTGATGTCAACCTTTGTTCCCAACCATAAGCATTGATGTCAATCATTTGTTTCCAGTCATAAGAACTGATGTGAATCATTCGTTACCCACCTCAATGTTGATATTTAACGTCATCCCTAAGTCAGTATTATCTTACTGTTTCTACTCGCATCCTTCGGGTTGGTAGTTTATGATCCCTTGTGAGACAATGTTACTCTCTTTTTCTATCTCCTATATGAGTGGGTAGTTCATAGTTATCTATCAGTAGATGTTACCCTTTTTATTTTTCATCATTTGTTGAGTTGATGATACTTTGTCTCTTCATTGGGCTTCACCCCAGTAGAGTTGAGTCTTCTTTTCCCCAGCGGAGTTGATTTTCCTCCATTAGAGTTGAATTTCTTTCCTCAAGTCGAGACGATAATCCTTTCTTAATAGTTACCTCCTTTTTAATTTGTTTCTTGCATTGTTAAGAGTACCTGTCTTTGAAATATTACTATGCATTTGTTTTCTTTAATCGTGATTTTTTGGCTTTACATGTTTATAGTCATCCCCGGAATTGTGTTGTTCCCCAATAATTTATTTTCCTGGTTGAACTCTCTTTTTTTATTTTATTTACTGCTTCCCCAATGGTGTTCGGTGTCACCTACGGAGTTGGTCATTTTCATTCATAATCATAAGCATTACATGGCATCTTAGGGCCAAAAATAGGGTTTATTTTGTATTTAAGTATATTCAATCGCGTCAAGACAAAGATTTTAACCTTCGTATCTCTGAATACAAGACACTTTAATAAGGGCCAGTGTTTTACCCCAATTTTCCCCCTATGATCTTTCATCATCTCATATTTTCAATACATCAAGAGTACACATTAGGATTGGTTCTCCCTTTTTACTTCATCCTATCTTTAAGTTTGCTCTTGAGGGATCACCAAGCACCTTGAACTGTGTATCTTAAACATGTGTCCTTTTAACTAACATCAAGATATGTATATATATTTCTTTAAATTTTCATATTGTAGGTGATGACACAATTGCATTCATCTCACCATCTAACCTACGATTTTGGTGGTCTCTTCATTAAGGGAGATAATTCGTTGTTGAGGTTTTACTTCGATGGATGGTAGTCTCTTCATTAAGGGAGATAGTTTGTTATTGAGATTTGTACTGCAATGAATGGTTGTCTCTTCATTACAGGAGATAGTTCATTATTGAGATTCACTTTTATCTAAAAAAATTGAGTTGTTCCCAGCCATTAGTGCTGATGTCAATCATATGTTTCCAATCATATGTTTCCAATCATAAGTACTGATGCCAATCATATGTTACCGACCATAATATTGTAATAGTGTAGAATCTTTCTTTTCCGTTTTTACTGATTTTAATTATTATTGTATAGTAATTAGGCTTGTATGGTAAGATCTAAAACAAAATGCTAGATAACCTTAAGTACAACATAAAATAACTGAATTAAAACACTATTCCCACACGCACCTCTAAGGTGACTCCACTTGTTTCCTTCGGATAAAACAGTCATGTCCCTCGAACGTAGGATGTAGCAAATACCCTCGGTTTTAAAGATCGTAGTCCCTCGACGACCCTTCGATGCTGCCTTTGATAAACGATTTTAGTACCTTACGATAAAATTGCTAAAGCGCCTTACAAGTTGCCTTTATGACTGTACGATGACCCACACCTGTCCCTCGAACATCCAACGATAGATCTTCCTACTAACTAATGGTAGGATAGAACTATCTAAAGGAAGAGAAAAATAACGCGAAAGGCTTTTTGAGTAGGTAGATAGCTCATAGTTGCTTGCTCATAAACAAAAAAAACATTTTTCACACAAAACACTTCTTTTCTGAAATATTTTTAAAACAAACACCTTGTATGCGTTCTCAATGATACGAGAATCATTACAAAGTTTTCCGCACTTAGGCATTTTCAAAATATTTTAAAACACATTCACAAAGCATTTTAAAAAGTGAGCTAGTGATTAAGATCCCATAGATAACTACAGATGAAAAGGGTGCTAACACCTTCCCTTTTCATAACCTACCCACCCGAACTCATAAAAATTATCAAAGGTCTTTGTTGTTCTTTTCACTCTTTCCTTTATTGGATAAAAGAAAATTCGGCGGTGACTCTTTCTATCTGTAACATTTGCGATAAAATGCAAAACCAAAAGTCAGTTCTCCCACCATATTACAAAACAATTTGAACACCGTTGATCATAGGTGGTTGCTTTGAGCACTTGAAATGAATGATATACTTGACAAAAAGAAATTTAAACTTATTGTTGAGAGACTTTGATTTTATCAATCTTCTAATGAGTTTTAAAAAGAAAGCTTCAAGATGGTCATTTAACTAACTTTTTGTACTTGACTTCTAACTTATAATTCACTAACATTTAACTTTACTTTATGCCTTTATTTTGTGCCTTTACATTTATGTACCATTTATTTTAGAATTTACATCTCATGCCATTTTCCTTTTGTTCACTTGAGCATTTATCTTTATGTCATTTTATCTTTGATCATTTGAGATTTTATTTTTGTTTGAAGACGCTTAATAATCAACTTGAACATTAAAAGCTTTAAGGTTACTTGGATTATATGCTTACTGTCCTTAGCATTTTGGAGTTGTGGATCTCTCGGACTTAGGATTAGAATCCTTGAAATTTGGGGACCTTGTTGTTTTGTTATTATTTTGTCTGAAGTTCTTGGGTTTACTCCAAGGCATTGGGTTGATTTTATTTGTGTGCAGGTTATTATAATTTTATGCTTTGTCTATGATTGAGACTACCTCTATATATAGCCATTACTCTGCCCAATTTTTGTGAAGAATTAATTCATCTGAAGTTGGGTGTTCCTAAGAGGTTTAGTCTTTTTCCTTGCTTGGTTTTAATCCAATATATGAGACTTCTACATTGACTTCTTCATGTCAAGTGTTGGCCTCTTGTTGGTTAGATCGTTCTTTCCTTAGCTTTTACCTTATGCTTTAGGACAGTCCCTTCATCTCCTCCCATCTTCTTTAATTTCAAAATCTTCTCCCTCCTTTTCAAAACTCTTCTTGTTTTCTAATTTGAATTGCTTTCATTATAAACTTGGACCTAGGTCCATGCATTTTCAAAAATAATTTCTTAATTAAACTTTAATCAATTTAATCATACTTTGACATCTTTCTCAAGATTAAAAGCCAATTAACCTCATTCAAACCATTTTGCCACTTTGGCTTTTTACTTTTAAACTTTTTCTCAAAAGATTAGACTCTTGTTGATTCTTATAGTGATGTGTTCTATTATACTTCTACGATATGTAGCGAAGTGACATATTTTCCACTTGGGTGTTGAATGAGGCTTTATTGATTTTAAAATCTAAGCTATATCCTCCACTTTGAGATGATGCAAATTCTCCTTTCTCATGATTGTGGATAGTAAGTATGTTCTGCCATTCAGATATGATAATGATATCTCTTCTCTTAAAATTAACCAACACATATATTTTTTTAAATTTTTGAGGTGAACTACGAGCACCCTGATCCCCTATATTGCACGGAAGTTGGTATGTAGGCACTTAAGGTTCGCAACTGCGGCAGATGCAAAAATTGTAAAAAATACTTCTTTTCTCATCTTCACCATCTTATTTTGTATACACCTTTTATATCCAAAATAACATATTTTCAAAGAGGTTCATGTGGATTACTGTAGATGTTTATGGTGTTAATATCTTCCCTTTGCATAACAAACCCCCGTACCTAGATTGTCTCCCCATCTTTTTGGGTTTATTCGCTCTTTTCCCATTTCCTTTGGAAAAAATAAAGTGTGGTAGTTATTTTTATTTGATCTATATGAGTTAATTCAATGCAATGGCTTAGTCTCAACATATCTACCACTACAGCCTTAAAACATGGAGATCCGTTGGTAGTACAATCCTTTAAGAATTCCGACAAATTTGTTCTTTTTAAGGAATATTTGATTTTTCTGATTGAATGTACTATCTTCGAGAATATTATTTCAATAATTATTCTCTCAATCATTGACTTTATATTTAAGATGATTTGAAGCTTGATCATAGTTCATAGCCTTGTAGATTTAGACTTTAGAGTCTAGTTAAAATGAGTCTTGAGTTATTAGAGTGAATCTGGATTATTTGATGCATAAATGTAGTCTTGGTTATCCAGATGATTGACTAGCATATGCACACATCTTCATAATTTAACTTTCACTCTCTAGAGTCTATAGTCCCTTTGTGTAGAGTCTAGAGTCTGCTTTGTCCAGAGTCCAGAGTCTACTTTGTCCAGCTTTGTCCTGAGTTTGCTTTCATTGCTTTAAGATTTTGCACACTTAATGAAATGATTAGTGTACAAAAATGTTCTTTATACTATGTTATCTCCCTCTTTTGTATGATGACAAACACAAGTATTTTATGAACAAATTTTACTTAATAAATAATCAACTAAAATCATAGTTAGGTTTGTAAGCTCCACCTGAGTTTTAGACTTTCAAAATTTTCTTAGCATAAGTATCCAAAGGGAGGTTGCAAGCTCTCCCTGAGTTTAAGACTTAGAAAAAAATTTATTAGCAGAAAATTCAATTAAGAACAATAATCTCATAAGTAAATCGTAAAATTTTGTTAAAATGTTTGGGATTTACCTTAGGATAAAAATGAATTAAAATCATATTCGTTTCTCTCCCTTTGTCATCAATCAAAAAAGTAGTTAGAGAAAATAGAAGAAGACAAATATTGATTGAAAATGACAAGAGATATTTCATTAATCAGTCAAAATTACACAATAAGTACTTAGAAAGATAATCATAACACGGGAGAAGATGGTTCATAGGAGAAAATGGTGGAGACAAGAAGGGAAAAGATGGTGACAAGAAGGGAAAGTAAATCTATAGATGAGAAATTGGTTGTGATGAGAAGGAAAAAATATGGAGACAAGAAATGAAAATGCTAACAAGAAAGGGTTTAAGTCCAGACTCAATCTTTCTGGACTTCCGCCTCTGACCTTCAGAGCCTTTAGTTCCTTTAAGTTTCAAGCCCCAAGAGGTCACAAAAGCATCAGTTAATCCTGTTTTTTCACCTTCTTCATTATACTTTCTTGAAAGAAAAGTTCTTAAAGAACTCATTCATAAGGAATGAAGAATTATGTTCCCTCGTGAGAGGCCATGATCTTTGACTTCAAGAAGTTAAAGATGGTGAGCGGTAGGTTAACTTTAACCCTTGTAAGTAGGAAGTACATGAGATTCTTGTCATCATGAGTGAGTAAGTCCAAATCCTTTCCTCTTGGAAACAAATTTTCCACCAACAACTGATTCCATATTTTTGCCAAAGGAATGAGTGTATATGCACTTCCAGGTTTCTCATGGCTGTCATAAAGACTTTTAAGAATATTGGAAACAAAGGGATTGTTTCTTATGAACGGATGAACACAAAAACCACTCTCTTCACACTTTATTACATTAGAAATAAGTGTTAAAGTAATTATGATTGGGAATCCAAAAGCCTTAGACTGGATTTCAGAAGCATCGTGATCGATTTTCTTAATGGATGCATTTACCAAAAATTCTTTTACAAGATCGGGGTAAATAGGTCCATAAAGCATGTCAAAGTAGTTATCCCACTATTTTTCAAAGACATTTCTTTGAAGATTAAAACCTTGCTCCTTCACTTCTTTAAAGTCGTTGTAACACTCCGAAATTTGATTAATTCATTTAATCAAATTATTTGTGTTTTATTTAATTATTTAGTATGAGGTATGCTTTCAATTAAATAAATTATGAATTTTACAAGTGCATGTGAGGTATGATGGGGTATAGTGAGAATATTTGTGGGTGGTAGAACCAAATAGAAATAATTAGATTTAACAATGATTTTTGTAAAAGAAAATAAATAGAAATGGAGGTGTTGGATGGAAATTAGAAATAATAGAAAAAGAGAGATAATGAGGTGAGAAGTGAAGTGAGTTGGTCCAAACTAGTATATTTAAAAAGATTATATTATTTTTTGGAATAAAAAAGGTATTAGGAGAGCCTAATTGTGTCAGTACATGAAAAAGAGATTTTGGAGAAAAAAAGGCTAAGAGAACAAGGGTTTGAGAGAGAAGGAGAATCCATTGTTAGAGCTTGAAGTTTCTACTAAAAATTTCAGGTAAGGGGGATTACTCTAAATATGGTGTTAATTTCATGGTTGGTTAGGGAGAATTCCTTAACATTCATTAGATTTTCTCTATTTTTATTCCATTGATGAATGATTAATTGTGATGCATGTGATTGTTGTGATAACATGAGATAAGTAGTGTAAATTTTATGAAATTTGTGTACTAATTTTACCATGAAAATTACATTCTTTTGTTCATGAAAGTGATATGGGTTGTGTTCATATGTGTTATGTGTGAATCATGTGTAAAGTTTCAGAAATTATGCAAATTAATGGATTTTAATGGTGTTTCATGGTTATGTATTGGGATAATTGTTATATGTTAATTTCCTACTATTTCTGAATTATTTGGGGGTGTATGGGGCTAAAAACTAGAGTTTGGAATTGACTCCATTTCAGAAAATGAGATTGTGCTTCTGTTGACAGGGTCACAGGTGTGACCCGCTTGACGACCTGGTCGTCACACCCTTTGAAGATGCTAACGGGTGTCAGCTCTTTGATGGGGAGACTATCATGGTCTCCAGGAAGGCATGGTACCTTGCTGGTAGTCACAAGAGTGATGTGTTTTGGAAAAGGGGGATGACAAGCGTCACCCAGGTGACAACCTGTCAGTCATCGTGTCAGTAGGCATGTTTTGTGTTTTTGGTTTGGATTTTCTGTACTATTTTGTTGTGTGGTTGATGTTGACTTTTTTTAGGTACATTTTTGTGAAATTAATTAATTAAATTAATTATTAAATTGAGCAACTTGATGATGGAATTGTGTTATTGTGTAATAATTATGTTATGATCATATAATTGAGACTCGTGGTGTGTAATTTAGATGTGGGGACTATTTTGTTGTTATTATGAAGGATTATCTATGGTTAGACGTGAGATTGTAAATTCGTTTGTGAGTTTTTGTTGTATGCATTATATTATACATGTATCATATGTTGTCGTTGTTGTGAAAGAGGCGAGTCACGAGTTCAGATGAGGGGACTATTGGTATGTTCGAAACTCATATGAGGGTGCTCGGGGTTCAGATGTTGGGACTTAAGTCGTATGAATACTTTATTGAGTTGGTACCACATGCGTTAGTTGAGTTGTTGTCTGTATTGCATTATATTAAAGTTGTGCAAATGAGTGTTTTGGTGTTGTTGTGCAGTTGAGTTGTTTTGGCTAATGCAAATGAGTTATTCTAATTTATGTAATTTAAATGTATGAAAGATGATACATTTTCTTTAGGATACCCTTGCATTTCTTTTGTACCATTATATATCTTGAGTTTATTCTCACCCCTTTATTGTTTGTGGTGATATGTGCTCCTTCTTAGGGTATAGACAAATAGGTATATGAATACTTGCTTTAGAGTTGAAGGATGGTGTTGATCTGATCTATAACACCGAGTGAGCGAATGTTTATGACTTTATTTTACTATAAGTTGTTGTTGTGAGAGTTAGACGTTATAACTCCAGATGTTTTGAGTTATTTTTGATTTTATAGGCCTTTGCCACAACCGCGTTTAATTTCAAATAAATGTTATGACGTGAATTATTTAATTGACGAGTGTCATGGTGCAAAAAATACCCGAGCACGTCGCTCACTTGAAATACAACAGAGTCACCACCAAACTTTATTTATTGCAAAAAGGAAAGGGAAAATATCGATAAAACCCATGAAAGAAAAGAAAATGGCTATCACAACCAAATTAGGGTTTAGGAGTCAGTTATGCAAGGGAAATGTATTAGCACCCCTCACATCTGTTGTACTCAACGAGACTCATTTAGTTAGTCTTGTGATTGAATGTTAGCGTGATGTTTACTTGTGTTCTTATATTTATTAATGCGAGAAAGAAACAAAGAAAGAAAAGAAAATGTTTTGGTTTTTTTTATTATTGGGTTCAACAATATTTCATAATCATGTGCCTACGTATTCCCGAGTGCAATTGGAAAGTCAGAACTTTCATAGTTCTTAAAGAACTTAAATGTTTTGGGTTTATGCGACACTGACAAGTGTCTAGCCCAACATTGACGAGTTTTAGAGAAAGGGTAAAATGGGTTAGTGCCTGGGAGACAAAAGGTGTTTAAAAAAGGACTCACACTTGAGTGAAAGATTATTTTTTTGTATTTTTAAAAGGTTGTCTGACGAGACGTTGAATCTCCCTCCTACATATCTCCAGGTGCAATGGAGAACGCAAGGCTACATAGTTCTGGGAACTATTCTAGGTTGGTTTAATTTCGCATACAAGCTAAATGATCAATAAGAACAAGTGTTGGAAGAGAGAGTCGAGACATACGAGTGTTGGAAAGGTTCTCTCTTGGGTGACGAAAGGTTTTTTCGATTGGATTTGATTTTGAAAAGGAACTTGTGTTTTTCCTTTTTGAAATTGATTGGTTTAATTTGGAAAAAAGGACTTAATGTTAACCAACATTTTATTTGAAACGATTTTAAAATGATTGATTAGGTTTGTGTGAAAAAAAGCCTATGAATCAAAATTTATTTTTATTTGTGAAAGCGTTTGGTTGTTTTTGGAAATGAAAATGATTCAAGTAAAAAATTGCGCGAGAACGATTTATTTGTGAAGTGAATGGAAGTCAAAGTGGTTAAAATTTATATGGTATATGTAACACATGGAAATACAAATATTCCAACATCAGAACAACGCAACACAGATATTACAACATCTAATTTGGCATCCTGAAAATATTTATCAAGTTATAATAGATACTAAAACTTAAACTATAGAATGATAAATAACACATAAAGTTGTTAAGCCAGTTCGGTGCAGAATCACCTACTCTGGTAGCTACCAAGCGAGGAAGGAAATCATCTATCAGCAGTATTAGTTCGAAGCTAAATAATCTCAGTTTACAAATTCTCTCCTAATCCCTACTCAAGGCAACTTCTACCTAGGCACTTCCTAGATATGATAAATCGCCATCTCACTTCCTAAATCACCTAAGTGATATATAACAGTCCCAATCCCAGTGACTGCATCGAGTATAACTCAACAAGAAGATCATACTTCCATTACAATACTTAGCCAAGACTATTTACTAAGAACAATACTTTGATTTTATTATAAGCTTCATCCAAGAACAATACTCAACTCATTGCCTAAAGGCTTCAGAGTGAGGCCATAATATCGACCACAAGTATCAAAAGATACAAGTGCGACTTACACCATACAATACACAAAATAATCTCAAAACCTAAGACTATGTTTTCTTTCCCTAATTTTACAATTGTTGAAATAACTTATTACATTAGGTTAGATCTTCTCTTTAAATACACCTCTGTAGTCCACAGGCTTCGATATTCTAAGTCTAGAAGTTTCTTAATCCATAAGCAGAGTGATACACCATTTGTATAGACAATCTCCTTAAATCTTGGAACAACCAATACAAAGTTTTCTAAATTGTCTCAAGGCCTTATTTAGTAACCAATGAACATATGGATATATAAAACATGTTCCAGATTAAATATTCTTGACCCGCGAAATAAACTGAGGTATATCCAAAAGAAATATCACATAATCAAATCAAATCTATCAATATTTAAAACAACAGCCTTTGTTGTACCAGACCAACATGTCATGACATCTACTTTGACTTCTGGCTAAAAAAACTCATAAGAACAAAACTGCTATGACATTTGACAAGAATGTTGTACAATCTTGATAAACATCGATAGAACCATGTTTTAGAAAAATTATGCAAACACCAAAACAATGGAACTAACAATCCTCCCCTTTGGAAAATTTTGTCTAAACCAACCAAACGCCAATTACAACTGAAGATAGGGAAAATACCACAGAGAAATAAGACCACAAACCAAACTGTACAAAACATGTATCAAAGATACAACAGTTACACAACACCAACTACATTATAATCATGTAAACTGTGTATATGAGAAAGGATATGGATATTACCCCCTCAAACACAAAATCAATTCTTGACACAAAGAGATAAATCCCCCCCTCAAGAATACAACACATTAGAAGCACATGCAGCATAAGTAGCACACATAACTTAGAGCACAAGACACAATAATACTCATAACTTAGACCACAAGTCACAACAGACAGGATGTTACAACATCCTATAGGACATCCTGCAGAAGCTACAACAGAAGTATAAGCAACATCAGAAACAAGACAGACATAAACAACCCTAAAGTGTTGCAAAAAGAAAACAACACTTGGTTAGACTCAATAACACATTTTCTCCCCATTTTTAGCCAAAAACTGACAAAAACAAAGTGAAAAGAAGTTGAATTACTAAAAATCAATAGAAGCAAGGATTGATTCAAGAAAAACAAGGAAGGACTCAAAATTGACTCATAAAAAACAAACCAAAGAAAGACTATATGCTTGGTACAAGTCCAATTGCACTAAACTAACTCAAAAGAAAGGAAAAAAGAAAGAAAATAGAACTCACCCAAAAAGAATCAATTTAAGGGTAAAAAAAGAAAGGAATGAGTCACCCAAACAAATACCTAAGTCTTAGAAAGAAAGGGAACAACAAAAAACAAGACTCTACATGACTAACTCAATACAAAAACAAACACATTTATTTTTTGTTTTTCTATTTTTTCTATTTTTGAAAATAGATAGCATATAATAGATATCCAACACACCCTTACTGAGTCAATGAAGTTGACTCAATCCTGATCAGCATTTGAGTCTGAATCATGTAAATTAACATGGTTCTTCTTGAGGGACTTCACCTTGATTAAGTGTTTTCCATGTCCTGTATGTTCTAGTAGATGTTACAACATCTGATACAGTGTTGAACACTTCATTCTTTGAAGCAGAACCCACTTCCTTCTTTATTTTCAGCAGAAGAGTTTTCTTTTTCATAAAAAATGTTGAAATGGCTTATGAGGATGGTAAGGTTGTAAGGTCTTTAAATACAAGTAATGTTACCTAGGTTGTAATGAAACCTTGCTTGTAACAACACTTTAATCAATGAAAGCATTTTTTGAAGATAAGATCACCCTTAGTAACAATGAACCACTTACCGTAGGAGAGATACACGTTATTCTTCACCTTCCTCTCTTTCCTAGCTTTGACTCCTTGAAAAAAGTTACAACATTTGAAATGACATTTACCATACCAGTGAAAATGATTCTTCTTAGATTGCATACTGTAACACCCTAAATTCCTCAGCAATTATAAAAATAGAATTAGAGTAATATTTTTTTCAATGCATTTAGGATACTACATCATCTCAATCAAACACAATTTACTCAAAATATATGGATACATAACACCTTTTTTGAATAAAGATAATGTCATAGTCTCAAAAATAAACTTCATTACGCAGCAAAAAATATTTCAATTTCAAAAAATTAACTTCAAAACAATTATGAATCACAATTCAAACATTATGGAGTTTAAAATACTTCTACAAGAATCACCAAAAGAAAACAAAGTAAATCAAGTGTTTATCCCTCAACCCAGTGTTACGTGTTAAAGCATAACTCTGACTCTAAATAAAACTGAAGAGCAACCTCTTAGAACTCCGCAACTCGGACTACTCCTAATTATTTGCATGTTACCCACGTAGAGGCGACGCTCAAACAGAAGGGGTGAGATATCACAATAATATAAAGAATAGTATAATCATAAATATACGAAATAAATCATGCACAATTATTAAATTCATTTATAACATCATTGTATCATATTCAGAATTAATAACCGTAAACAACCACACATCACAACATTATGCCAACTCCAAAACATGCATTGAGACACAACACTGACTCCATGCATGCGGTACCGAGATCACTACTGAATACACTCCATCTAGGATCAGAGTCACCATTTTTTGAACATTTTTGTTCACTCTGGTACTGATCCACTCCATCTAGGATCAGAGCCAACAACAACGTGAATAATTGTATTTACCTCGCTCATATTCACTCCATCTAGGATTAGATCAAACAACAACAGGACTAAAGTACACAACACGAAATGAATGTGACACAACCATGCAACACAACACACATTGATATCTACATCCATCAATGTGAAACGCCAATACAGACCACCATGCAACAACACCTGATCAACAAGCAGCAATAGCAATATAATAATATAGCAACAAATAACAACATATTTACATACATCCAGCAACACCACATCATGGTAGTACAATTCACAAGCATGTTATCAATTCATCATGTTATATTAAATAACAATAACACAATATCACAACATAGCATCATAACATCAAAATCCACAAGCATGTATACATATAAATATCATGTACTTCATTAAACATCATTATTAACAACAAATCCGCATAATCGCAGTAACATATAAAATGAGAAATTCACACAAAAGGACCTAACCCACTAAAATAATTATCTACTGTATTTGAATTCATTTTTATAGGGTATATAACGTTATTAGATTTCCAACGATACTAACGATGAGTCAAACGGAAATCCGAGGTGAAAGTTATGATTTTTCAAAGTTTTCCAAAAATCTGTCAGTTTCAGAACGGTACCCGGGTACCCAATTATGGTAACCGGTTACCACGTACAATTTTGAAAATCCTAGCTACTGTTTCAGTGGGTTACGAAATACGATAGCTGGGTACCCGGGTACCCACTGTAGCAGAGCCAAAAACCATAATTATTTTCCTGCTACGAAAATCACCATTTTTCACCAAAAAATCAGTTTTTGTGACATTATAAAACATGTCAAATTCTACAATTTTGAATCCACATAATACAGATCACTTATATTAAAATTAAAACATGAATTTAGTCAATACCATTAAAATTGTAATTAGAATTTCATCAATTAGATTCAACATACACAAACCACCAATTCATGAACAAACACACACACAAAACCATACAATCAAATCCCCACATACCTATAATTACACTATCCTTAGAAAGTTGGAACCCCACCTTTAACTTAGATTGATGGTTCCCAAGATTATGTTTTTATCCTCTTCTACCATGGAAGTCTTCCTCAAGCCCTAGTTTTCATTTGTTCCTCTGATTCTCTGTTTCTCTCAATTTTTCCCGATCGTAACAACGAGAACACAAACACCAACTTCTCATTAAGTCTTTCTTACCCCTTAGGACCCCTAATATGGTATTCCTATCTTATTCTCACTAATCCTCATGCAAGGATCATCATGCCCTCATTATTTCTCTACTCATACTATCAAATTTTAATTAATAAAATAATTATATATAACTATTCTTAAGTCCAAATAATTTCAACTAAATTATTTAAATAAAATAATCCCTAACTAATATTAATAATTAGTTACTCACAAAATCCCTCATCTCTACCCTATTACTCACACACCTCCAACACCTTAATTTCTATATTTCTAAGGTAACTACCTCATACCAAGAGTATCACAACACATTGAAACACCTATTGACCCATATAAATGCACAACACCACATAATTAAATCATAAAAAACAATTAAATAAATCGGGGTGTTACACATACTCCACTAGTCAAAAGAATATAGTTGGTAGACCGTCCAAACAATTATTCCAATAATTCTTCATAGTGCAATTCCAAAATTACCCCTAATATTCTCAATGTATCTTGCACCTCAAGTTATGATGAAAATACTTCTAGATCTTATTAACCATACAAAGTTTAAGAGTTTCAATATAAGCCTGTAGCAAGATCCCTAACACACTGATGACAAAACTAATGAGTTTATTCTGTAAGAAGAATAAAATCCTTGTACCTTGATTGCAATAGCATGTCACACTATGATGTCATGACATCCAGTTTGACATTGCACTCTTTTAGTAACCAGTCCAATCGAATACACATTTCCTTCAACAATGTACCTAACATTAGAGATATATCAAGATTTAATTAATTTTAATCCAAGTGACCAGAATATCCTCCAATAATACAATCTTCTTCAGACTTGGCAAATAGCTTTTTCCTCCAAGACTCACAATCATTCAATATTCTATCTCTGAAACATCGGATGGTCATAGACCAATACAAACTCCAAATAATGAACTCCCTTTTAAAATGCTTTCTTGAGAGCTTCCTTATTTAGTGCCTTCTAGCCCTTTAGAATCTTCCACAAAATGGAGTAACAAACTTCTGTGTGATGTTCCAATATCTGGTTGAACATCAATACCTTTCTCAATGAACATATAACTGATTTTGATCATGAAGTTACTTGTAACACCCCAAATCTACCCCACAGTTATATTAAAATCAGAGTGCCAAAATTTCCGCAAACATGAGACATTTCATTCTCATTTCCAAAACCAACAACATAAAAACCTATCGTAATAGATACATAGCACATATTAATCTAAAGAACTTATAACAATTAATTAGTCTTCCAAAATATTTCAACTTGATTCCATAAATACGCAGCGGATTCACAACTTTAAAACTCCAAAAGAAACATAGCATCTTTTAAACAACTTAATTCAAAGAAAACAACTTCTTAAAATAACAACTTGGATTAAACTGAAAACATCAAAAAATAAAATAAGCATTCATCCCCCCGAGTGCTACGTATCAGAGCGACGACACCAACAAGCTACTAAGTCTCTACTCCTTGTTACCTGCACGTTACCAGTATAAAGGCAACGGCGAAACAGATAAACGGGTGAAATATCGAATAATATAAATAAGATTATGATAATTAATATATTAGACAAGAAAATTATGAATTTCACCACAACAATCATAAAACATTCACAATTATCATTAGCAATTCAAAATGCAATTCAAATGCGACACAATTGTGTATATGCATGTGGTACCAACAGAGCTTCAACCCTCTTCACTAATTGCCAATTAATAGAGGCACAAGGAATAAGCCTACTTCGCAAATGCACCAATACAAGCATTCACAAATGCAAATGTATGAGACTCGTGTAACATACAACATCACATACATATCATTCACCACAAACTTCATTACGAGGCATTCGCCTATATCCCTGCATCACTGGCAATAAGCCTAACACTTCACATATTCAATCACATATTCACTTTACCAATTAGAAAACACCAAACAACCGATTTTGTACTTTAATCATATGGCACACACGTTTATTATAATTCCATAAACCGAACAAATTGGCTTAATTCATTTCTACCCACAAAACAATGTTTTTTAATAAAATAACTCAATTATAATTATCTACTAGTTTATATTAGTTACCCTATAAAATTCTACTTAATTCTGGACAACTAATTATACCGCTTAATTCGGCTAATTCACAAACATACATCAACATACCAACAAACTGAATTAATCGACTCACATCCAATTATTTGCTAACTTAATTAAAATAATCCCACTGCTAAATTATTCAACTATCATGTAATATTATTAAGTAACATCATGTTATATTAATTTAAGTAACATTAGGTATTGCACCCTTCACTCTGCCTATCGTCACAACCATAAACAATTATATATATAGGTGCCGATCGGCACCCACCTTCTCATCATCCCTGCCGATCGGCAGAGTCCTTCTCATAACATGTTCCGTTCGGCACAATATCCCTGCCGGTCATCACTACATGTTATATATGCCTCCGGTCGTCACTCTCCATTCACAAAATGGCGCACCCTCTCTTCCAGCCATGCATACTTCACCAAATTTACCCAGTTTTTCATTGATTTTTAATTACAGCAACAAACAACTACACCAACATCAACATGGAACAATTTTCAACAACGAATTTATCGACGACAGCCAATTTCATCAGAATATTCACAACAATCAACATACATATAGCAACAATTTTAACAGCCCAAATCCCACATACTAACCATCATATTCCCGGTTATAAAACCCGAACCCCACCCTTACCTTTTGGTTTTCCGATCGGTCGAATTCTCCAGTTGAAACTGCAACTCGTTTGACTGCAACTTCTCTAAATTTCTTGCCTCCCACTTGGTGTTTCCAAAACCTTGTTTCTTCTACTGCTACGTGATAATTGTTTTTCTTTTGGTTTTTGGCTTCTAGCTTCTATATATCATAACCTAATATAATAATAATAATAATAATAATAATAATAATAATAATAATAATAATAATAATAATAGGTCTACTAGTAACTTTAATGGGCCTGTTAATGCTATTCCTAATCTTGCTATTTCACACACCCAACTTGACCTAACTAATAAAATAATATTCTATTAAAATCAACATTATTTCCAATATTAATTTCTCTTAACTAAATTGAATAATTATTCGATTATCAATTCTAACAATATATATTTAATCCAATAATGTTCCTTATAATTATTCTGATAATTCCTTCTTCGACTAAATTCCAACAATTAAATCCTCAGTAATTCGTTTAAATAATTTAATGAATTTTGGGGTGTTACAACTCTCCCCCACTTAGAATATTTTCGTCCACGAAAATTCATCCGACACCACTTTCCTTAACTTCGCCTCCACCTCTAGCCTTCCGATATAATCACAACTTACTATAATTAAAATCTAACGCACACGTGCAATTCTATTTCAACTCATCCAACATCAATAATAATAACTAATGAAGTTCTATCGACGAAACACGTACCTCTGGTACCTCTGTCCTCGTTGTTGATTGGAGTTTCCACCAATGCGAACACCTTTGCACCAAGAGATTTCTTCGGTTTCTGACGCCGAGTACTAATATGACCTTTATCGCCACAATTGAAACAAACATCCGCCTTATGCTTACACTCAGGAGCTGCATGTCCAACCTTACCACAACGAAAACACCTCTTTACCTCAGTAGTAGTGCACACATTACTCTTGTGACCAGGTTTCTCACACTTGAAACAAGTTACACTAGCAGGAGCGTCTCCCTCACTTGTTCTTTGACCCTCAACAACTTCTTATTTACCTCTACCAGCTGTAGCATCGTACGGCTTACCACGACTCTGATTCTTTCTCCTATTCTCATTAACTATCTTGTAATGAGCATTATTATCCTCCACATAAATTCTGCAGCTATCCACCAAATCATAGAAAGCACGAATCTTCTGATATCCAATTGCGTTCTTGATCTCCAAGCTCAACCCGTTCTCGAACTTGATGCACTTCGAAAATTCCGCAGTTTATGCGCTATAATGCAGATAGAACTTAGCCAACTCCACAAACTTTGCAGCATACTCAGTAACAGACTTATTCCCTTGCTTCAGATCGAGGAATTCAATTTCCTTCTTACCCCGATCATCTTAAGGATAATACTTTCGTATAAATTCTCTACGAAACAAATCCCAAGTGATCTCTTCACCTGCAGCTTCCAACCTCGGACGAGTCTCTAGCAACCAGCCATCAGCTTTGACTTCCAGCATATGAGTACCATACCGAACCTTCTACGCTTGAGTGCAATCCATCACACAGAAGATTCTCTCCATCTCCTTCAAGCAACTCAAAGCCCCATCAGGATCATACTTACCCTTGAAGGTAGGCAGATTCTCCCTCTGGAAAGTCGCCAAGCTACGGGATCCCGCATCCCCACCAGCATTCGGCTGATTCTCTATAGCATGAGCCATTGCTTCCAAAGCAGCAACAATCACAGCATCGTTCCTTCCAGCCATCTCAACTTATAACTACAACACAAACAATGGTCAACAATAATTAATAATACTCGATTGTTAAAGACTCAACAACTTTGGTCGGACGGATCGACCTGCTCTGATACCACTAATGTAACACCCCAAATCTACCCCACAATTATATTAAAATTAAAGTGCCAAAATTTCCGCAAACATGAGGCATTACATTCTCATTTCAAAAACCAACAACATAAAAACCTATCGTAATAGATAAATAACACATATTAATCCAAAGAACTTATAACAATTAATTAGTCTTCCAAAATATTTAAACTTGAATCCATAAATACGCAACAAATTCACAACTTTAAAACATCAAAATAAACATAGCATCTTTTAAACAACTTAATTCAAATAAAACAACTTCTTAAAATAACAATTTAGATTAAACTGAAAACATCAAAAAATCAAATAAGCGTTCATCCCCCAGAGTGCTACGTATCAGAGCGACGACACCAACAAGCTACTAAGTCTCTACTCCTCGTTACATGCACGTTACCAGTATAAAGGCAACGGCAAAACAAATAAAGGTGTGAGATATCGAATAATATAAATAAGATTTTGATGATTAATATATTAGACAAGAATATTATGAATTTCACCGCTTCTCAATAACACACAACAATCAATAAACATTCACAATTATCATTAGCGATTCAAAATACAATTCCAATGCGACACAACTATGCATATGCATGTGGTACCAACAGGGCTTCAACCCTCTTCACTAATTGCCAATTAACAGAGGCACAAGGCATAAGCCTACTTCACAAATCCGTCAATACATGCCTTCACAAATGCAAATGTATGAGACTCATGTAACATACAACATCACATACATATCATTCACCACAAACTTCATTATGAGGCATTCTCTTATATCCCTGCATCAATGGAAATAAGCCTAACACTTCACATATTCAATCACATAATAACTTTACCAATAAGAAAACACCAAATAACCAATTTTGTACTTTAATCATATGACACACACACGTTTATTATAATTCCATAAACCGGACGAATCAGCTTAATTCATTTCTACCCACAAAACAATGTTTTTCAATAAAATAACTCAATTATAATTATCTACTATTTTATATTAGTTACCCTGTAAAATTCTACTTAATTCTGGAAAACTAATTATATCGCTTAATTCGGCTAATTCGCAAAAATACATCAACATACCAACATACCGAAATAATCGACTCGTGTCCAATTATTTGCTAACCTAATTAAATTAATCCCGCTGCTAAATTATTCCACCATCATGTAATATTAATTAAGTAACATCATGTAATATTAATTTAAGTAACATTAGGTACTGCACCCTTCACTTTTCCTATCGTCACAACCACAATCAATTATATATATATATAGGTGTCGATCGGCACCCACCTTATCATCATCCCTGCCGATCGGCAGGGTCCTTCTCATAACATATGTCGTTCGGCACAATACCCCTGCCGATCGTCACTACATGTTGTATATGCCTCCGGTCGTCACTCTCCATTCACAACATGGCGCACCCTTTCTTCCAGCCACACATACTTCACCAAATTTTCCCAGTTTTTCATTGATTTTTAATTACAGCAACAAACAACTACACCAACATCAACATGGAATAATTTTCAACAACGAATTTATCCACAGCAACTAATTTCATCAGAATATTCACAACAATCAACATACATATAGCAACAAGTTTAACAGCCTAAATCCCACATACTAACCATCATATTCCCGACTATAAAACCCAAACCCCACCCTTACGTTTTAGTTTTCCGGTCGGTTGAATTCTCCGGTTGAAACTGCAACTGGTTTGACAGCAACTTCTCTAAATATCTTGCCTCCCACTTGGTGTCTCCAAAACCTTGTTTCTTCTACTGCTACGTGATAATTGTTTTTCTTTTGGTTTTTGGATGCTAGCTTCTATATATCATAACCTAATATAATAATAATAGGCCTACTAGTAACTTTAATGAGCCTGTTAATGCTATTCCTAGTCTTGCTATTTCACATACCTAACTTGACCCAATTAATAAAATAATATCCTATTAAAATCAACATTATTTCCAATATTAATTTCTCTTGACTAAATTGACTAATTTTTCGATTATTAACTCTAACAATATATATTTAATCCAATAATTCTCCTTATAATTATTCTGATAATTCCTTCTTCGACTAAATTCCAACAATTAAATCCTCAGTAATTCGTTTAAATAATTCAATGAATTTCCGGGTGTTACAACTCTCCCCCAATTAAAATATTTTCGTCCTCGAAAATTCATCCGACACCATTTTTCTTAACTTCACCTCCACCTCTAGCCTTCCGATATAATCACAAATTACTATAATTAAAATCTAACTCACACGTGCAATTCTATTTCAGCTCATCTAACATAATATTAATAACTAACGAAGTTCTATCGATGAAACACGTACCTCTGGTACCTCTGTCCTCGTTGCTCGTTGGAGTTTCCACCAACGCGAACACCTTTGCACCAGGAGCTTTCTTCCGTTTCTGACACCGAGTACTAATATGGTCTTCTTCATCATAATTGAAACAGACATCCGCCTTACGCTTACACTCAAGAGCTGCATTCCCAACCTTACCACAACCAGAACACCTTTTTACCTCAGCAATAGTGCACACATTACTCTTGTGACCAGGTTTCCCACACTTGAAACAAATCACACTAGCAGGAGCATATTCCTCACTTGTTATTTGACCCTCAACAACTTCTTGTTTACCTATACCAGCTGGAGCATTGTACGACTTACCACAACTCTGATTCTTGCACCTCTTCTCATTTACTATCTTATAATGAGCATTATTATCCTCCTCATAAATTCTTCAACTATCCACCAAATCAAAGAAAGCACGAGTCTTATGATATCCAATTGCCTTCTTAATCTTCAGGCGCAACCCGTTCTCAAACTTTATGCACTTTGAAAATTCAGCAGTTTCTGCGCTATAATGCGGATAGAACTTAGCCAACTCCATAAACTTTGCTGCATACTCGGTAACAGGCTTGTTCCCTTGCTTTCGCTCGAGGAATTAAATTTCCTTCTTACCCCAAACATCTTCAGGATAATACTTCCTCATAAATTCTCTATGAAACACAACCCAAGTGATCTCTTCACCTGCAGCTTCCAACCTCGGACGAGTCTCTAGCGACCAGTCATCAGCTTTGACTGCCAGCATATGAGTACCATACCGAACCTTCTACGCTTGAGTGCAGTACATCACACAAAAGATTATCTCCATCTCCTTCAACCAACTCAAATCCCCATCAGGATCATACTTACCCTTGAAGGTAGGAAGATTCTACCTCTGGAAAGTCACCAAGCTACGGGATCCCGCATCCCCTCCAGCATTCGGCTGATTCTCCATAGCATGAGCCATTTCTTCCAAAGCAGCAGTAATCGCAGCATCGTTCCTTCCAACTGTAGCGGTAGAAATGTTCGAGACTAAGCCATTGGATTGACTAGACTTTATATAAATCAAAATAAAAATTGTCATTGTGCTTTATTGTTTCCAAAGGAATGGGAAAAGAGCGAATAACCCAAAAAAAGGGGAAAGATTCAAGGTAAGGGGGTTGGTTATACAAAGGGAAGATATTAGCACCCTAAACATCTACGGTACTCCGCATGAGTCTCTTTGTAAAATCTGTATGTTTTGGCTATAAAAAATGTTGTATAAAAATGGATGGTGGAGATGAGAAAAGAAATATATTTATTTTATAATTTTTTCACCCGTCGCGGTTGCGAACCTTTAGTGCCTACGTACCACCTTTTCATGCAATAGGGGATCAGGGTACACGTAGTTCCTCTTTTAAAAATTTAAAACACAAATGTGTTGGTTAATTTTATAAGACAAAACATCATCGTCATTGTCCGTGTGGAAAACATACCTACTACCCACAATCATGAGAAAGGAGAATTTGCATCATCTCAAAGTGGAGGATATGGCCCGGATCTGAAAATCAACAATGCCTCACTCAACACCCAAGTGGAAAATATCTCTCTTCACTACACATTGTAAAAGTATAGTTGTTTGCATCACTACAAAGATTTACAAGAGTCGAATCTTTTGAGAAAAGTTTAAGAGTAAGAGCCAAAGTGGCAAGCTGGTTTGAAATGAGATTGATTGACTTTTAGTCTTCTCACAAAAAAATGTCAAGGTATCATTAAGTTGATTCGGGGTTTCTTTATGGAAATGTTTTGAAAATGCATTGACATAAGTACAAGTTTATTATAAAAGTGGTTCAAGTTTAAAACAAGAAGAGTTTTCAAAAAAAGGAAGAAGATTTTTGAAATTAAAGAAGATGGGAGGAGAAGAAGAGGCTATCCTAAAGCATAAGGTAAAAGCTAGGGATAAGAACCATCTAACCAACAAGAAGCCAATACTTGAAATTATGAGCTAAGATAGAATTACCAGTCCTTGGATTGAAACCAAGCAAGCAAAAATACTAGACCTCTTGAGAGAACCAAACTTCAAGTGTATTAAGTCTTCACAAAAATTGGGCAGAGTAACAGTTGTGTACGGGTGAATTCCAGATTACAAACAAAGGATGTAATCACAAAAACCTGCACACAAAAACAAACAAGCAACCCAATGTCTTGAGGTAAACCTCAAGAACACCAGACAAAATAATCAGATAAGATCTCCAAGATAGGTTAAGGTTTCTAATCCTAAGTCCATGAAAAGTCCCATGCTCCATAAGACCAAGGATAGTAACCAAATAGTCTAAGTACCATTAAATATTTTTTTTAGGGTTTATGTTGATTATTAAGTATCTTAAGAAAGGAAAAGAAAAGCTCAAGTGAGCAAAGTAAAAATGGCAAGAAAATAAATGCTCAAATGAGCAAAGATGAAAATGACATGAAATGTAAATGCTAAAAGTAAATAATACATAAAGCATAAAAAAGAATAAAAGCATAAGCTAAAACAAGTCAATAATTAGTGGTTAGTTGGATGACCATCTTGAAACTTGCATTTGGACCTCATTAGAGGATTGGTAGAACCAAAGCCATCACACAACAAGTTGCATTTGCTTTTTGTCAAGTATGTCATCCATTTGGAATTCTCATAAGTACCATTTAATGATCAACGATGTTTAAGTGATCCACGTTGACCAAAGGTGTTGTAGATCCATTAGAGGATGGGTAGAACAAAAGCCTCCACACAATGAATCTCAAGGTTATTGGATCAAAGAGATCAAATTAACATGCTTGGGCTTGCAATCATAAGTTTAGGCCACGAATAATCATTTATTCGAATCGGGACAAAATTTAGCGCTATGTTAAACAATCGTAAGTGGACTTATATAGAAGTCGCACCTATTTTGAGGCAGATTAGTTCAACCTCCAAACACCCTGCAATGGGGACTTTGTGAGATCCTTTAAATGGAAAAATTAGGATTCCAGGCTAGTATCATAGAACTCGTCTCTTCAAGACGATTCTAACACCACCATCACGCCAAATTTATATAAGGTATGGAGAGAGATATGAATCAAAAACCCAGAAAATAGTGAGCACCTTCAATTTAAGATTTCTCTCTCAATTCTTAATGGATTTAAAAATTATAAGAAGCATTGGAATCAGAAGAAGGAGTAGAATAGATTAGTGCTTGATTTGGATCCAAATGATGGAGAATTCTACCTTTTCGAAGTTCAAGGAAGAAGCTCTGAAACTGGACCTCTGTAGCTTGAATTATGGCTCGTTTTGATTGGTTTAAGTGCTGGAGAGTTTATATGATGCTTAAGGATGATGAATGCACAAAGAATTTTGGAAAAGGGAGCTTAAATCTCAGAAATTGAATTCAAAAAAGATGGGTTCGTATGAAGTTTTAGCAGGTGTGTTTTTAGCTCTCAAAGCTTGAAGAAATGAATGGGGGATGACCCTCTATTTATAGGGAAGTTAATGGGAATGAAAATTAGAAGAAACAAGGAAGTTTGGTGGAAAATTGAGTGAAGGTCGAGCACGAGTGAAGTGTGACTTCATTTCCACCAAAACTCAACCAAATCTTGCGTTTTGGGGTGCTAATCACTTATGGCAAGTTTGCTAATCAATTTTAAATAAAAAATGCGCATAAATCTTGTGTTTAGAAATCACATTATGGATTTCAAAATTCAGACTTTGGGGAAAATTCAGTTTCAAGTTACCAAATTCAAATCCATGGCATTTCCAACTCAAGGGGTCTTAGGGCATGATTCTTGACGCTTTAGAAAGATGAGGTTACAACCTTTGCAATGGAAAAAGAATGTAGTTAAATGGCTACTTGAGATGAAAGTTTCATTGAGTCAAAGTTGAAGAAAAAGGGTTGACTTTCCATACTTAGAAATATTTCAAATTCTTCTTCAAAAATGACTTATAATCTTTTGCATCCAAACATGGCCTTCCACTTGGAATTTTCTCTTGACCAAAAAAGATGGAATCAAGTATATCTCTTGAATGACATTTTGAAACTTGAACCACTCAAAATCTCCAAAAATTGAGCAAGTTATGACTTGTTGAAGTTGGCCAAAAATCATGAAATGACCTATAATCTTTTGCATATTTAAGGCAACCTCCATCCATTTTCACACCTTGCAAATAAAAGAAGGCATAAATTTCACATATTTAAGATCGTAATGTAAAAAGAATGGACTCAAGGTGATGAAAATTGACCAAGTTATTATCAATTGAAGTTACTTATGTAAAATTGTGGATTCATCTGGATAACTTGTAATCTTTCTTCTTCACCAAGTTTCTTCCACATGAAAACTCCTTGGAACTTTTGAAGTGATTTTTTGATAACCATTTGAAGAGAAGGATGTCTTTGGAATCACTCAAAAATACCAAAAGGTGAGAAAGATATACTCCTTTGAAGTTCAAAACCCTAGCTTCTAGATCAAGAGAATGCCTTGAGGAACTTTGACAAGTTTGAACAAACTTCTTGTACCAATATTCTTGCTTTATGAATAGAAGTTGTTTAGGATGATAATGAAAACTCTTAGCCACCAAAACCACTTTCATATCTTGAATTATGAGAGAAATATGCTCTTGTGACCAATAGGAATAAGGCCTTGTCCAAACATGACAACTTCTTCAATCAACCCCTTGTACTTTTGAGTCAAATCTAATAACCTTGAAATGTGATGAACCAAAGAAACCTTGCCATGCCAATTCTCCAAAAACCAATCCAATGGTGAGATTTGAACTTCTCAAGCTATATTGACTAGGGCATGGAAATAAACTCATGAACCCATGGAGTAACTTGTTAAATCTCATTGCCCTTCACCTACATGGATAATAAGCAAGGCAAAACAATATTGCATTTTATTAGTTAAATGAAGAAAACAAAACCATATTAATGATCATAAAAGGAACATAAGTCAAGGTGCTTGGTAATCCCTCAAAAGGAGAAAAACTCAAAGTACGGAGGAGAACCAAGAATCCTAGTGAGATCTTGTTGTGAGTGAATCAACATGGTATGATGAAGGGGTCTTAGGGGCAAAAATTAGGGTACAACACTTTCCCTTGTTTAAGTTTCTTCTATCCGGAGATATGAAGGTTAGAAATCTTCGTGTCGACGCGATTGAAGATACTTAAATATAAAACAAACCCTATTTTTGGCCCTAAGATGCCATGCAAATGCTTATGCATATGAATCCATATGAACATGAACAAAGAGATGCAAAGATAACACTGGGGATGCAACAATAATAAAGAAACAATGGAGCAACTCCACCAGGAAAATAAATCACTGGTGGACCAAAAGAACTGAATCAGAGAGGATGGTAGGATGTCTAAGGACACACCAACTTCTACTGAAGGTGAAGCTACCAACGTTTACTGAAGGCGGAGAGAAAGATAACAAACATCAACGTTCACTGCCGATGGTCTACCAAATTTCACTGAAGGTAGAAAAAGAATATATCATATCATCGTCGTTCACTGACGGTGAAGTATCAACGTTCACTGAAGATAGCAAAAAGATAATAAACATCGATGTTCACTGCCGATGGTATACCAACTTTCACTGAAGGTAGAAAGAGAATATATCATATCACTGCCGTTCATTGACAATGAACTACCAACATTCACTAAGGGTAGCAAAAAGATAACAAACACCGATGTTCACTGCCGATGGTCTACCAACTTTCACTGAAGGTAGAAAGAGAAAATAGCATAGCATCGCCGATTACTGACGATGAACTACCAACGTTCACTGAGGGTAGAAAAAAGATAATAAACATCGACGTTCAATGTTGATGGTCTACCAAATTTCACTGAAGGTAGAAAGATAATATATCATATCACCGCCGTTCATTGGCGATGGACTATCAATGTTCATTGAAGATAGCAAAAAGATAACAAGTTTACCAAAGATTATGTGATTCGTCTAGAACGGGTCTCAACTTCTTATTTAACCAAGGCACTCCTCCTGGAAAGGATAATACATAAGTTGTCTCAAATAAAGAGAACTTTCTATTTGTTGTCACGGAGGATTGTGAAAGGAGATGGCTTTTTTGGGGAAAGAGGTATGACTTCCTGGGGAGAAGCCATGATGTTATTGCTAAGGGGATAAAGTCTTCTTGTGTAAAATAAATGCACCAACCAAAGCTGGAGTTTTTCAGGATTCCAAAGTTAATAATATGGCCAGGGGACCACAGATCCAAACCAGAAATAAACTGGAATGAAACAGTCAACCAGAATACATCCTTTGAGAAATAAACTCAAGAGGGAAAACAAGATCCGTCCAAACAAGGAACTGTACTGGAAGGCTAAGGCAGAAATCTTCTATGAGGGACAACTCAGTAGGGAGATTGAAAGAATATACATTTTCTTCTTAAGACCAACGCTCTAATGAAAAGAGGGTAACTTATCTCTGCAAAACAGGGTAATATGTCAACAAAAATATTAACAAATGTCAATGAACAATGATTTGTCAATTTTAGCTATGCATGATGCATGTATGAATGTATGATTGTTATCGTGTGCATGATGACAAAATAGATACACAACATGGGTAACAACCAGGAAAAACTACCTCGGGAACTAACAATACTCGGCTAAATTTCAACCAAGATGATCATACCAAGAAAGGTAAAGGCCATCTGCGAAAACCAAACCTACTGCCTGCTTTTATTTTTACTGAGGAGAAACATAATCCTTAGGTAGCCAAATCAAACAGATACCGAGGAGAACATCCTTCTTCATGCTTCATCGGGGAAACCAGTGTTTCTCAAAAGTAACATGCCTACTGGAGATTGCAAGATCAGTCTCAAATAAAGCAGACTGACACCGAAACATCCAAACATCGTTGGGGAATTCAAGCCTACTTCACTGGAGAAAATGCGGATTAAAACTTCACATCATGAAAACTCGGAAAAGAGGAGAAATGAATCTAAACTTGACCGAGGATACCGGAACCATAAACCCAATACGGAGAAAACAACCCAAGTAGACCTTCCCGGGGGGAACAAAAACTTCTCAAAACAACCGGAGCTTGTCCATTCCTGGGATCACCATTTTTGTTGTCATTGTTTCATCACAAATCTGAAAGTAAAAGTAAATTGTAAAAATCTTTTTTTTTTTGAAAAATCAATTTTGTTATTTAATCTATTTGCTTGAAAGTTATTATCAGTAATAAATGGATTCTTTGTAAGCTAAATAACATAGGAAATACAAAGAATTGGGTAAATGCTCGACTTTCATTAATAGAATGGTAGTCTGCGAATGGTGAGACTCCATAAATGATTACAAAGTTTGGGAAATGGTAATACATAATGGAAAAGATACATTGAGATACAATGACCACTATCCCCCCTAACAACTTTTGAAATCCTGAGCAACAGCTTTTGTGGAAGCATCTTAAGGATCCGAGAAGATTGTTGCTTCAACGATCAAGTCTTGTCTGACGTAGTTACTTGCCAAGAAAATCCCTAACTTTTGCCTAAGTTGCCCTTGCAGGTTTTTAACTTAGCGGGAAATTTATTCTGTTTATGTCTCTAATTTTTGCCTAGACCTCCCTTTCGGGTTTTCGGCCTACCGTGACGCTCCTTTTTTGCCTAAGCTTCCCTTTCGGGTTTTTAACTTAGCGAGTTGTTCTTTTATTTCTTTCGGCAAAGTATTTCTTGACTGCATCAGCATTCATGGGATGTGGGAACTCCTCACCATCCATAGTTTCAAGAATTAATGCATCACCAGAGAAGGCTTTCTTGACAACATACGTGCTGTTGCACCCCAAAATCTGCCCTCCCATATTCTTCAAGAAATTGCCAAGTCAAGTCACAAAATTCCCCAAGGGTTGTGCAGTGCAACTGTCTCCTATAAAGTCAAAACTAGGGTTTGTGTTCTGATCAAGAATTGAAAGTTTTCAAAGGCCCAATCAAGTCTCATATGCTTACAAATGTGGTCAAGCATCTTCATATCAAGTTTCAAGGCATTCAGCTCAAAATTGCACAGTCAAAACCCTAAATTGCACTACAGTCAACTGTAGGGGCAAAATGGTCATTTGACAGTCAAAAGTTCAAATTTTTGGTCAACATATCATTTTGAAGCCACAAACATCATTTGATCAATGCTTGATCATGATTCTCAAAATTTGGCTCAGAAAATCATCAAGATGCAAAAGTTACTATATTTGGACAGCTGAAAAAGTCAACTGAAATTGACCAGGGCATAACTTTCACATGGATTATCAGAAAAATTCCATCCAAAGCTCATTTTGAAGAGAAAGACATTTCCTACAACTCATCTTCATACTTCAAGTCCAAGAAATGCTCTCACAAAAAGTTATCAATTTCAACATTATAGGTCATTTTCAAAAGTCAACAAAAAGGGACTTTAAGTCAAAGGCCATAACTTGAGATTGGTAAATCAAAATGGCATGGGACCAAAGACATTGGTTAGAGGACTCAAAGACCTTTCCAAAATGTCCAAGAACATGTGAAAAGCTTAAAAATTGAGCAAGTTATGCCTTGTGGAAGTTGGGAAATTTTTGGGAATTTTGAAAAGTCAACTTTACTTCAAATGACCTAAAATTGCTAATGGGCCCATTTTTCTTCCAAGATTCATCATTCCAAGCATGTGCACGACCACTTGGCCCAAAGGGAAGTATTTTCTCAATTTTTATTTATTTACTTGAATTTATATTAATATTAATTCATTTAAATTATTTAAATATGTGAAAAATATCTACTTTGACCTAAAAAATCTTTTTATGCATGTTTTGCTTTCAAAATCTCGTGCACATCCCAAACATGGAAAGAATTGGACTAATTGATCATAATTGAACAAAAATGCACATGAAAAGATATGGAAAAGATCTTAAGGAAATCAAATATTGAAAACCATTATGGCCATGGATTTGATTGAGTTTTGTTGCCCTAATACATTCACTACAAAGGCCTGAACCTAAACCTAATCCTGAGAGACTGAAAGCTGCGCATGAGAGGCTATTACAAACTTGAAAAATTGCTTGAAAACTCAAAAACTGAAATCAACTTTAGGAGGCGATTCAAAGCACCATTCTTGTCTCAATAGCTTCCTGAAACCTCACTGAACGTGCTCCAATCAAAAACAACCACAAAAGCTCCAGGAATTGGTACCTGTAACTCAAACTGTAAAGCAAAAAATTTATAATCGTATATCATCTTTTAAGCATTTTCACAGTATTCTATTCATGGCATCATGTTTGTTTTGAGCTTCTGAAACTAACCATTGTGTTTGATTGAATTTTTACACGCCATACGCGATTATGCCATAACTGCTTTTTAGGGTTTACAGCGTTTGAAAATTGGGGTTTCCCAAACCAAGTAAAATTAGGGTTCCAGACCCATGCCATTCAAATCAGTACATCAAGACGAAGAGATCTTGACCCTCGCGATCAATTTATTGACATCATAGCGCTAGTCGCTATTTTCTTGAAGCTAGCCTAAGACCATGGGTTCAAAATCGTTTCCATAGGCTTTTGTTTCAGAAAAAATAAAAACAATGAAGAAGACGATGTGTTGTCCATCAATGATTCGCTGATTTAAATTTTCGCGCGTTTCCATCTACTAATGCGTTGGTTACTTTTATATTATTTGTTTGTCTATATAATAATTGAATATGCGCTTAGCTCAACTTGCAAACTCTCATTGTTTCAACCTCCAAGACCTGGGTTCGAGTCCCAGGTCTGTATAAATTCCTATATTATTTTGCTATGAATGTTCACAGGCATCTTCAGCGTGAAGGTACACCATGCACCTCCAGGTCAGGCCTTGCCACGTCCGCTTGGAGATCAATCTAAAGGTTGAGAGCTGAAGAACACGTACACAAGAGTCAACGTACCAACATGTTGCGCAAAAAAAGTCAAAAGGACCTGAAGCTTTTGGGCCTGGATTCTTGGACCAACACCTCACTTTGGGGACTTCCACCCCCCCTGGTTTGCTTTTCTTTTCATATTTTATTTATTTTTTTAATTATTGTGTGATTTATTTTTATTGTTTTAATTAATTAATTGTTTTTTCTGCAAAATATAAAAACATCATAAAAAATCCAGAAAAAGATAAAAATGTAATAAATTATTTCATTCTAATATTTTCATAAATAAATTAACATGTAATTATTAGTTTTAATTAGGTCACAATTTTAATTCCTTTCATAATAAAAAATCCAAAAATATGTAGAAATAGGTTTAATTAATTTTGATTCCTTTTAATTTCCCTTTTTTACAATAATAATGTTTATTTTATTTATTTTCTATAATTAAATTTTGTATGTAAATTAACTTAGATTTAAATTAGGTTAAAACTTAATATTTTCACAATAAACTTAAAAACCATTAGAATTAGGGTTTGACGCTTCATTTTAATTTTAATTAATTATTCTTTCTATTAAATCTTAAAAAATACAAAAAGATACCAAAAAAACATTCTTTTTAATTTTAATTTTTAATTCCTTATTAATTCTAATTTTGCAAAAGGGTCCAACGCCCATATTTTTAATTGTTTAATTTGCGCATTTATCTTATTGCTTAAATAATTATGTAATTCTCCCAAAGCGTTGTAACAATTTAACTTCTCGCACTTTTCTTTATTTTGCTTTATTTATTTTTCCGTCAAATCGGGTCCGGTTTAATTTTGGCGATGTGGACCCGCGCCATTTGTAATAGTTGTAGATTTATTTTCCCGCAACTTTTAACTGTTAACAAATATGCATGCAAGAATGAATGGACATAATAAAATCAAGCGTAGATCACAACAAACATGACAAGACAAATTATCAATGAAAACGACACACGAATCGCACACACCACCCCTAGGGTACGCCTCACTGTTGCCTTTCGAAAGGTGATCGTCGAGTAGAGGATGTCTTAGTAAGTCCTCATGATCCGGGAACCTGGCATGAGGGTAGCTTCTAAGGTGTCTTCCCATTGCTCTGGTGATCACCATGTCCCTATAAACTCGAATTGACCCGAACACCTCCAACGGTGGTGCTACCTACCTCTCAATGGTGGGATGGCACTACTTTTAAGGATATTTACACAGACGAATTCCTTAGGGTAGGTAGGTTCTCAAGGGTACTTGCTCTAATTTCAAACAAATCAAAATCTTTTCACACCAACACTTTTCAAAAGCTTTCAAAACAAACTTTTCAAACACTCTGACGTACGAGTCGAACTGAAATTTTTCAAAGAAACTTTTTAAAACCCACATTGAAAAGCAAACAAACCTTTTTGAAAACACATTGAGCAAGTACCTAAGAGCCCATGGATAACCATGGATAGAAAGGGTGCTAACACCTTCCCTTTCTATAACTTACCTCCCGAACCGAGAGCTATCTCTTTAAAGGAATTTTTCTGTGCTTTTGTCCTTTCCATTTGGAGAAAATAAAAGACGGTGGCGACTCTTGCTTCCGCGACATTTCGCGAACCAGCGTTAAACAGTCAGTTCCAGATCCACCGATCACAGAACTGGCGACTCTGCTGGGGAATAAACTTAAAGTGAGGTTTACCTTAGGGCTAGCTCATAACTATGTTTTCAATTGTTTTCCTTGTGTGCTTTATTATTGTGGGTTGCTTGGGAGTTCTATAGATCCTAAACCCGGATCTGGGGGATACCTTTCTTAGAAAGTAGCAACAAAGCTGTGAGGGAACTGTGCGGGGTATACCGACATGGTTGAAACAGTCTACTACGTTGATGTGGCACTTTGGTGTGTACCGGTAACCCTTGAGTTCAGTCAAGGAGAGTACGGGGCCTCCGCGTGATGTCATGAAGCATCAACAGACCTTAGGAACCTTAATTGAACTATCTTGGCCTCTTTAGGGTAGTGAGATAACTGACTTTGGTGCAGTCCGAGGTTGGTTGATACTCGATGCTACACTCAATTGAGGGTTGCTTTCCTGGAATATTTCGGTCGCCAGTTCAGTGGCTAAATCGAAACGATGAACAATGAAAGCAATCCCGTGATATTGGGAACCTTAGAACCCGGTTACTTTGATTAGGACAGGTTGAACTCACCAACTTCAAGAGGGTACTACCCAGACCCCATGCTGGCCTTAAACCTTAAGGGCTTGACTTGTGTGCCTTGTGTGCCTTACATGTTTGTCTTTGTAAATATCTGTGGTGTGTTTAATCATAGCATCATGACATCATCCAGCATCATATGCATTGACTAACCATTTCAGGGGTTCGAATTTTCATCTTTGTACTTGTTTTGTAGGACATGGAAACTGTTCGTAGAAAGACAATTCAAATCAGTCTTGTAAGGGTACCTCCTCAGCTTAAGGAGCTTATATCCAGGATTCCCGAGAACTCTTCATTCAGTGAAAGGCATGGAAGCCTCATCAGCTTGGTCAACACCAACATTGAGGAAGATATGATAAAGGTCCTGTTCCAATTCTTTGACCCTTTGCATCACTGCTTTACCTTCTTGGACTATCAGTTGGTACCTACATTGGAGGAGTTCTCCCGGCTCCTGAAGATTCCTATCCTTGATCAGCTACCCTTCAACGGTACAGAAAAGGAACCTAAGCTTGAAGAGATTGCTAAAGCCTTGCACCTACAGTCATCTGACCTCAAGGGACATTGGGAAGTTAGAAGTGGTATCAAAGGGTTCTTAGCCAGATTTCTGTTTGAAAAGGCCCTTGAATGTTGGAATTCCCTTGACTTGCAGGCTTTTGAAGAGGTTGTGGCCCTCCTTGTTTATGGTTTGGTGTTGTTCCCTAACCCAGATCAGCTCATAGATATCAGTGCTGTCCAGATCTTTATGTCCAGGAATCCTATACCTACGTTGCTGGGGGACATCCTTCACTCATGTTACACTCGAACCATGAGAAAAAGAGGTGTCCTTATGTGTTGCACTCCTCTCCTGGGAAGGTGGTTTATTTCGCACCTTCCACAATCAGTCCTGAAGAATGAGCGGGGTTTGAGATGGTCACAACGGTTGATGACTCTTACACATGCAGATATACATTGGTGCCCTAGGTCCAGAGAAGATGTCACTATCATTGATCGTTGCGGGGAGTACCCTAATGTTCCTTTACTTGGAATCAGAGGAGGTATTACTTATAGTCCATGCCTGGCTTGGAGACAGTTTGGTTATGCTCGGAGAGACGGTCCTCATGACATGTTAATTCCCGACATAGTTTTTGACTTCGACAACGATACTCAAGGACTTCGTCAGAGATTTATCAGAGCCTGGAGAATGCCAAATAGGATAGACAGCAAGACACTAGGGCACAGGAACTCCATCCCTTTGGAGCCTTATCTCAAATGGGTACGCGCCCGCTCCCAGAAGTTAGTGATGCCTTATCCTCACATGATCCCGGTAGTCAAAAAACCAGTCTTGGAAGGGGAAGTGTCTCATGTTATTCAGCACCCTGATATGCCCACATCCTGGGAGGAGATGCAGAAGAGTTGGATCCAGCTTAAGGAGGAAAGGAATTCTCTTGAGACTAGTCTGCATGCCAGTGAAAAGAAAGTCTTGGAGCTCACCCGCCTGTTGCATGAAGAGAGGAATCTCAACACCTACATAGCTCCGAAGAGGATGCGCAATGTGTTTTGGGATTGATTTGATTTTTGTACCTTTTGCCCATGAGGCTTTGATGTATTAAACGATGATTTCTTTAATGATGACGTGTGTTCCCTTTTGTCTACAACAAATTTGAACTTTCGAACCCTTGAATGCATTGCATACGCATTTCATACATCATGTGCATAGCAGGTTTTTCCTCTTTTCAGGTTGCTTACAGTTCTTCGCTGTTTATTTCAGCATCATGAATCCCGAATCTGCATCAACTGAGACATCAATCAAGGCTCTTCAGGCGCAGAATGCGCAGTTCCAGGAACTAATCAAGGGTCTGGCTAAAGGCCAAGAAGAACTAAAGGCTATGCTCCTGAAGAAGGAGAAGAAGAAGAAGAGAAGAACTGTTCTGTTCAACTCGGGCCGAAGGTTTGGCAATACTCTGCAACATGAAGAGGCTGGTTCTTCTGTTGGCAAGAGTCCTTCTCAGGCAGAAGTAAAGGTCCCTAGTCCGGTGGTCTCCGACAACGAGACCGATTTTGATGAAGAGCAGTACCCTCCTTCAGATGACAGATATAAGCAACTGGAGGACAGGTTGAAGGCTATGGAGGTGCAACAGGCACCGGGGCTGGATTTCGGAGATCTGGGTTTGTCGACTGGTGTGATTATCCCGCATAAATTCAAAGCACCATCCTTCTCCAAATATGACGGGGCGTCTTGTCCCAAGCTGCATTTAAGGTCCTATGTTCGGAAAATTCAGCCGTACTCTGCGGACAAGAATTTATGGATCCACTTCTTCCAGGAGAGTCTTTCAGGGACTCATCTCGAATGGTTCTATCAGCTGGATGGGACCAAAGTTCGTAATTGGGAGGAGTTGGCTACTGCTTTCTACAAGCAGTACCAGTATAATGCCGACCTTGCCCCCACACGTACCCAACTCCAGGGTATGGCGTTAGGTGCAAGTGAAGGTTTTAAGGAGTACGCTCAGAAGTGGAGAGACCTGGCTGGCAGGGTGCATCCACCATTGACTGATCGGGAGTTGGTTGACATGTTCTTGGGGACCCTATCTGGGCCATTCTTCAACCATCTCATTGGGAATTCTTCTGCTGGGTTCACTGATTTGATCTTGACTGGAGAGAGGATTGAAGCTGGGTTGAAGTCTGGGAAGATTGCGAAGGGTGCATCATCTAGTTCGGACAAGAAACCATTCAAGAAGGAGTCTAGTGCCGTGTATGGTTCTAGGAAATCAGAGAGACCTGAACACCGCCAATCTGTCAGTGCGGTGATGATTGCTAAGCCTGCTGCCGCTCCTCGGCCAAACAATTCGCAAAGGGCTGAAAGACCCCGGAGGGAGTTTACCCGGCTAAACATGACCCTATCACAGATTCTGCCACAGTTGCTAGCCACCAACTTAGTGACTGTCAGGGAAGCTCCAAAGTTCCCTAATACAACATCTCCCAAGTACAACCCGAATGCTCGTTGTGCTTACCATTCAGAAAGCCCGGGGCACTCTACCGATGACTGTTGGGCACTAAAGAACAAGCTGCAGGACCTCATTGATGCTAAGGAGGTACAGTTTGAGGCGTCTGACAAGCCTAATGTGGTGACAGCTCCCCTGCCTGCTCATGGAGTTAATGCTATTGGGGACGAAGAGGAAGTTGATGAAGCTGAGTTTGATAGCTGGATCTACCCGGCAACCGACAGTGGACTCAACAATTGGAGCGCAAAGGACAATCTCCCTATTTCTTTTGTCACTAAGTAATGAATTCCTATGTTTTGTTATTTTGTAATAAACAATGATAAACTCTATGGCCCAGTGTCTTACCCGAGGCACCGTGGTTCTATTTGTGAGGGCATACAAACTGTCATTTTATACATCATGAATGAAAATCTTGGACGTTTTTCGTATTGCAAATATTGTGTTCCTTTTCTGTCTTTCTTTTCCTTTACATATACTTCAAAACAGCTGTATTTAAACACACACTCACTCATACAGGTTCCAATCCACTCTGGATCTCACTGATAACAACTCTGCTACTGCCAATTATGACTTCGAAAATCCGATCAACTTAGCCGAAGACGAAGGTGAAGATGATTGCGAAGTGCCTGGCGAGCTTGCAAGACTGTTGCTTCAGGAAGAGAGGGCAATTCAACCCCATGAAGAGCCAGTGGAAACAATAAACCTGGGTACTGAAGCAGACAGGAGAGAGGTAAAGATTGGTGCCAACCTAGAGCTCAGCGTGAAGCAACGGTTAACCAAGATGTTGCATGATTATATGGAGATCTTTGCCTGGTCCTACGAAGACATGCCAGGGTTGGATACCGACATTGTGGTCCATCATTTGCCAACTAAGGAAGACTGCCCTCCAGTTAAGCAAAAAGTCCGTCGGATGCGTCCAGAGATGTCAGAGAAGATTAAAGCCGAGGTCATGAAACAGTTTGATGCTGGGTTTCTTGCAGTGACTTCTTACCCTCAGTGGGTTGCTAATGTGGTGCCGGTACCTGAGAAGGACGGTAAGGTCAGAATGTGTGTTGACTATAGGGATCTAAACAGGGCCAGCCCCAAGGATGACTTCCCCTTACCTCACATTGATGTCCTTGTTGATAATACGGCTCAGCACAAGGTATTCTCTTTCATGGATGGCTTTTCAGGTTACAATCAGATCAAGATGGCACCTGAAGACATGGAAAAGACTACATTTGTTACTCAGTGGGGCACCTTCTGTTACAAGGTCATGCCATTCGGGTTAAAGAATGCTGGGGCAACTTACCAACGTGCCATGGTTGCCTTATTTCATGATATGATCCATCATGAGATAGAAGTGTATGTGGACGACATGATCGCAAGGTCCCAGACTGAGGAAGAGCATCTAGATCATCTACAGAAGTTGTTTGACCGGTTGAAACTGTACAAGCTAAGATTGAACCCGAACAAGTGCACCTTCGGGGTAAGATCTGGGAAGTTGCTAGGCTTCGTGGTCAGTGATAAAGGTATTCAAGTGGACCCTGCTAAGGTCAAAGCTATTCAAGAGATGCCAGTCCCTAAGACAGAGAAGGAAGTCAGAGGCTTTTTAGGACGTCTGAATTACATCGCTCGATTCATATCTCATCTGACTGCTACCTGTGAGCCAATCTTCAAGCTGCTAAAGAAAGATCAGGTAGTACGTTGGAACGATGAATGTCAGGCTGCCTTCGACAGAATCAAAGAGTATCTCCAAGAACCACCTATCCTTATGCCACCGGTTGAAGGGAGACCTCTGATACTATACCTGACAGTGCTTGACAATTCAATGGGGTGTGTGCTGGGACAGCATGACGAGTCTGGCCGAAAAGAGCATGCCATTTATTACCTTAGCAAAAAGTTTACCGACTGTGAGACCCGATACTCACTGCTTGAGAAAACTTTCTGCGCTTTGGTATGGGCTGCTCGCCGGCTGAGACAGTATATGCTGACTCACACTACCTTGTTGATCTCAAAGATGGATCCTATAAAGTACATATTCGAAAAGCCTGCTCTGTCTGGGAGGATTGCAAGATGGCAAATGATCTTGACAGAATACGACATTCAGTACACAACCCAGAAAGCCATCAAGGGAAGTATATTGGCAGACCACTTAGCTCATCAAGCTGTAGATGACTACCAATCAATGAACTTCGAGTTTCCGGATGAAAGCATCATGATTGTAACTGATTGTGAAGTACCTGGACCGGATGAAGGACCTGAGCCAGGATCCCGATGGTCTATGCACTTTGACGGAGCCTCCAATGCTTTGGGAAATGGTATCGGCGCCATCATCATATCTCCACAAGGTACTCATACTCCACTCACTGCCCGGCTATGTTTCAACTGTACCAACAACATGGTGGAGTATGAGGCGTGTATCATGGGTCTTCAAGCTGCGATCGACCTAAGGATCAAATTTCTAAGTGTCTTCGGAGATTCCGCTCTCGTGATCAATCAGATTAAAGGAGAGTGGGATACGAAACATCCAAACTTGATTCCTTACAGAGAATGTGTGTTGACCCTGATTCCCCACTTCACGGAGATAACCTTTGAGCACTTTCTAAGAGAAGAGAATCAGTTAGCGGACGCGTTAGCTACAATGTCTTCAATGTTCAAGGTTAAATGGGATAATGAGGCTCCCCGGATCATCATCTGGAAACTGGACGAACCGGCATACTGTTGTGATCTCGAAACTGAATTGGTGACTGAGAAGCCTTGGTACCATGAAGTGAAGAGATATCTGGAAGCTCAGGAATACCCTGAAGGTGCCTCTGTTAATGATAAGAAATTCCTGAGGAGGTTCGCAGCCAAATTCTTCCTTAGCAACGGCATCTTGTACAAGCGAAACCATGATTCAACCTTACTGCGTTGTGTGGATAAGACTGAAGCAGAAAGAATCATGGAAGAGCTACATGAAGGGACCTTTGGTACACATTCCAGTGGGCACACGATGGCAAAGAAGATCCTACGGGCAGGATATTATTGGTCCACAATGGAAGCTGACTGCTACCAACATTCCAGGACATGCCACAAGTGCCAGATTTATGCAGACAAGGTGCATGTTCCTCCGGTTCCCCTGAATGTCCTGACCGCGCCTTGGCCATTTGCAATGTGGGGCATAGACATGATCGGCGAGATTAAACCTACGGCATCCAATGGACATCGCTTCATCCTAGTGGCGATCGACTATTTTACGAAGTGGGTTGAGGCAGCATCCTATGCTACGGTAACCAAGACTGTTGTGGCACGGTTCATTCGGCACAATCTGATCTGTCGATACGGCGTCCCTGAGCGGATTATTACAGACAACGGTACCAATCTGAACAACAAGATGATTGCTGAGCTCTGCGAACAGTTCAAGATACAGCACCACAATTCTTCTCCTTACAGACCGAAGATGAATGGGGCTGTAGAAGCAGCAAATAAGAACATCAAGAAGATCGTGCAGAAAATGACAGTAACGTATAAAGATTGGCACGAGATGTTACCGTTCGCTCTGCATGGGTACCGTACCTCAGCTAGGACGTCAACCGGGGCAACTCCTTTCTCTCTGGTTTATGGTATGGAGGCAGTCTTGCCGATCGAAGTACAAATTCCCTCTCTCCGGATAATGAAGGATGCAAATCTAGAGGAAGATGATTGGATCCAGACACGACTTGATCAACTCAACCTCATTGATGAAAAAAGACTTGCTGCTATCTGTCATGGTCAGACGTATCAGAAACGGATGATCAGGGCATTTAACAAAAAGGTCAGACCACAGGAGTATCAAGTTGGGGATCTGGTAATCAAGATAATTATCCTTCCTCAGAGTGATCCAAGGGGCAAATGGACCCCTACGTACGAAGGGCCATTTGTGGTTAAGCATGTGTTCTCAGGAGGAGCCATGATATTAACCAACATGGATGGTGACGACCTTCCTCACCCCGCCAATGCAGACATAGTTAAAAAATACTACGCATGAAAAAAAGACCCGCTAGGCTGACATGCCTAGGAAAAAATTAGGGCTTCCCGTCGAACCAAAAGGGTTCGGGCAAAATGAAGGGATGAAAATGAAAAAATCTGTACACCCGGCAAGTCGAAAACCTGAAAAGGCGGCTTGGGCAAAAATGGGTATCCCGGTGGATTGAAAACCCAAAAGGGCAGTCCAGGGAAAAATTAGGGATAAAGCGTAATACTATGTCTCAGTGGATCACTTTGCACCCAGAATCCGGTATCTACATCAAGTTCAGACGGCATTGATCAGTCAGCTTCACTTTCAACCAAGGTCATCAAGTGATGAGACGCTCGGAATTATAAAGGCAATAGCAGAGTTGAAACCCAGTGGGATCATTCATATTTCACACAACTGTTTTATTTCTTCTGTACAAAACTTGTATAAACTCTCTTGTTCGGCGGCGTTCTCTTACTAGGACGTCAGCCTCTTGTACACAAAACGCCTATTTTCAGGCCATTCAAAATTAATACAAATATATCTTCAGTTAAACATGCCAAGTGTTTTTCTTTTTCTGTTTTGTTTTGCGAAGAACGTCCAAGGTTCAATTTGTGATATATGCATTGACAGTAATTTGCTAACTCATAAATATTTGCATACGAAACAAAGGAATTAATTGCAGGTGACACTAGAAACAGGGGCAATAAAGAGTTGTCTGAGCAGTCTAATTGTTCTATCCTCCAAGGTACCAAGGTAGGTTCAGCTAAAGAACATGACCAGTATACCTAAATCCCCAGAGAGTGAGCCAACAATGCATTCTTCTCCAAGCTATTATCAGATTATCAAGGAAATTGAGTATCCTCCCGTAGATCTCAACCGCCCCAGCAGCAGCATATATTCAATACAAGCATCCCCGGCAGTCTTGGCCTAAAGATTGTTCCCCGGCGGTATCTCAAATATTCAAAGGGATCACTTCCCCCGCAATTCAAAACTTCCCAAAAAAAAAAAAAAAAGTCCAATCCAGTTTCCCAAGGAAAGTTGGAGTCCATCTTCCCCAAGCAGTAAGCTTATCCCCAGTAAATTCTGGAAGCTTATCCCCTCGCAAAGCACGAACGCGTCGCCCGGCTTTATTCAAAGAGTTATTTCCTTAACAGGATATAACTGGGTTATCCTCAGCCAAAAGCCACGGAAAGGTCGTCGTCAACACAGTTCTTTCCTATCCTCAGCGAAGTCCATTAACACTTCCAATACAACAACGGTATCCCCAACAGAGTTATTATCTACACTCAGCAAGGCATCTCTATCCCCACAGAGTATCACTCCCCAGCATGGTCACTAGAGTATTTTCCTCCCCGCAGAATCTTCCATTTGCCAAGTTTATTCCGCAACGGAGTCATCTTCTCCTACCGGTATTCTTGCAGTTATCATCCCCAGCGGAAGCAAAATCTATTCTTCAACATCAGCCCAGGATATGACTTCCCGGCACCCGTCAAGGATTTACTTTCCTAGACGAAAAATACATTCATAAAACATCACATACATCATTATAGCATGCATAACGCATCGTATCATACAAATCTCATTTACGTTGAGAACATCATTGCTTGAGCCATATCATGCATTGCATATGACTGACCTTTACCTTTCAGGAAAGATGCAGTTAAAATGCTTAAACATATTTCAGAGCCTTCTCTAGTCCAGGTAAATCGACTCCCAACAGATTTTTCTGATAAAGACTCAGCAGAAGCTATGGTCCCCTCTCCGGCAAGTGCGTGAGGTGGTAATTCCTTTTTAGATGTTTCCCTCTCCGACGATGAGTGTGAGGTGATAGTCTCCTATGGTCCCCTCTCCGGCAAGTGCGTGAGGTGGTAATTCCTTTTTTAGATGTTTCCCTCTCCGACGATGAGTGTGAGGTGATAGTCTCCTATGGTCCCCTCTCCGGCAAGTGCGTGAGGTGGTAATTCCTTCTTCAGATGTTTCCCTCTCCGACGATGAGTGTGAGGTGATAGTCTCCTATGGTCCCCTCTCCGGCAAGTGCGTGAGGTGGTAATTCCTTCTTCAGATGTTTCCCTCTCCGACGATGAGTGTGAGGTGATAGTCTCCTATGGTCCCCTCTCCGGCAAGTGCGTGAGGTGGTAATTCCTTCTTCAGATGTTTCCCTCTCTGACGATGAGTGTGAGGTGATAGTCTCCTATGGTCCCCTCTCCGGCAAGTGCGTGAGGTGGTAATTCCTTCTTTAGATGTTTCCCTCTCCGACGATGAGTGTGAGGTGATAGTCTCCTATGGTCCCCTCTCCGGCAAGTGCGTGAGGTGGTAATTCCTTTTTCAGATGTTCCCCTCTCCGACGATGAGTGTGAGGTGATAGTCTCTTATGGTCCCCTCTCCGGCAAGTGCGTGAGGTGGTAATTCCTTTTTCAGATGTTCCCCTCTCCGACGATGAGTGTGAGGTGATAGTCTCTTATGGTCCCCTCTCCGACGGTGTGTGAGGTGGTAAGTCCTTTTCAGATGTTTCCCTCTCTGACGATGAGTGTGAGGTGATAGTCTCTTATGGTTCCCTCTCCGACGGTGTGTGAGGTGACATTTCCTTTCCCTATGATTCCCTCTCCAACAGCGAGTGAGGTGATTTCTTTTCAAGATTATAATGGCCTATGGTTCTCGTTCCGATATTGCAAAGATGGTATTTCTCACCGAGATTTTCTCAACGAGCGTTGTTGAAGTTAAAATCACCCAAGGTTCTCTTACCATTCATGCTAAGGCAGTAACCATCTCTGGTTCATTCATCAGCGTTTGAAACTCCAGACTCAGCTCCTGTAACCAGTCAGGACACATCTATACCAAGCATCTAACATCAGCTCCTGCAACGTGTCAGGTACTCATTTTTCTTTTGCAGGTATGCAGGTTCCCGCTAAGGAATCTCTTACGCAATCAACATTCAGATGGCATCTATAAGCCCATCACCCTATCCAGCAATCTCCAAATGGCATCTATAAGCCCATTCCCCCATCATCACTACTACTATGTGAGCGCAAATTTCTGGGCACTCTAGTGTCCAATCATCTTCTACCCTCGGATTACGAAAGGCACGTCAGCCAATCTGCATCCTCAGGTCTAAGAAGATTGAACAGGGGCAACTGTTGCACCCCAAAATTTGCCCTCCCATATTCTTCAAGAAATTGCCAAGTCAAGTCACAAAATTCCCCAAGGGTTGTGCAGTGCAACTGTCTCCTATACAGTCAAAACTAGGGTTTGTGTTCTGATCAAGAATTGAAAGTTTTCAAAGGCCCAATCAAGTCTCATATGCTTACAAAGGTGGTCAAGCATCTTCATATCAAGTTTCAAGGCATTCAGCTCAAAATTGCACAGTCAAAACCCTAAATTGCACTACAGTCAACTGTAGGGGCAAAATGGTCATTTGACAGTCAAAAGTTCAAATTTTTGGTCAACATATCATTTTGAAGCCACAAACATCATTTGATCAATGCTTGATCATGATTCTCAAAATTTGGCTCAGAAAATCATCAAGATGCAAAAGTTACTATATTTGGACAGTTGAAAAAGTCAACTGAAATTGACCAGGGCATAACTTTCACATGGATTATCAGAAAAATTCCATCCAAAGCTCATTTTGAAGAGAAAGACATTTCCTACAACTCATCTTCATACTTCAAGTCCAAGAAATGCTCTCACAAAAAGTTATCAATTTCAACATTATAGGTCATTTTCAAAAGTCAACAAAAAGGGACTTTAAGTCAAAGGCCATAACTTGAGATTGGTAAATCAAAATGGCATGGGACATAAGACATTGGTTAGAGGACTCAAAGACCTTTCCAAAATGTCCAAGAACATGTGAAAAGCTTAAAAATTGAGCAAGTTATGCCTTGTGGAAGTTGGGAAATTTTTGGGAATTTTGAAAAGTCAACTTTACTTCAAATGACCTAAAATTGCTAATGGGCCCATTTTTCTTCCAAGATTCATCATTCCAAGCATGTGCACGACCACTTGGCCCAAAGGGAAGTATTTTCTCAATTTTTATTTATTTACTTGAATTTATATTAATATTAATTCATTTAAATTATTTAAATATGTGAAAAATATCTACTTTGACCTAAAAAATCTTTTTATGCATGTTTTGCTTTCAAAATCTCGTGCACATCCCAAACATGGAAAGAATTGGACTAATTGATCATAATTGAACAAAAATGCACATGAAAAGATATGGAAAAGATCTTAAGGAAATCAAATATTGAAAACCATTATGGCCATGGATTTGATTGAGTTTTGTTGCCCTAATACATTCACTACAAAGGCCTGAACCTAAACCTAATCCTGAGAGACTGAAAGCTGCGCATGAGAGGCTATTACAAACTTGAAAAATTGCTTGAAAACTCAAAAACTGAAATCAACTTTAGGAGGCGATTCAAAGCACCATTCTTGTCTCAATAGCTTCCTGAAACCTCACTGAACGTGCTCCAATCAAAAACAACCACAAAAGCTCCAGGAATTGGTACCTGTAACTCAAACTGTAAAGCAAAAAATTTATAATCGTATATCATCTTTTAAGCATTTTCACAGTATTCTATTCATGGCATCATGTTTGTTTTGAGCTTCTGAAACTAACCATTGTGTTTGATTGAATTTTTACACGCCATACGCGATTATGCCATAACTGCTTTTTAGGGTTTACAGCGTTTGAAAATTGGGGTTTCCCAAACCAAGTAAAATTAGGGTTCCAGACCCATGCCATTCAAATCAGTACATCAAGACGAAGAGATCTTGACCCTCGCGATCAATTTATTGACATCATAGCGCTAGTCGCTATTTTCTTGAAGCTAGCCTAAGACCATGGGTTCAAAATCGTTTCCATAGGCTTTTGTTTCAGAAAAAATAAAAACAATGAAGAAGACGATGTGTTGTCCATCAATGATTCGCTGATTTAAATTTTCGCGCGTTTCCATCTACTAATGCGTTGGTTACTTTTATATTATTTGTTTGTCTATATAATAATTGAATATGCGCTTAGCTCAGCTTGCAAACTCTCATTGTTTCAACCTCCAAGACCTGGGTTCGAGTCCCAGGTCTGTATAAATTCCTATATTATTTTGCTATGAATGTTCACAGGCATCTTCAGCGTGAAGGTACACCATGCACCTCCAGGTCAGGCCTTGCCACGTCCGCTTGGAGATCAATCTAAAGGTTGAGAGCTGAAGAACACGTACACAAGAGTCAACGTACCAACATGTTGCGCAAAAAAAGTCAAAAGGACCTGAAGCTTTTGGGCCTGGATTCTTGGACCAACACCTCACTTTGGGGACTTCCACCCCCCCTGGTTTGCTTTTCTTTTCATATTTTATTTATTTTTTTAATTATTGTGTGATTTATTTTTATTGTTTTAATTAATTAATTGTTTTTTCTGCAAAATATAAAAACATCATAAAAAATCCAGAAAAAGATAAAAATGTAATAAATTATTTCATTCTAATATTTTCATAAATAAATTAACATGTAATTATTAGTTTTAATTAGGTCACAATTTTAATTCCTTTCATAATAAAAAATCCAAAAATATGTAGAAATAGGTTTAATTAATTTTGATTCCTTTTAATTTCCCTTTTTTACAATAATAATGTTTATTTTATTTATTTTCTATAATTAAATTTTGTATGTAAATTAACTTAGATTTAAATTAGGTTAAAACTTAATATTTTCACAATAAACTTAAAAACCATTAGAATTAGGGTTTGACGCTTCATTTTAATTTTAATTAATTATTCTTTCTATTAAATCTTAAAAAATACAAAAAGATACCAAAAAAACATTCTTTTTAATTTTAATTTTTAATTCCTTATTAATTCTAATTTTGCAAAAGGGTCCAACGCCCATATTTTTAATTGTTTAATTTGCGCATTTATCTTATTGCTTAAATAATTATGTAATTCTCCCAAAGCGTTGTAACAATTTAACTTCTCACACTTTTCTTTATTTTGCTTTATTTATATTTCCGTCAAATCGGGTCCGGTTTAATTTTGGCGATGTGGACCCGCGCCATTTGTAATAGTTGTAGATTTATTTTCCCGCAACTTTTAACTGTTAACAAATATGCATGCAAGAATGAATGGACATAATAAAATCAAGCGTAGATCACAACAAACATGACAAGACAAATTATCAATGAAAACGACACACGAATCGCACACACCACCCCTAGGGTACGCCTCACTGTTGCCTTTCGAAAGGTGATCGTCGAGTAGAGGATGTCTTAGTAAGTCCTCATGATCCGGGAACCTGGCATGAGGGTAGCTTCTAAGGTGTCTTCCCATTGCTCTGGTGATCACCATGTCCCTATAAACTCGAATTGACCCGAACACCTCCAACGGTGGTGCTACCTACCTCTCAATGGTGGGATGGCACTACTTTTAAGGACATTTACACAGACGAATTCCTTAGGGTAGGTAGGTTCTCAAGGGTACTTGCTCTAATTTCAAACAAATCAAAATCTTTTCACACCAACACTTTTCAAAAGCTTTCAAAACAAACTTTTCAAACACTCTGACGTACGAGTCGAACTGAAATTTTTCAAAGAAACTTTTTAAAACCCACATTGAAAAGCAAACAAACCTTTTTGAAAACACATTGAGCAAGTACCTAAGAGCCCATGGATAACCATGGATAGAAAGGGTGCTAACACCTTCCCTTTCTATAACTTACCTCCCGAACCGAGAGCTATCTCTTTAAAGGAATTTTTCTGTGCTTTTGTCCTTTCCATTTGGAGAAAATAAAAGACGGTGGCGACTCTTGCTTCCGCGACATTTCGCGAACCAGCGTTAAACAGTTAGTTCCAGATCCACCGATCACACGTGCCTTCAAAACTAGGAGTTCACTTGCCCCTAGAATCAGTGTTGAAAGACATGATCTTCCTGAGCACGGGGTTGCCTTCTCTGTATTCACGAGGTTTGACCTTTTTATCAAAAGATTTCTTCATTCTTTTTTGATATAATTGGCCGTGACACAAGGCTGTCATTATCTTCTCATCAATCAAATTCAATTGGTCAAACCTGTTCTAGACCCATTCAGCCTGTGTCAACTTGGTTTCCATTATCACACGCAACGAGGGAATCTCAACCTCAATTGGGAGTACTGCTTCCATTCCATACACAAGGGAGAACGGGGTTGCTCCTGTTAAAGTGCGAACAGATTTCTGATATCCATGCAGAGCAAAAGGGAGCATTTCATGCCAATCCTTATAAGTGACAACCATTTTCTAGATAATCTTCTTGATATTCTTATTAGCAGTTTCAACAACCCCATTCATCTTTGGCCTGTATGGAGATGAATTATGATGGACAATCTTGAATTCTTCACACAATTCTGTCATCATCTTATTGTTCAATTTTGAGCCATTGTCAATGATGATTCTGCTCAGCACACCATACTGGCATATAAGATTATTCTTAATGAAGCGCAAAACCACCTGCTTAGTAACATTGGAATATGAAGCAACTTCCACCCACTTGGTGAAGTAATCAATTTCCACCAAGATAAAACGGTGCCCATTCAAAGCTTTAGGTTCTATCATCCCAATAATGTCAATACCCCACATAGAGAAAGGCCATGGGGAGGAAATCACATTGAGGAGCGTCGGAGGCACATGGCCCTTGTCTGCATAAATCTGGCATTTATGGGACTTCTTTGCAAATTTGTAATAGTCAGATTCCATTGTCATCCAATAATAACCTTCCCTTACCATCTTTTTAGCCATCGAATATCCATTGGCATGAGTGCCAAATGAACCTTCATGAGTCTCATGCATCAACATGTCAGCTTCGTGTCTATCCATGCATCTGAGCAAGACCATGTCATAATTTCTCTTGTATAACATATTTTCACTAAGGAAGAAACTGCCTGCCAATCTTCTCAATATCTTTCTATCTTTCTTTGACGCACCAATCGGGTATTCCTGAGTCTGAAGAAGATGCTTGATATCTTAATACCAAGGTTTTTCATCTGCTACCTCCTTTGTTGTAAACACATGAGAAGGCCTATCCAGCCATCGTATCGTAATTCGGGGTATATCATTCCAAGTATTCACTTGGTATATAGAAGCCATAGTTGCCAGAGCATCCGCCATTTGGTTTTCATCTATAGGGATGTGATGGAATTCAACTTTATTGAAGAATGGTAATAATCTTCTAGCATAATCTTTGTAAGGGATCAAGTCGGGGTGACGAGTATCCCATTCTCCTTTAATCTGATTTATTACTAAAGCTGAATCACCATACACGTCTAGAATTTTAATTCTGAGATCAATAGCTTCTTCGAGACCCATGATGCAAGCCTCATATTCTGCCATATTATTAGTGCAATCAAATGTTAACCTTGCAGTAAAAGGAATGTGCGATCCATGAGGAGTGACAATCACAACACCAATTCCTTTACCATAAGCGCTCACAACTCCATCAAATATCATACTCCAACGAAATTCCAGGTCAGGACCTTCCTCAGGTAATGGTTCATCACAATCTTTCACTTTTAGGAACATCACATCCTCATCGGGGAATTCATATTCTGCAGACTGGTGATCTTCCCCTGGTTGGTGAGAAAGATAATCTACCAACACACTACTTTTAATAGCCTTTTGAGTATGGTTTCGATATCATATTCAGATAACAACATCTGCGAGCGGGAAATTCTCCTAGTAAGAGCAGGCTTTTCAAAAATGTACTTGATTGGATCCATTTTGGAGATCAACTAAGTGGTGTGATTCAACATATATTACAGCAAACGCTTTGCCGCCCAGGCCAAAGCACAACATGTTTTTTCCAGCATGGAATACCGCGACTCACAATCAGTGAATTTTTTGCTGAGATAATAAATGGCGAACTCCTTCTTCCCAGTTTCATCCTTTTGTCCCAGAATACAACCCATGGATTTATCTAACACTGTTAGATACATAATCAATGGTCTTCCTTCAACGGGAGGGAGCAAGATAGGAGGTTCAAGAAGATATTCTTTAATACTCTCAAATTCCCTTTGGCAGTCATCCATCCACACACAACCTTGATCTTTCTTTAACAACTTAAAGATCGGTTCACATGTTGCAGTCATGTGGGAAATGAATCTGGAAATATAATTCAAACGCCCGAGGAAACCTCTGACTTGCTTTTTAGTTCTTGGTGCTGGCATTTCTTGAATTGCTTTGACATTATCAGGGTCAACTTCAATTCCTTTCTGGCTAACAATGAAACCCAAAAACTTCCCCGATCAAACACCGAAGGTGCATTTATTTGGACTCAAGCGGAGACGATACTTCCTCAAACACTGAAACAACTTCAACAAATCTTCTATATGCCTTTCTTCAGTATGGGATTTGGAAATCATATCATCAACATATACTTCCATTTCCTTGTGCATCAGATCATTGAATAGGGTTGTCATAGCCCTCTGGTACTTTGCACCAGCGTTCTTCAACCCGAAAGGCATCACTCTGTAAAAGAATGTTCCCCAGGGTGCGATAAACATTGTTTTTTCCATGGCCTCTGGAGCCATTCTTATTTGATTATACCCGGAAAATTCGTCCATGAACGAGAATACTTTGAATTTTGCTATGCTATCCACTAACATGTCGATATGAGGAAATAGAAAATCATCTTTTAGACTAGCTTTATTTAGATCTCTGTAATCTACGCACATGTGGACTTTTCTGTATTTTTTCGGTACTGGGACAATATTGGAAATCCATTGAGGATACACTGACGTCACAAGAAAACCAGCATTAATCTGCTTTAGAACCTCCTCTTTAATCTTTACTGCCATTTCTGGGTGAGTTCTTCTCAACTTTTGTTTAATTAGCAGACACTCTGGCTTCAACGGCAAATGGTGCTCGACAATATTTGCATCTAGACCAAACATACCTTGGTAATACCAAGCAAAAATATCCACATACTCTTTCAACAACTCAATCAACCTTCTCTTCACATCGGGATGCAACGATGCTCCAATCTTGACTTCCTTCGGATCTTCTTCTGAACCCAAATTGATCACTTTTAAAGGCTCTTTATATGGCTGAATGGTATTTTCCTCGTGCTCAAGCAACCGTGAGACCTCTTCTATAATCTCATCATAATCTTCTTCTTCAGCCACAAACACAGGACATTCAAAGTTGGGAGAGGGTGCAGGGTCATTGTATTAAACAGGTTTTTTAATTAATCTGCACATATGATTTATGATTGCTTTTAGAAATTGACACATATAACAAGTGATCATGCAGATTGAATTTCAGTTATTATTTATTTTGAAAGGGTTTTTTTTATTACCATTTTACAAGAAAAAGCAGGAAATAAAAACATAATTTGGGAAGCAAATACAACTTTTATTAATGATCTTAAAAGTCACAGCAAACAGATAAGCCTTACAACATTAATACTTTCACCTTGGGCAGAGTGAAAGCCTTTTAAGAAAAAAATATCAATCAAATCAAATTACTTTGAAACATGTATGCAAGAGGGAACATCAATGGTGACCCAGTTCTGAACCCTGACTCCATGCGTCACATAATTCAGCATTTCCTGCTCTACTTCATCCTCCTCAACAGCATTAACTCCAGAATCAGTTGGATGGAGGTAACCTCCGCTGCGGAAAACATCATGATAGCTGCTCATAGTAGACTTTGACTTTAAACTTTCGCCTTTGCCATTCTTCGAAGAGAAACCGAAGCCAGTTCTGTTCTTGTTCACAAGTGGATCCACAATTCGTCCCCAAACTGCACTAGGACCATTGCACATAACCTACTGCGCGTCCTTTAGCGAGACCGTGGAATTCTCATTTCCCCTTATGTTGTCAATGGATAGGGCTTGGAACTTGGTTTCAACAGCAGCTTCATCTGCTTCTACAATACTGAAGGAGGAAAAATGAGATATCAACAATGCCTGCTCCCCATTTATGATCACTACCTTCCCTTCACGCACAAACTTTAACTTCTGATGTAAAGTTGAAGTCACAACCCCTGCTTCATGTATCCATGGCCTTCCTAGCAAACAACTATATGTGGTAATAATGTCCATGACTTGGAAGGTTATCTGGAACAAATATGGTCCTATATGGATAGGTAAGTCCACTTCACCGATGACAAATTTCCTTGACCCATCAAACAACTTCACAATGATGCCTCTCGGGCGCATAGGCGTTCCTTGATATTTCAACTTCATGAGAGTACTCCTTGGTATAACATTCAATGCAGATCCATTATAAATTAGCAAATTGGATATCGAATCATTCTTGCAGTTCTTAGATATGTGGAGGGCCAGGTTGTGATTCCTTTCTTCATCTGGTAATTCATCATCGCAGAAACTCAAGTTATTATATGACGTAATGTTTCCAATTACACTGCTGAATTAATCTATTGGCATGTCACTCTCCACAAAAGCTTGGTCCAGTACCCTCATCAAGGATTCTCTATGAGCAGAGGAGTTCATTAATAAAGCTAAGATAGATATCTTTGAAGGAGTCTGCAGTAGCTGATCTACAATTCTGTAGTCTCTCATCTTAATTATCTTCAAAATATCATCCACTTCTTTCTCTAGCGTAGCTCCACTAGTCTCTCTTGTAGTCTTCTTAGGTTCATCATTCTCAACAATTTTCTTTCCAGCAGAAACATCTCTCCGAACAACCAGCGCAAACACACGACCGCTACAGGTCACCCTGCTATTTTCAGCTATATTTCCAACATCAGGCATTGGCTGGATGGGAACTTCCACACTGTCTTCCAAGATTGTAGCGTTGTATTTGTAAGGCACAACCTTATCTGATTTGTAGGGGATAGGACCTGGCAAAGTAATTACCAATGGGGTAACAGCTGGCTTGCTATGATGCTCCACTTTAAAATTGGCTGGTGCACCGATACAAGGCACAATGACGTTTACCCCTTCTTCAACATAACCAGTCACCAATAAGTCATTTCTGGAAAACAAATCTTTGTCTGAAGAGAAATACTCATCCGTGGAGGCATACTATTCCTCTGACTCTTCTTCCTTTAAACAAACCTCAACCATATCAACTTCATGATAATCATCCCTCTGACCTATGATCTTGATAGTTCCATTATCTAACAGCAATTGAACACCCTTCTTCACGATTGAACATCCTCAGGGATCTCAACAGCAAATTAGGCAAGATCCATATTGGTGTTCCACCTTACCAGCCGTATGGAAAAAGGTAGTGTGCAACTTCACGAGGTCCTCATTCATATAATCTGCATAAAAAATTCTAAATTCACCAGGACATCCAAAAACCATATTCACTTCCTCTTTATACTCTGCCCTAGGCTTGATTATATGGATTAGGCCCTCATTCATCATCTCCTATAAATCAGCCTTTATCGTATCGCAACCCTGTATATCTGTACTGCAAGTAGAAAAACCGTTATGGTCATGTGTATAGTAGCTAAATTCACAGAGGTCTGCATGCATTTTCACCAAATCTGCTCTAACCAGATTAATGTCAAAAATCAGGAAATTGCCTGGACACCCGGCCACCATATTCATAGCATTTACTCCCCTATGCTTGGGTAGAGGATTATCCATCACATTAGGTCCCATGTCTTTGAAAGATAGAACACCAGACTTCACCAATTTATGTACCTCAGTTTTCAAAGGATAACAATTCTCGACATTATGTCCTGGTGCTCCCTGATGAAAAGCACATGTTTGGTCTGCCTTGTAATACCAAGGAAATGGTGACGGTATGGCGGGAGGTGGTCGTGTCTGGACCAACTTCTTCTGAATCAATGCTGGTAATAGCTCTGTATAGCTCATAGGAATAGGGTGATAACTCTCCCTTCTCTGATTATACCCTTAATTCCCTTGCTGGGACGGTCTCTGATAAGCAACGGTAGTTAGAGCGACATTCATAATAAGAGTAACTGAGGTGACTTGCTAATGACGCTGATAATTCCTTCTAGGAGCGTTTACCCTCCTCTCTTGCATAACAACATTTGCATATCCTTCTTTCTTCTTGGTAAACTCACACGATGGCTTCTTTACACCTCCAGACACTTCACTTTTTGTCAAACGGCATTCTCTTACAGCCTCTTCCAAGCGGATACCCATTCCTACAATCTCAGTAAAGTCAATTGGTGCGCTTGCTACCATCCTTTCGTAGTAGAAAGCACCCAGCATGTTTAAGAAAATCTTAGTCATCTCATTCTCTTCCATGGGAGGAATCACTTGGGCGGCTACCTCGCGCCATCTCTGTACATACTCTTTGAAAGATTCCCTGTCATGTCCATATTGTACTTGTATTGTTGGATGAATGCTTCTCCCAAATCATTAAAAGTATGGATATTGGCGCTGTCCAAACTCATATACCACTTCAACGCAACACCAGTCAAACTATACTGAAAAAGTGAATCAGCAGACGCTGATCATCAGTATGGGTAGACATTCTCCTCACGTACATCACCAAGTGATCCTGAGGGCAAGTGTTTCCCTTATACTTCTCAAACTCCGGGACCTTGAACTTAGAAGGTATCTTAACGTTCGGTACCAAACATAACTCATTCACATTATGCCCAAAAAGCTCTTTTCCCATGAGGGCCTTCATCTCTCTCTGCATCTTGTCAAATTGCTCTTGAAAATCATCCATTCTGTCATAAATACCCAAGTATTCACTCAGCGGAGGGAAAGAACGACATACATCATCATTAACAAACGGAACCATATTCACCGAAGGAGGTGCAGTAGGAACAATATGCACCACAAGAGATGTCAGAGTAACAATAGTCTGAACCACTAGAGTATCTTGAGGACCAAGATTGAAACCTTCTGGTACAAAATTCTCTGGCATTCCCCATGGATAACCTTGAGGCATGCAATTCTGAACAACAGCCAGAGTAGCAGATACAGGAACAGTCGAAACTTCAGTATTTGCCCTTGTTGGTTGAGGTTGAACACTCGGTGGCTGATTTTGAGCAGCCACCAGAGCTTCCATCAGAGTAGTCATATTGGCCATGCCGACCTTCAATGAAGAAACTTCTTCGCGCAGCTCACGATTCTCTTGTTCTAAGTTGTCCATCTTCTTTTTGAAATTAGTCTGAGTGTTGTAGTGATGACTCAACTTGCTGAACAAAGTAAAGAAGCTGGGTTAGAAACCTGGATATGCATAACAAATGCAAGAAATATGTGCAATATGATGCATGATATGCAATGCACATGATTAATTTTACTTCATTATTTAATATTTCAAGGGATTTAAGGTTTATAGACATATTGCAAACATCAAAATTATAAAGCTTTTGAAATACTCGAATTTTTTATTATAATAACTCCAAAATGGATTACAAGTTTCAATGATCTCAAGCACAAGATGAAAATACAATCTAAAACCCTGAGAAAAAGAACTGATGGAGATCACTCTATACGTTGGCGCTTCACCGTGAGTCTGGTAATCTGAGCCTTCAACCTCTGGTTTTCTTCCATATGTCTGATGGAAATATCCTTCCAATCATCGGAATCAGGAAGTAAGTGATCAACACCCGATTGAGGTTAGGAGAAAATAAATCCCCTTTCCTCTCCATAGAATCTACCGCTTGATTCTCAAGGATCTCAATCAAGTCATCTTTCTCCTTCAGGTCTACTCTGTAGGAACTTTCTAAAGTTTGGAACTTGTTCTTCCAAGCATCCCTTTCATGTTGCATCCTAACCAAAGCAAGTTGCAGCTCTTCCATATCATCTAATAAGGGAGGAGTGGTCTTCACAAATAGATCAGGCATGGGTGTCTCCCGGGTATACGACAACTTTAACTGAATCGCTCTCGATCTGATCCATTGCAGATATGGCTCCAAAGAAACAGCACCCCTAGGTCTCAAATCCTTCCTACCCTTCTTATGAATGTGATTCCAGGCCTTCACAATCTGCTCCCTAGCTTCCCTACGGTCTTACCCTTCCTTCAGAAAGAAACTACTCAAATGAATATTATGTGGTTTATCCCTCATCGGATAACCAAGTTGTCGCCGTGCAAGAATAGGGTTATAGTTAATTCCTCCCTTTGTACCAAGAAGAGGTACATTGGGGAAACTACCACAACTATCAATAATCTATATATCCTGGTAATTTCGATGATACCAATCAATATCCGAGTGAGTAAGTTCCATGATCTTAGGAGCCCAACAGGGCTCCTTCTTGACATCCCAAAAAGCATCAGACTGAGGAATATGAGAGATAAACCACCGGTACAACAGAGGTGTGCAATAGATAATCATCCCCCCATGATAAGAATTTTGAAGATGGATAGAGTAATAAGCATCACCCAACAGTGTAGGAACTGGGTTTCCAATCATGAAGATCCTGATAGCGTTAATGTCAACAAACCTGTCCACATTAGGAAATAAGAACAACCCGTAAGAAAGTAGGGAAAAGATGGCCTCAAAAGCAACTGTACTCTTCATTCTGGAAAAGTAACAAGCTTTCTCCAATAAGAACTAAGCTGGTAATCCTCTAATCCCCCCTTTAGTAGTCATATGGGCTTCCACCTCAGACTTCTCCAGGTGAATCAAAGCATCAATCTCATGTGATTTTGGCTCACCCTCCAAACCAGTAAAAGGAACACAATCGGTAACAGGTAAAACCAATAGATAATAATACTCCTCCAGTGTAAACATCAACTGATAGTCAGGAAAAGTAAAGAAATGATACATCGGATCATAGAATTGGACCACGATCGAGAGAATACCCTCCTTCATCTTCAGCTTCATGATATGAATAATGGACCCATACTTCTTCTGAAAGTCTACAGAACACTCGATCTCGGGGATTAGAATGATCAACTCATCTATCTTGGGATCCTTGAAACTGTACTTCCTGGTCTTTCTATTTCCAGAATCCATGGTTGAAAAGTACCTGAGATATTCACAAATAGTCAACCTTTAAATCCCTTGAAATATGGTTTCTTCAAAAGATACTTATGAGTGCATGGATGCATGATGCAACAATCACACACAAGATCACACATATAGGGTTCATAGGTTCAACATCACGAGAATGAGGTTGAAGGTACTATGCATAAGGTGTTGGTCTAAAGTTATCACCTGCCGAACAAGGTTCTAGAGGTTCCAAGAGTCTACGTCCTTCCTTTGGATATTACCAACTTCTCGATTAACTCAGTAATTAGTAATATTCTCAAGAAATACTCGTCCGAGCGTAGTATCGCGTGACAAATATTTTTGGATTAATCTGTCATAGCTTCCGCACTACACCTAAAAGGAAAAGATGGGTTTGGTATTCTACGATCCTCAGTTTCAGCAGGCTTCCAGGTCGAAAGAAATACGTCTTCCCGATTACTCGGTAAACGACACTACAGTCAAAGGGGCCTCCACTGAGTGGGGGATCTCATGCCTCATTTTTTGGGATTACTCCCTCAAAGTTAACATGACTATACCGCCCTTCCTATCTTAAAGTTTGCCCAAGTTCGGGTATAGGACTTATGAGTAATCACCAAGAACCTTGAAAACCATGAAAAATCCAAACAAACATATATACAACATATAACATAAAAAACAACAATAACACATATAAAGATATAAACAAAGATAAGCTTAACCCACTTAGGGATGGACCATCAAGAGGTCAATCTCTCCCCGGTGAAGTCGCCATTTTTATGTAGTAGTAGAACTGTTCAAGACTAAGCCATTGGATTGACTAGACTTTATACAAATAAAAATAAAAATTTTCACTGCGCTTTAGTGTTTCCAAAGGAATGGGAAAAGAGAGAATAACCCAAAAAAAGGGGAAAGATTCAAGGTAAGGGGGTTGGTTATGCAAAGGGAAGATATTAGCATCCTAAACATCTACGGTACTCCGCAGGAGCCTCTTTGTAAAATCTGTATGTTTTGGCTATAAAAAATGTTGTATAAAAATGGACGGTGGAGATGAGAAAAGAAATATATTTATTTTATAATTTTTGCACCCGCCGCGGTTGCGAACCTTTAGTGCCTACGTACCACCTTTTAGTGCAATAGGGGATCAGGGTACACGTAGTTCATATTTTAAAAATTTAAAACACAAATGTGTTGGTTAATTTTATAAGATAAAACATCATCGTCATTGTCTGTGTGGAAAGCATACCTACTACCCATAATTATGAGAAAGTAGAATTTTCATCATCTCAAAGTGGAGGATATGGCCTGGATCTTAAAATCAATAATGCCTCACTCAACACCCAAGTGGAAAATATCTCTCTTGACTACACATTGTAGAAGTATAGTTGTTTGCATCATTAAAAGAATTGACAAGAGTTGAATCTTTTGAGAAAAGTTTAAGAGTAAGAGCCAAAGTGGCAAGCTGGTTTGAAATGAGATTGATTGACTTTTAGTCTTCTCACAAAAAATGTCAAGGTATCATTAAGTTGATTGGGGGTTTATTTATGGAAATGTTTTGAAAATGCATGGACATAAGTCCAAGTTTATTATAAAAGTGTTTCAAGTTTAAAACAAGAAGAGTTTTCAAAAAGAGGAAGAAGACTTTTGAAATTAAAGAAGATGGGAGGAGAAGAAGAGGTTATCCTAAAGCATAAGGTAAAAGCTAGGGATAAGAACCATCTAACCAACAAGAAGCCAATACTTGACATTATGAGCCAAGATAGAATTCCCATTCCTTGGATTGAAACCAAGCAAGCAAAAATACTAGACCTCTTGAAAGAACCAAACTTCAAGTGTATTAAGTCTTCACAATAATTGGGCAGAGTAACGGCTGTATACGGGTGAATTCTAGACTACAAACAAAGGATGTAATCACAAAAACCTGCACACAAAAACAAATAAGCAACCCAATGTCTTGAGGTAAACCTCAAGAACTCCAGACAAAATAATCAGATAAGATCTCCAAGATAGGTCAAGGTTTCTAATCATAAGTCCAAGAAAAGTCCCATGCTCCATAATGCCAAGGATAGTAACCAAATAGTCCAAGTACCATTAAAGATTTTTTTAGGGTTTATGTTGATTATTAAGTATCTTAAGAAAGGAAAATAAAAGCTCAAGTGAGCAAAGTAAAAATGGCAAGAAAATAAATGCTCAAATGAGCAAAGATGGAAATGGCATGAAATGTAAATGCTAAAAGTAAATAGTACATAAAGCATAAAAAAGAATAAAAACATAAGGTAAAATAAGTCAATAATTAGTAGTTAGTTGGATGACCATCTTGAAACTTGCATTTGGAACTCATTAGAGGATTGGTAGAACCAAAGCCTCCACAAAACAAGTTGCATTTGCTTTTTGTCAAGTATATCATCCATTTGGAATTCTCATAAGTACCATTTAATGATCAACGATGTTTAAGTGTTCTGCGTTGACCAAAGGTGTTGTAGATTCATTAGAGGATTGGTAGAACCAACGTCTACATACAATGATTCTCAAGGTTATTGGATCAAAGAGATCAAATTAACATGCTTGGGCTTGAAATCGTAAGTTTGGGCCACGAATGATCATTTATTCGAATCGAGACAAAATTTAGCGTTATGTTAAGAAATCCTAAGTGGACTTATATTGAAGTCACACCTATTTTGAGGCCAGTCAATAGCAATTTATGCACCATTTATTTTGAGACATGATATAGAGATCATGCTCCAACAACATCTAGTGCAATAAGAAAGGGATAGGATGAAGAGGGGATGGGAAAAAAGAATAAACCACTTTTGAATAAAAAATTTAATCAAACTATTATTAAAATCGTTCATCCATTTTGATGGAGTTGAACTCAACACCCAAAATCCAATAATGTTAATAAAGTCATGATAAAAAAATCAACTCAAGACAGCCAGAAAATAATCACAAAATAATATTATATTTAATATATACATTAAAAGGGTTTAAAAAAGTTTAAAAATCAAAATAGAGGAGAAAAATGTCAACTATGTTCAAATTAATCAAGAAAGAAAAAGTAAGGCCATAGAAAAATCAGAAATGGAATCCAATATTTTTATAAAATTTTTGGTAATTTTTAAAAGTCAGAAACTATTTTAAAACTATTTAAAATTGCTCAAACAAATAGAAAATAGGTCAAAAATAGTAAAACCCAATATAAAAGCCCATAAAATTTCCAGAAAGTCAAAAATATGCAAAATAATATTTATGAATTTTTTCATAATTAAAAAATGTCAGAAAGTATTTTTTAAGTAATTAAAAGAAAGCAAATAATTCAAAAAAATACAAAAAATATCAAATGTCAAAATAAAAATATGAAAAAATAGTCATGAGATCAGAAATAATTCAAAGTATTTTTGTGAATTTTTTCATAATTTTTGGATAAAAAATAAAAGAGTTGTGAATTTTTGAAAATTTAATCAATAAAAATATAAAATCAGAAAAATAAAATAAAACCGAAAAGATGTGGACCATCAGATCATTGTCAAAACACGTTAGTAAGCTGATCCAGTGGACCAGATGCGCTGTGCTTGATATGGACCTTAATGAGATACGCATAGGATCAGAAAAAGGGCAACAATGAAATTAAAACGTTTGGCACGCTATCATTGGCTGAGACGAGACATGTCATCGTCTTTAACCTTCAGACACCCTGCAATGGGGATTTTGTGAGATCCTCCAAATGGAAAAATTAGGATTCCAGGCTAGTATCATTGAACTCGTCTCTTTAAGATGATTCTAACACCACCATCGCGCCAAATTTATATAAGGTATGGAGAGAGATATGAATCAAAAACCCAGAAAGTAGCGATCACCTTCAATTTGAGATTTCTCTCTCAATTCTTAATGGATTTAAAAATTGTAAGCAACATTGGAACCAGGAGAAGGAGTAGAATAGATTAGTGCTTGATTTGGATCCAAATGGTGGAGAATTATACCTTTTCGAAGTTCAAGGAAGAAACTCTGAAACTGGACTTCTGTAGCTTGAATTATGGCTCATTTTGATTGGTTTAAGTGCTGGAGAGTTTATATGATGCTTAAGGATGATGAATGCGCAAATAATTTTGGAAAAGGGAGCTTAAATCTCAGAAACTGAATTCAAAAAAGATGGGTTCGTGTGAAGTTTTTGCAGGGTGTTTTTGGCTCTCAAAGCTTGAAGAAATGAATGGGGGATGACCCTCTATTTATAGGTAAGTGAATAGGAATGAAAATTGGAAGAAACAGGGAAGTTTGGAGGGAAATTCAGTGAAGGTCGAGCACGAGTAAAGTGTGACTTCATTTCCATCAAAACTCAACCAAATCTTGCGTTTTGGGGTTCTAATCACTTCTGGCAAGTTTTCTAATCATGTTTAAATAAAAAATGCGCATAAGTCTTGTGTATAGAAGTCACATTATGGATTTCAAAATTCCGAGTTTGTGGAAAATTCAGTTTCAAATTACCAAATTCAAATCCATGGCATTTCCAACTCAAGGAGTCTTAGGGCATGATTCTTGATGCTTTAGAAAGATGAGGTTACAAGCTTTGCAATGGAAAAAATAATGTAGTTAAATGTCTACTTGAGATTAAAGTTTCATTGTGTCAAAGTTGAAGAAAAAGGGTTGACTTTCCATACTTAGAAATATTTCAAATTCTTCTTAAAAAATGAGCTATAATCTTTTTCATCCAAACATGGCCTTCCACTTGGAATTTTCTCTTGACCAAAAAAGATAGAATGAAGTAGATATCTTGAATGACATTTTGAAACTTGAACCACTCAAAATATCCAAAAATTGAGCAAGTTATGACTTGTTGAAGTTGGCCAAAAATCATGAAATGGCCTATAATCTTTTGCATATTTAAGGCAACCTCCATCCATTTTCCTACTTTGCACATAAAATAAGGCATAAAGTTAATATCTTCAAGATCATCATGGAAAAATAATGGACTCAAGGTGATGAAAATTGACCAAGTTATGATCAATTGAAGTTACTTATGTAAAATTGTGGATTCATCTGGATAACTTGTAATCTTTCTTCTTCACCAAGCTTCTTCCACATGAAAACTCCTTGGAACTTTTGAATTGATTTGTTGATAACCCTTTAAAGAGAAGGAGGTCTTTGGAATCACTCAAAAATACCAAAAGGTGAGCAAGATATACTCCTTTGAAGTTCAAAATCCTAGCTTCTAGATCAAGAGAATGCCTTGAGGAACTTTGACAAGTTTGGACAAACTTCTTGTACAATTATTCTTTATTTGTGAATAGAATTTGTTGAGGATTATAATAAGAACTCTTAGCCACCAAAACCACTTCCATATCTTAAATTTTGATAAAAATATGCTCTTGCGACCAATAGGAACAAGGCCTTGTCCAAACATGACAATTTCTCAAATCAACCCCTTGTACTTTTGAGTCAATCTAATAAACTTGAAATGTGATGAACCAAAGCAACCTTGCCATGCCAATTCTCCCAAAACAAATACAATGGTGAGGTTTGAACTTCCCAAGCTATATTGACTAGGGCATGGAAATAAACTCATGAACCCATGGAGTAACTTGTTAAATCTCATTGCCCTTCACCTACAGGGATAATAATCAACACAAAGCAACATTGCATTTTATTACTTAAATGAAGAAAAAAACCATATTCATGATCATAAAAGGAACATAAGTCAAGGTGCTTGGTAATCCCTCAAAAGGAGCAAAACTCAAAGTAGGGAGGGGAGCCAAGAATCCTAGTATGATCTTGTTGTGAGTGAATCAACATGGTATGATGATAGGATCTTAGGGGGGAAAATTGGGGTACAATACCAGCCATCTCAACTTATAACTACAACACAAATAATGGTCAACAATAATTAAAAATCCTCGATTGTTAAAGACTCAACAACTTTGGCCGGACGGGCCGACCTGCTCTGATACCACTAATGTAACACCTCATATCTACCCCACAGTTATATTAAAATCAGAGTGCCAAAATTTCCGAAAACATGAGGCATTACATTCTCATTTCAAAAACCAACAACATAAAAACCTATCATAATATATACATAGCACATATTAATCCAAAGAACATATAACAATTAATTAGTCTTCCAAAATATTTCAACTTGATTCCATAAATACGCAGCAGATTCACAACTTTAAAACTTCAAAAGAAACATATCATCTTTTAAACAAATGTATTCAAAGAAAAAAACTTCTAAAAATAACAACTTTTATTAAAGTGAAAACATCAAAAAAATCAAATAAGCGTTCATCCCCACGAGTGCCACGTATCAGAGCGACGACACCAACAAGCTACTAAGTCTCCACTCCTCGTTACCTTCACGTTACCAGTATAAAGGCAACGATGAAACAAATAAAGGGGTGATATATCTAATAATATAAATAAGATTATGATAATTAATATATTAGACAAGAATATTATGAATTTCACCGCTTCTCAACAACATATAACAATTAATAAACATTCACAATTATCATTAGCGATTCAAAATGCAATTCGAATGCGACACAACTGTGCATATGCATGTGGTACCAACAGGGCTTCAGCCTTCTTCACTAATTGCCAATTAATAGAGGCACAAGGCATAAGCCTACTACACAAATCCGCCAATACAGGCCTTCACAAATGCAAATGTATGAGACTCATGTAACATACAACATCACGTACATATCATTCACCACAAACTTCATTACGAGGCATTCGCCTATATCCTTGCATCACTGGCAATAAGCCTAACATTTCACATATTCAATCACATAATCACTTTACCAATAAGAAAACACCAAACAACCAATTTTGTACTTTAATCATATCACACACACGTTTATTATAATTCCATAAACCGGACGAATCCGCTTAATTCATTTCTACCCGCAAAACAACGTTTTTCAATAAAATAACTCAATTATAATTATCTACTATTTTATATTAGTCACTCTGTAAAATACTACTTAATTCTGGACAACTAATTATACCGCTTAATTCGGCTAATTCGTAAAAATACATCAACATACCATCATACCGAATTAATCGACTCGCGTCCAATTATTTGCTAACCTAATTAAATTAATCCCACTGCTAAATTATTCCACCATCATGTAATATTAATTAAGTAACATCATGTAATATTAATTTAAGTAACATTAGGTACTATATTCTTCACTCTGCCTATCGTAACAACCACAAACAATTATATATATAGGTGCCGATCGGCACCCACCTTCTCATCATCCCTGCCGACCGGAAGGGTCCTTCTCATAACATGTGTCGTTCGGCATAATACCCCTGTCGTTCTTCACTACATGTTGTATATGCCTCCGGTCGTCACTCTCCATTCACAACATGGCGCACCCTTTCTTCTAGCCACGCATACTTCACTAAATTTACCTAGTTTTTCATTGATTTTTAATTACAGCAACAAACAACTACACCAACATAAACATGGAACAATTTTCAACAACGAATTTATTGACAGCAACCAAATTTATCAGAATATTCACAACAATCAACATACATATAGCAACAATTTTACCAGCCCAAATCCCACATACTAACCATCATATTCCCGGTTATAAAACCCGAACCCCACCCTTACCTTTTGGTTTTCCGGTCGTTCGAATTCTCCGGTTGAAACTGCAACTGGTTTGACGGCAACTTCTCTAAATTTCTTGCCTCCCACTCGGTGTCTCCAAAAACATGTTTCTTCTACTGCTACGTGATAATTCGTTTTCTTTTGGTTTTTGGCCGATAGCTTCTATATATCATAACCTAATATAATAATAATAGATCTACTAGTAACTTTAATGGGCCTATTAATGTTATTCTTAATCTAGATATTTCACACACCCAAATTGAGCCAACTAATAAAATAATATTTTATTAAAATCAACATTATTTCCAATATTAATTTCTCTTGACTAAATTGACTAATTATTTGATTATCAATTCTAACAATATATATTTAATCCAGTAATGCTCCTTATAATTATTCCGATAATTCCTTCTTCGACTAAATTCCATTAATTAAATCCTCAGTAATTCATTTAAATAATTTAATCAATTTCTGGGTGTTACAACTCTCCCCCACTTAGAATATTTTTGTCTTCGAAAACTCATCCGACACCACTTTCCTTAACTTCGCCTCCACCTCTAGCCTTCTGATATAATCACAACTTACTATAATTAAAATCTAACGCACACGTGCAATTCAATTTCAACTCATCCAACATCAATAATGATAACTAACGAAATTCTATTGACGAAACACGTACCTCTATCCTTGTTGCCCGTTGGAGTTTCCACCAACGCGAACACCTTTGCACCAGGAAATTTCTTCGGTTTCTGACACCGAGTACTAATATGGCATTGTTCACCAAAATTGAAACATACATCCGCCTTATGCTTACACTCAGGAGCTGTATGTCAAACTTTACCACAACGAAAACACCTCTTTACCTCAGCAGTAGTACACACATTACTCTTGTGACCAGGTTTCCCACACTTGAAACAAGTCACACTAGCAGGAGCATCTCCCTCACTTGTTCTTTGACCCTCATCAACTTCTTGTTTACCTCTACCAGCTGGAGCATCGTACGTATTACCACGACTTTGATTCTTGCTCCTCTTCTCATTAACTATCTTTTAATGAGCATTATTATCCTCCTCATAAATTCTGCAGCTATCCACCAAATCAGAGAAAACACGAATCTTCTGATATCCAATTGCCTTCTTGATCTCCGAGTGTAACCTGTTCTCAAACTTGATGCACTTCGAAAATTCAGCAGTTTCCGCGCTATAATGCGGATAGAACTTATCCAACTCCACAAACTTTGCAGCATACTCGGTAACAGACTTGTTCTGTTGCTTCAGCTCGAGGAATTCAATTTCCTTCTTATCCCGAACATCTTCTGGATAATACTTCCGCATCAATTCTCTACGAAACACAGCCCAATTGATATTTTCACCTGCAGCTTCCAACCTCGGATGAGTCTCTAGCCACCAGTCATCAGCTTCGACTGCCAGCATATGAGTACCATACCGAACCTTCTGCACTTAAGTGTAGTCCATCACATGGAATATTATATCCATATCCTTCAACAAACTCAAAGCCCCATCAGGATCATACTTACCCTTGAAGGTAGGCGCATTCTCCCTCTGGAAAGTCGCCAAGCTACGAGATCCCGTAACCCTGCCAACAATCGGCTGATTCTCCATAGCATGATACATTGCTTCCAAAGCAGCAGCAATCGCAACATCGTTGCTTCCAACCATCTCAACTTATAACTACAACACAAACAATGGTAAACAATAATTAACAATACTCGATTGTTAAAGACTCAACAACCTTGGCCGAACGGACCGACCTGTTCTGATACCACTAATGTAACACCCAAAATCTACCCCACAGTTATATTAAAACCAGAGTGCCAAAATTTCCGAAAACAGGAGGCATTACATTCTCATTTCAAAAACCAACAATATAAAAACCTATCGTAATAGATAAATAGAACATATTAATCCAAAGAACTTATAACAATTAATTAGTCTTCAAAAATATTTCAACTTGATTCCATAAATACGCAGCGGATTCACAACTTTAAAACTTCAAAAGAAACATAGCATCTTTTAAACAACTTAATTCAAAGAAAATAACTTCTTAAAATAACAACTTGGATTAAACTGAAAACATCAAAAAATCAAATAAGCGTTCATCCACCCGAGTGATACGTATCAGAGCGACGATACCAACAAGCTACTAAGTCTATACTCCTCGTTACCTGCATGTTACCAGTATAAAGGCAACATCGAAACAAATAAAGGGGTGGGATATGGAATAATATAAATAATATTATGATAATTAATATATTAGACAAGAACATTATGAATCTCACCGCTTCTCAACAACACACAACAATCAATAAACATTCACAATTATCATTAGCGATTCAAAATGCAATTCGAATGCGACACAACCGTGCATATGCATGTGGTACAAATAGGGCTTCAACCATCTTCACTAATTGCCAATTAATAGAGCCACAAGGCATAAGCCTACTTCATAAATCCGCAAATACAGGCCTTCACAAATGCAAATGTATGAGACTCATGTAACATACAACATCACATACATATCATTCACCACAAACTTCATTCTGAGGCATTCACCTATATCCCTACATCAATGAAAATAAGCCTAACACTTCACATATTCTATAACATAATCACTTTACCAATAAGAAAACACCAAACAACCAATTTTGTACTTTAATCATATGGCACACACGTTTATTATAATTCCATAAACCGGACAAATCACCTTAATTCATTTCTACCCGCAAAACAATGTTTTTCAATAAAATAACTCAATTATAATTATCAACTATTTTATATTAGTTACCCTGTAAAATTCTACTTAATTCTGGACAACTAATTATACCGCTTAATTCGGCTAATTCGCAAAAATACATCAACATACTATAATACTGAATTAATCGACTCGCGTCCAATTATTTGCTAACTTAATTAAATTAATCCCACTGCTAAATTATTCCACCATCATGTAATATTAATTAAGTAACATCATGTAATATTAATTTAAGTAACATTAGGTATTATACCCTTCACTCTGCCTATCGTAACAATCACAAACAATTATATATATATAGGTGCCGATCGGCACCCACCTTCTCATCATCCCTGCCGATCAGTAGGGTCCTTCTCATAACATATGTCGTTCGGCAAAATACCCCTGCCGGTCGTCACTACATGTTGTATATGCCTCCGGTCGTCACTATCCATTCACAACATGGCACACCCTTTCTTCCAGCCACGCATACTTCACCAAATTTGCCCAGTTTTTCATTGATTTTTAATTACAGAAACAAACAACTACACCAACATCAACATGGAACAATTTTCAACAACAAATTTATCCACAACAACCAATTTCATTAGAATATTCACAACAATCAACATGCATATAGCAACAAGTTTAACAACCTAAATCCCACATACTAACCATCATATTCCCAGCTATAAAACCCGAACCCCACCCTTACCTTTTAGTTTTCCGGTCGGTCGAATTCTCTGGTTGAAACTGCAACTGATTTGACAGCAACTTCTCTAAATATCTTGCCTCCCACTTGGTGTCTCCAAAACCTTGTTTCTTCTACTGCTACGTGATAATTGTTTATCTTTTGGTTTTTGGATGCTAGCTTCTATATATCATAACCTAATATAATAATAATAGGTCTACTAGTAACTTTAATGGGCCTGTTAATGTTATTCCTAATCTTACTATTTCACACACCCAACTTGACCCAACTAATAAAATAATATTCTATTAAAATCAACATTATTTCCAATATTAATTTCTCTTGACTAAATTGACTAATTACTCGATTATCAATTCTAACAATATATATTTAATCCAATAATGCTCCTTATAATTATTCTGATAATTCCTTCTTTGACTAAATTCCAACAATTAAATCCTCAGTAATTCATTTAAATAATTTAATGAATTTCCGGGTGTTACATTACTCATCACTAAAAGTACTTCTCTTAATAAAGTAACTCAAAAACACACCTTGTTCTCTTTCAAGAAGTAAATAAGACCCTTTGATGACGTCACAGATAATAGAAAATCATATACATATTTCTATGAGAACAAAGTTTGTTCTACATTTGGCCTTATATTTTGATGATAAATTTACATGTTATCTTTAAGAACAATTGTATACTCTAACATGTTTCTGTCTATTGTGTGGCTTTTATCATGTAAGTTATGACTCTTGAAAGAAGGCGTGTAATGTCATCAGGTTCTGAACTCAAAACTCTAGAAGAATACCTCCGGTGTGTTACAAGTTAAGTCAAGATAAAGGAATGCGTCTTATGCAACGATTCTAAGGAACATTATTAAAAGAGATTTTGACCGTGACTTATTCAAGGAAGCTTTAGAGGCCTTCTAAAGCTTTACTACTCTTGTTCCAAGTTCTGAAGATGTTAAAGACAAAGGTTCTGCTGACTGAAGTTATGAAGTTCTAAAGACATTCTTCTGACAACCAAGTGCTAAAGAACTAACTAAGGCAAGGGTTCTCTGAACAAGCCCTGAAAGGTTCTAATGACTTAGGTTCTGGAAGATATTAGTTATGGTCCTTCTACAACATGCTTTATCAATAATTATATCAGAAGCCTCTAAATATTTAGAAGATGAAGATCAAGACTAAAGGGATTGCATGTGATGGTGATTATAAAAGTACAAAATTACATTGTGACCTCTACTCTCTAGATGGTGCAAGGACAAACCTTTTTGTACTATTGTCTACTAGTCTCACCATGACCGCTGGGAACAATAAAATTGTTTTTGTATTTCATGTTCTACCCTCCAACATATCTCTTCTTTTTAGCTATAAAAGAAGTACTTGGAAAAATTTGAAATCAACGAATCAGATCAACAAATCTATATTAAACCGCTGCACAAAAACACTATAAAGAAGTCTCTTTTTATATAGTTTTATGAATAAGCAAGGAGTTGTTGCTCGTATCTTGTTATCAACACTTTTGTGTTGTTGTACTTAAACCTTGTGTAATATGCATGTGTAGAAGCGTCTCTGCATACACATCTTTGTAATCAACTGTTGTTAATAGATTTTTTGAGTGACTGAGTGAAGGTCTGAAGACTTAAGAAGCCTCTGGTTGCGGTTATAGTAGTCTGAAATAAGGATCAACAAATTTATTGAGGGTTCCAGTAGGGTTGATCGAAATTATTGTGGTTGATTATAATCTGGTTGATTATAATGGATTAAGTCCTTGTGTATCAAGCAAATCACCTTACAGGGTGGACTAGAGTAACTTAGTTAATAGTGAATCGGGATAAAAATAATTGTGTTCATCTATCAAACACTTAACTGTGTCAGATAGAGATCCATATGATTTTTAGAAACACTATGGTTGAACTTGTTCCACCACTTGCTCCAGTTTCTGATAAAGATAACTACAATGCTAAACCTCCCATTTTTTATGGTGAAAAGTTTGAGTACTTGAAATATAGGCTAGAAAGTTTCTTTCTAGGTCATGATGTTGATCTTTGGTGTTAATTCTCTATTTTTGTGATTGGAATTATGTTTGGTAAAACTAAATTGGCCGAAACATGTTGAAATAAGATGTTCTATCAACTAAAGAAATATGTTGAACAAGATGTCCTATGCAGAATAATTCAACATCGCGCTTGTGTACAGATGGACAGTTGGATGCTTTTAATTTATTACAGATGCAGAATATTCTGTGAATATTATGATTTCCTATGTGGCACTCAGTTTAAGGATTAAGAGATTCAAGATGAATTCAAGGAGTATTCTTAGTTTCTAATTATGGATATAATTTAGGAAACTAATGATTAAAGTCCTATTTTTATGTAGAAATTTTTGCAAATTTTTAGAAGGTTATTTGCTATGTTTTTAAAGCCAAATCTAGTGTAAAATGTTGATATAAAAGGAGGGCTTCAATCCTAATACAAGAGTGGAATGTATTTTAATTTTTGTTTAGTTTTAGGGCTTGTGTTCTTGTTAATTGTGAGCCACTCTTGTATTGTTTTGATACTTGAGTTGGACTGTCTCTTATTGAGTTATATGTTTTATCAAACACTCTTAAGCTTCTAAGTATTGAGTGATTGTGTGTTCTTGAAGTTTGTCTTCTAAAGTCTTTTAAATTGTGTTCTTGTCACTGTTTTGTGTCTATAAGGGAAGTGAGAAGGGTCAGATACCTATGTGAGTCTTAGGTAGAAGTAAGCACGGGTAATGATTAGGTGAAAAGTTATAAACGAATGGGTTTAGCTTCAAATTGATACTATTATAGTGAACTTCCTATCTGATTTGGTAGCCTCCAGAGTAGGTGTTGTTGTACATGGAACGGGGTTAACAATTCTACGTGTTGTTTACTTTCTCCACTATTAACTACCTTTTCTGGTTTGAAATTGTTCATTGTGTTATTGTTCAGAGATCGGTGTCTTGACATCTCTTTATACATCTGAGATCTAAATACTGGAATTTAATTTGGGATATATTATTAGATGGATACGAACATCCTACATATGATAATGGAAAGTAGCTTTAGAGAAAAGTTATGACTGATCAACAATAGAAGAACTGTAAAAATAATCACAAAGAAAAAACTATCTTGCTGAATGCTTTTTCTTACAATGAGTATGATAAGATCACAAATAGAGACTCAGATAAGTCTATATTAGACTCTCTCAAAATGAATCATGAAGGAAATGATCATGTAAAAAAACCAGGTCTTTGGCCTTGATTTAAAAGTATGAAGCCTTCAAAATGGAGGATGATGAAACAATTGAGATGATGTTCTCAAGGTTTCAAACATTAGTTGTAGAAAGGAGGGTTCTGAACAAAGGGTATTCAACAACAGATCATGTAAAGAATATTATAAGGAGCTTTCCATCCAAACTGAGGCCTATGGTAACTGCGCTCAAACTTGCAAAGGATCTGAATAACACTTTTCTAGAAGAACTGGTGAGTTCTCTAAGAAGTCATGAGATTAAGATATATTAAAATGAACCTCAGAAAAGAGGGAACTCTATTAAGCTTAAATTTTTCAGACAATCTAAGAAGTCTAAAGCTCTTCAAGCTGAAGAGGTTGAGAATTCAGAAGAAGATTATGATGAAGAAGAATATGAGTTGTCTCTACTGTCTAGAAGGGTTAATCATCCCTGGAAGAATTATCAAGGCAACATGTTCAGATGTACTATAAGGACATGAGATCTTTTCTAGTCTAAGATACTGAAGAGATTTTCCTGAACCGCAGAACGATAAGTCCAAGAAGAAAGCTCTCAAAAGCAAGAAGAAAGGGCTGATGGCAACCTGGGATGATTCAAACTCTTCCGAAGACGATTTAGAAGAAGAACATGTTAAAGTGACACAAATGGCTCAAGATGAAACGTCTGTTAAAAGGATCCCTCTAGAAGATGAATCAGAATTAGATTCATACATTGAAGATATATTCTCCAACGAGGTATTTTCTGACCTTACTCATTCTGAATTAACTTTCTCTTTACTTGAGTTTATGGAAAAACATGAGTTTCTCAAGATTAATTCAACGAACTTAAAAAATCCTATGAATTAACTTCTCTTGAAAATGGTAAGCTTAAAGAAGATCTCTCCAACCTAACTAAAGAAAATCTCTCTCTTACCTAAAAGGCACAAGAACTCTTCTAGAAGCTTCTAAGAGTTCTAATGAGGTCATCATAAAACATGACAAAATTCTTCATAAATTTTTATCCAGAAACATAGGGAGAAGCGTATTGGTTTCTATGATCTATGATGCCAGCAAAAATGGAACTAATAGTGTTGGTTATAACTCCTATGACAATTCTAACTCTGATAAGGAAGTAAAACCTAAAACCATTCATTTTGTCTCTTCTGGGTATATGTCTACAGATAAAGGAAAAGAAAAAATCTATCTCTAAGAATTTTTTTTTGACTAAATCATTCTTTTATTTTTGTTTAACCAAAATTTATATAAACTCTAGGAGTCTAACAAGCGAGGACCCAAGAAATTATAGGTACCCAAAAATCAAATAATGTACTGCAGATTTTTCTTAGCAGCGTTGTTATAACACATGTTTTGGTACCTAAAATATATATAATTACAACAATAGAGAAGGCACATGTTTATTAGCCTGAAACTTCATCCTGAAGACATTTGGGAAACAAAGCCACTACAGAAGATAGTAAAGTCAAATTATCTAAAGATCGGTCTCTGGCTAGTTTTGATGAAATCTATAACTCTTCAGAAAGATTTTGCTAAATACGAAAAGTATTTCCTCTCGGCACTTACTTCCTCACAAGAATCATATCAACCTCTAACATATGCATCATTCATGTCATTATCCTTTAAGATATGGTACCTCAATTTAATGAAGTTCTCATATTATCAGAATCATTCCATTCAAATTTGTTTAACATCTCTGTCTGTTGATTTCTAAAAACCACTTCATTAATTGGGTTGTCCGAAAAGTGAAAGGTTCTGAACCATGCCTTGAATTTAATGCGATGTATTGGGTATTGAGATTATCTTAGGATTATAGTGATAAATCTATATGCTTTCCTCCCAGTTGTATCGGTTTTACTATTCTAGAATTAGTAATCATTTCTAAAAAATTTTATAAAAAAAAACCTCTTACCTCATTTTTCTCAGTTTACCCTCCTTGTGCTACAAAGTCATCTTTTAAACCCTAATTTCCCAAAATCCTAAAATCAGTTGTTTTTGTTTACTCATCTCAAAAAATGGCTTCATCATTGTCAAATAATCAACAATCTATCCAACAATAACAACCTCTAGAAAATGATGATCCTATCATAACTATGGCTATCCAAATTTATAAGCTTTATGTTATCTTCGAAATGATAGTAAATTTTGAAACTCTCGCCTCTCCTGGTTTTGACCTCTCTGATACATTGAAATCTAAAGGATGGGAGCCCTACTTCAGTATTCTCAAAGGCCCTACATTTCTTGCTCAGGTCAAAGAATTTTGGTCTAACGCCTTCATCTCCAACCAAGGCTTAATTTTCTCCAAGATTTTCGGGAAAGGCATCTGCTTCGTGAAGAAGATATTGAAAAACCCATCCATCATAATAATTCATGAGTACGTTGTCATAGAAATAGAACTTCTTGGGAAACACAAAGGAATACCACTTATGAAGAAATTGTTCAAATAATTATCCCAACCATCTTCAAAACTGGTAGAGACTCTCAAAAGGCATCTGAACTTTTTTATATCCTAAGAGTATGGTTCAGAATTTTCTCTGGTAGTGTCTTTCACATAAGTTCAACAAATTGTGTTAATCACATTGATATAAATCACAAGTTCTTATGATACAATTTGGCCATGGGTGAATATATCAATCTACTAGGATGTCTTACAACTTATTGGAATGGTGCTATCAGAATCTCCAAGAATATTTCAAAAAACCAAAGGAACTGGATTTCCTTATGGAAGATTAATCTCTGCCATCTTAATCGAAAGTACATTTGTAGAAAACTTGAACCCATAAATTTTATCAGAGGTTTTGACCAGTAAACCCTTCAATGGTGAGGACTTGTTTGAAATGTCCTTAATCTAATGAGTGATCAAGTTACTTGAAAACTTGGATCAAATGGATATTTCTCAAAAAAGAAACCTCATAGAAATTCCTCCTAAGAAAGTACTCAAAACCCCTACATCTGCAACTAATCATAAAGTCTCTCCTACTTTTTCTCCTGTTGAGAATAGGAAACAATCAAAGGAATATTGTTCTTCTAAGTATAAGAAGAAATCCAAAAAAACTCAATTCCAAAGAACAAACTCCTGGAATTAAGAAAGATGGTCCAATCACCTCTGATACTCCCTCATACAAAAATATCTCTACAAACCCACTCAATTTCTCCACCTTAACTATCCCATATGTTTCCATACTTAGAACAAAATCCACTCAGAAAAATCCACTGGTTTCAAAAGCAGGTCCTTCTGTTCCTTCACCAAAAATCCCCCACATAAGGCTTCCGTCCAACACCTTCTATAACATCTCAAATACATCTTATCATCTAGCCTTTCACCAGACTTTTGTTCATCACCCAACCTTTCCTGAACTCATGAAACCGTTTAGGAAAAATGTTTTTTTCACTCTCCAACATACCTTGGAAAGCTCCTCAATTTGTATGAATCTTGAGAAAACATATGCTATCTGGATTTCTTTTAGAAGATGGATAGAGATCAACTCTAACATCATGAAAATCATCTGTCACCAAGAAACTGAAAGGAAATATGAAGAATGGATTAAAACCCTCTCGAACATTCCCTTTAGTTTACCTGCTCCATAGTTCTTGGTTTTGATATTGACCAAAAAGATGCTGCCTATTTTGACTTTTCAAAAAGAGCTACTGATGATGCTACTTCTTCAAGGTCCAGAACGTCATTAGTTGTTGGATAATCATCTGGTTCAAAAGGAAAACAAGCTATGGAAGCTGAAGACCAACCATCTTGGTTGAAGGATGTTATGGAAAAACAGCAGGAAGAGAATCGTCTCATCCATCAATGCTTGGATAGCCAGGATGAAAGGATTGAAGCTCAAGCTACTTCTTTCAAGGAACTCTTTGATGCAGTGATGAAGTTTGTGGCTAAGTTGGACAAGAAGGATGATACGTAAAGTTTTAAGCCCTTTGTATTTATTGCACCCAAAAAATTTCCCTCATATTTATAAATAAAAATAGCTTATGCTTCATTATTATATCATCATTTGCATTTCATTAACTCAATGATATAAGATCAAAGGCTTTGACTATCTGAGTCTATACAACTCAAGAGAAGAATTTCTATCTACAAGGGTTGAATATTTGAAATCTCTCAATCATAAACATCATCTCAAGTCACAAGATATGTGAGTTCAGGAGGTCGTCAAGTCATCTCAATTGAATTATGATTTTGGTACCTCAATCATCATCTTCTATCTTTTGATACAAATTAGGGTTTGGGTAAACAGTATGTTGGGATTGATCCTCCAACCTTAAAGTGATTCCATGGTCTTCTATAAGTTTCAAGGTATCCACATATGGCTTATTGGTCTTTACATTTTATCAGAGAATCAAGATTGATTGGATAAGAAGGGATTTGATTGTGTATAAGCAAAAGTCAACAAGAAGTCAAAGATTTGACCAAATGGATTTTTTGGTCAAAGTGGAAGCCAAAAGATGAAATGTGAGTGTATGATCATTTGTTGAGAAAAGTCAAAGAGAATAGTCAAAATTTAAGTTTCTTGCATTTGAAGTTATCTTAGACTTAGAAAATTTTCTAAGTCTTAAGAATTTTGGTGCTCATGATGACATATTGTCAACTCTCTATCTCATTCATTTATGGTCAGAAATTGGAAAACTCTTACTCAAATAAAAGAGGAGACTTCATACTACATTTTTGTTCTTAAGGATATATCTCCTAAAAGTGCCTAAGTTTAGAGTAATGAGACTTGAAAGATGAGTACTCATTAATAGTTATCATTCAATACTTAAAGAAAAATTTGTGTCTTTGAGTGATGGACTTCACAAACGATTCATTGGATGATCAAGACCTTAAATCAAAATCCTTGTAACACCAAAATTGCTTAGCTCTTTATAATCTACAAGTGTGTAGAATAACTTATTTTGATTTGAGAGGTGAATCAGAAGTTATCAGTGGATAAAGTTACTATCTCAAGTTGGAATCACTTCAAATAATTTCAGAATTTTTTCTAAGTGTTTTAGCATGATCAAACACTTGACTTTGGGGTAGTTTTACATGGTGTTCTAGCCATCCTTTCAAGGTCTTTTCAACTTCAAACATGTTCACCTTCCAAAAATCTTCACGTTGATGTCAATATCTCATCCTTTGAGCAAGCATCCCAAGAGTTATGAGGTGTTGAGGTCATGGTGCCAAGTTGCTTGATTTAGTAGACACTTAAAAAGTTTTCAAATGTTTTTATCAGTTTTGGTGGTGTGCTTTTAAAAGCCAATTATATGTACATATAAGCATCTTTTGAACTTGTTGTCAACATCAATTTTGTGCAATTACGTGCCCCCTTTAAATTGACATCCTTTGTATGTTAATGGACACACCATGCATCAAGCTTTCCTCACTTAAAGCCAACCACTCGGTCCTGTTCTCACCATCAGTTCAATAGGGTTGGGCTGATAAAAAAGGCATTTGAATCCATTGTGTAGGATGCTAACATCATGAGACTGCAGTATACACCATGTACCATCCATTGTCACTTACATAATTTGAACCAACACACCCTTTACGTGCATGCATTATGGAAAAGAATTGCTAAAAACAAAAAAGAGGTTTGCAAAACTTGTTTGTTTTGGAGTGTACACCATAAACTTCTATACTCTCTCTCTCTCTATCTCAGTTAAATAAAAAACAATGATGAGGTGATAGCAAAAAGAGGAATATGTGGACTTCACTCTCTATCTTTTCTCTTCATTCAGAACTAACAAAAACTTGAAACAAAGGTTGAGAGCACGTGCCTAAGCTCATCTATATAGTGCCATCACCATATTTCTGGTATAGTTACTTACATTTCATCATTTTTTCATTTACAAATCTATTATAAAACTTAAGGGTGGACATCGGTCGGGTTGGGCTGGATTTGGGCCTAATATGTCAAACCATGTAAAATCATGGATTCAAATATTAGGCCCAATTCCGACCAAAGTTGTAATCGGTTTGATCAGATTCGATTTAATCGGTTTATCGGTTAAAATGAATCGGTTTTTTCGGTTAATTAATATTAAATTGTCATAAAAAATTCAATTATATCTTAATTTTTTTAATTAAAACAATAATAAATATAAAGCAATAATAAAAATAATAAATGACCCAATTTAACACTATTTTACATTCTAATTTACACTTTCTTCCAAATAAACTATTATCAAATTGTAAATTCCAAATAAACTATGATCAAATATTATATCAAAATAATACATTCAATTTTGGACATAAAGTCTATAAGGTAGTTTTTGTAGATGCCAACATTAAAAGAAAGCTTAAAATACACTATTATGAATACTTAAATTACATTCATCCTTCATATATAAATTAACATTAAAAGCCAACATGATAACACAACCAACACTAATTATAATTTTTGTTCACCATCATATTTCCAGCACTTAAACACCCACCGTAAGCTGCAAGAGAAGAGAAGTGTTCCACTGTAAGCTGCAAGAGAAGAGAAGTGTTATTTTAGAAATAATATATTTCAAAGCTTTTGCTTCTAAACAAAATTATGCATGTCCTTTCAAGTAAATTTTTTGCATACTATACATTCTCATTTGCATCCTGGAACATGTTATTGACTACTCAACTGAATACCTCCCTTTCAAGCACATATTTAAGTTCTTCATAGATTTTAGCAGAAGGAATTCCACATAAGATTGCTTCATCCTTAAATTATGGATAAAAAATGGAAACATTACAGAACTTACTAAATTTTTCAATGAACGATGACTATGCAGCTTCATCTTTGCAAAGACCCGCACCGCCCGCTCAGGTTGATTCTGCAAATTTTGATTAGATAAAATGTAAGCCAGTATAAGCACCGAAATACAAGAGGAAGGCCATAAAGCTCTATATCACCACCATATATCTCAACCAAATTCCAATTCACTTGGTGTGGGTTTCTATTTTAACTAAAACTGAGTGGGTGAAATTTCTGTGATAGCAGAGCACTCAGACAGTAAATTCAAAAAATAATAAAAGGTAGCAAAAGCAAGTTAACACAACATTGTAATAGAACTCACCATTCTCATGGCATCCCCAAAACTTCTTTGAGAAACTTCTCTGGACACTTTTGATTCCAACTGAATATATAGGTCCTTGCATCAATCTCTGGTAGTATATCCTGGCTGTAGAAAATGGGAACACAATTTTTAGAGCTGGAATCAGTATGATAATTCTTGTTCTGTGAAAGAATAAAAGGAATTGGGTCCAAATGAATGCAAACCAGGCCTATCAATAAAAGTTCAAATCAGTTTGAAACATGCCGGTGGGAGATTAAACTCAATTCTGATTTTTGCTTCCAAGATTTAGGAGTCTTTGAATAAAAGCAGAATAAATTTATGACAAACTGATCATAAGAATTGTGAAGGCATGCTGTAAGAAGACTACAATTAACAACGATAGAATGATCAATAGAAATTAATAGCAATTAAAATTATATATATACAACCACACAATAATGGATATAACATAGCCAAAATACTTACAGTGATTGCAAAGAAGATTGCAAAGAAGCAAAAAGGATAAAAACTGGAATCCCAAACAAACCAGAGGAACATGCCATCAATGAAGCTTCATCAAAGCTGTCGATTAAGTCAAAATAATCAGATGTAATTCTTTGAATGGTAGTTTTTCTCAATTCATCTGAAAGCAAATCAAGCGAAAACCCTTCAATGAACAGAGCCAAACACAAAATTAATGACATCTGTGATTTCCTATCACCAACAATAGACATGAACACCTCGTCAACCACTAGTTTTTTGCAACAGGTTAGAAGCAAGCAAATTGATCTTGTCAATTTCCTGAAGGAAGAATGAGGAAGGAAAACCGAGTCGGGGGACTTCTTTTCCAGAGCCAGAGCATAAAGGAAGTTGCAAAACAAGCATACAAGAATATACATTTTCCTCAACTAAAATTTCCAAAAACCAATTAAGCTTCTTAATAATTGCTAATTTCATATTAAACAATTATAGTTTCTACTTTCTATAGAGGGTTAAAACCTATAAACAGGGGTGGATCGATCGGTTTGTGTTCAATTGACATAAATGATACAGGGAGAAGGAAATTGAGTGCGTTCTACTTTCTATAGACGAGACGGTTTGTGTATTACAGAGGTAACAGAGGGAGAAGGAGAAAGAGATAAAGAGAGAGAAGGAGAAAGAGAACGATGAAGAACTTACTTGATCGCTGCAATATCGCTTCAAATTATCACAATTGAACATTAACTTGTATCATTTTCAAATGGATCCAGTGTTGTACGGGAATTGATGTGCGAGACTGATATAGGTCAGTTGTGTCGTTCAGACTTCAAAAAGTCGAGTCATTCACGACTCCAAAAAAGTGGCTGCACATAACAATATAAAAAATATTCAGTTTATGGCTTAGAAAACAGTTAGTATATAACTTTTAATTTTTTCATACCTAAAAGCTAATTAAATTGGGCCAGCCTGCCCAGGAGCAGCTGCTCCAACATCACAAGCAACTTGAAATTCTACAACCATATAAGAAAATTGTAATGAGATGATGCTTAAATTTATCAAATAATTTTTAAAAAGGATAAAATGATTAACTATGTACCTGAAACTATTGAATCAGTTATGTCATATTCTTCAAGTAAATCAAGGACTTCTGGATCGTTCTCGTCCGAAGGCATCAACCAATTTTGAGAACAAATAAGCGCCTCAACCATTGCTGGACTCAAAGAGCTCCTATACATGTCTAAAATCCTTCCACCCGTGCTAAAAGCACTTTCAGATGCTACACTTGAAACAGGTGTTGCCAAAACATCCCTAACCAAAGTAGCTAATATAGGATAACGAGTTGAATTCTCCTTCCACCACTTAAGAATGTTAAAATTTTCAGCATCAACCCAACATGGATCACCTAAGTACTTCTCTAGTTCATTTTTATTATCAACAATGACTTTATCCTTCAAGTGTTGTTTAAATGCATCAGCCCTTGTAAAAAGTGTAGGTTTTCTAGCTTGGGTACTTATTTCTCCAAGAGAAGTGCTCTCGGATGGTGCATCTAAGAGGGCAGCCTCAACATTCTTACTGTGCTCAGATTTATACCAATTGTATAGTGTAAATAGACTTTTCTTGACACACTCAATACTTTTCTTAGCAATTGGACTACCAGCCCCATGCATGTCATTGAAAGACCACTCAACATAACCGAACTTAAACCTAGGGTCAAATATCACTCCAAAAAATAGGAAATGATTCACTTTTTCAACGTCCCCCCAATATTTATCAAATTTGGTCTCCATATTTGAAACCATTGGAGCCACATAGGTATTCATGTTCAAGGAAGCTTCTTGAAGCTTACAAAAAATTTCAGACAAGTTATGAAAGGCAGAATGTAACGACACTTCTTGCGAAGATGAAAACAATTTGGTTGCATCATAGAATGTTTTCAAAAAAATCACAAAAGCCCTAGATTTTTCCCAATCAATAGAACAAGAAGGACCCGAGAGGTTAAAAAATTCCATGTACCCAGGATCCTCATCCTCTAACTTCTCAGATGCTGCCTGAAACTTCTCAGCAGCATCCAACATCAAATATGTGGAATTCCATCGTGTGGAAACATCAAGGCCAAGTTTTCTTTTACATGTTATCCCTACAATTTAAATACACTCCTTATACTTTAAAGCTCTTTGTGGTGAGGACCTCACAAACCTAACAGCTTCGCGAACACTTTAAATAGCCAATTCATGATCTTTTTGCCCATCTCTCACTACTAAGTTTAAGATATGGGCAGCACACCTCATATGAAAAAAACTCCCATCACCAACTAAAGCATTCTTGCTTTTAAGTCTTTTTCCCAAATAAGAAACAGCCACATCATTACATGTTGCATTATCAAGGGTAATTGTTGACACTTTTCTAAGCCCCCATTCCTTCAAAACATCCTCCACTTTCTTACCAATGGTGTCACCCTTGTGATTTGGAACTAAAATAAAACTGATAATCTTTTTATGATAGTTCCATTCATTGTCAATGAAGTGTGCAGTTATGGCCATGTAACTAAGATTTTGAATTGAAGTCCAACAATCAGTGGTTAGTGCAACCCTAGGACAATCAGATTTAAAGAATGCTTTAAGTTTCAACTTTTCGGCTAGGTAAAGTTGAAAACAATCCCTAGCAACAGTCCTCCTTGAAGGGATGGTCATTTGTGGTTGTAGATGTTTGCATAGTCTCTTAAAACCTTCATCCTCTACCACTCTAAATGAATGCTCATCAAGAAGTACAAAGGAAGTAATAGCCTTCCTACATGCTTAAGCATTGAACCTTTGGCTTGTTGAACCTAAAAAACCACCTTCACCACTTACAAGGTTTCTTTGAGTGGGATCTTTCTGTAAAAGGTTAGGGTTTTTGTGATACACTTTTGAGTGAGCTAACATGTTAGATGTTCCATGTGTTTTAGGGTCACATCGATATCTTTTGCGACAATGTTTACACGCAGCTATTGGTTCAGGTTCATCCGGCAAAATGTTAAAGTCTAACCAAACGGTGGAAGTTTACCTAGATCCACTAGCATTAACTAGTCTTTTTTTCCTAGAAGGGGGGAGAGGAGGAAGTGCGGTTTCTACTACTTGTGTAGGTTCAACATAGGGAACAGGATGTTCCATCACTGAAAATATGTTGGTAAAAAAAAACACTTAGTCCTATATGAATAATCTAAAACAGTTACTTACATGACCAATTTAAATGTTAGACTAAAAAAGATTATTAAACATCAACCAATATTACTCAACATACACTAAAAAAACCACCAATACTACACAGTATTACACAACATACACAACATACACAAAAAAGGTAAGCTACCAATCATGTATTATTTTCAGCAATATATAAAAGTAGAATTGAATCTCAGAGAAAACTTCAAATTACTACTTCTGTCTTTAAATATAAAACTTTTTAGAATAAATTTTTTTAAAAATTGATTGAAAACATCCACTTCCACAAGGTATCTTTCAATGCAGGTATGAAAACAAACATTTCACAAAGACACAAAGACAACATAACCAACAAACATATAAAAACTTATAAACCAGCAAACACACAAAGACAACATTAGCCAGCAAACACACAAAAACTTATAAACTTAACCTAAGCTCAAAAATTATAGAAACCTGAAGTATGTTTACTTTTCATGCCATACCCATAAATAACAAGTAAGTTGGTGTGAAATCTTACCTTCACTCAGTCCTTGGTAGCTTCCTTCACTGAGTCCTTGCAAGCTTTCTTCTCCAGCTTCTCCACCTCCTTGAAAGCTCCCTTCTCCATGTTCCATCTTTCAATAAAACAAAATATATAAATGGATTAGCATAACAAACATACGGTTCACTGTTCTTTAAGAAACAAAGAAAGAGAGTTAAGAGGGGAAAAAGAGAAAGAGAGTTAAGAACCAACATTTTTAAAGAAACAAACCAAGAATGAATTCCACATATACAACCAACAAAACAGAAATTGTCAATTACAAATTACTACTTTCTTTCGTCAACATACTTTCACAGAGCATCAAGACTAATATAAGTGAGTACACTTTGCATTTTTTTTTCATTTTCACAATAAAATAGTTCATCTCTCTATACACATTTGTCAATATTTTTTCATTATTGTAACAAACTTTTAAAAAATAATTATGTGCTTAGAAACATGACAATTTGGAAAACTATTTAGTTTAATTTCTACATGTTTATTAGTTTAATTTCTTGACAGCATGTTGAATCTTCAATTGTAAACAATTGTTTGAAAATCAACTTCACTAAAAGTTGTCCAGCTTTTCAACAGATTAATGCTTGTTAAGGAAACAAATTTATATTTTAAGTCGTTGTTCGACTCCATTAACAGTTTTTCATCAAGTCCACAAAAAACTTGTTTGCAAGGATTCATCTTCCAATAGAAAACAACAAACGAATTAAACTCAACAACAAAACAACCAAAAACTCAAACTTAAAACAACCAAAAATTTATTTTACTTGACAGAGAGAGAAAGATAGAAAGGAGAAAGAGAGAGAAGGAGAATCATAACAGATAAGTACTTACATCGGAGGTGATTCGTGGCTGGTTGGCGTGGTGGTGCTTGACCAAACGATGACAGTTTCTAAAGAAGAAGATGAAACCCTAGCGGAGAGAGATGCTGATGAAGAGGAACGAATTTGGAATGATGAGATTGAGAGAACTCATGAAACCCTAGTGGAACGAATTTGGAATAAATTGGGCCAAGTAAAATCGTTGTTGTAAAAAAATGGACTTCCTTGGGCTCCCCTTCTGGGTCGGTCGGTTATGGTTAGCCATGGGTCTAAAAACATAATCCTAAACCGACCAACAGAATCCACCTGCATCCATTTCTTGGCAAATCGATAAACCGGTGATCAGCTTAACCCGACCCACATGTTCTCGGATCCCTTGGGTAGGTCGGTTTGGTCTGGATCGAAAAAATTTGTCCACTGCTAATAAAACCTCAACAAACTCTCTCTCTCTCACCTTTAACAAACTCTCTGTGTTTTTTAGCTCATCATCATCTTCAAGCTCATCTTTCTCTCTCTGGTATTCACGATAACAAGGCTCTTCATTCCTCTTCTTCATAACAAGGAGGAGGTTGGAGTGAAAGAAGGATTCGACTAAAGGAAGCGTTTTCATGATTCATACTTTATCTTATCTTCCAAGACTCAAACAAGTTCGGAGTTTATTTCTCAAAAGGTTGGTTTTATTGGATGCTTATATTCATCATCAAGCTATAGAGTTATCTTGTGCGTGTTTGTGCGAGCTTCGACATGTAAGTTTGCAAATCCTCATCTCATCATGCTAGTGTTTCCCTGAATAGTTTCATTCATTGCATTTGTGAGCTCTGCATAAACAAAGGATGGCATTTAACGCAATGTTTGTTTGCAGCTCTAAACACTACGTCAAAAATAGCTTTTAACACCGCACATTAGACAACACTTTTATACAAAAGCGCTGCTATAAGTGAATTTAAAAAAAACATAGAAATTGTATACAATAATAAATAAAAGCGCTGCTAAAAATGTGACCATAGACAGCGCTGCTAAAAGTGTTGCTTTAAAGGACCACTTTAGACAGCGCTGTCTAAAGTCATATAAAATTTTTTAAAAAATCTGAAAAGCGCTGCTAAAGGACCCTATTAACCAGCGGTTTTTAAAAGCGCTGCTAAAGGCCCATATTAGCCAGCGCTGTCTAAATCCATATAAATTAAATTTTAAAAACAGAATCAGTGTACTGTTTCTCTTTTCACAGACTCACGAACACGAAAATCTTTTCCTTCTCATTCTCACGAATAGAAACCCTTTCCATCTCATAAATCATCACCGTCTAACCAGCCCTTTCCCTCCGCCCTCTATCGTCTCTCTCGGTTGTCCTCCACCCTCACCGGCCGGTTCTCAAGGTAGGTTCTTTCATGAAAATGTCTTTATCTCCAATGATGTCTAAACTGAGTTATCCTACTATTGATAATGTATTATGCTAACATCAAAGACATTATCCTCCTATTGATGTCCAAACTGAGTTATAGATATGCATAACTGAGTTATAGGTATGCATTTTGATTTTTCAATTCTTGGTAGGGCTTGATAACAACAACACTTTTAACATTATTTCATTTTCTGTATTTTAGCATTATTGCACTTTCAGCAACACTTCTAAGATATTATTGTTTTAGAGGTTTGGATTCAGTTTCTGTATGTTTCATTATTGCATTTTATATTATTGTCATACATTATTGCATTTTGTATCATCTTTGTTGATTTGTGATCAAATGTGATGAGAAGTCAGAAGAGGAAACAATGTTATCTATTATAATTTATCTATCACTCTCTCTATGTATGTGTATATGATTATTAAGTAAGAACTTTCTGAATATTTTTCTTTTGGTTCTTTGTTTTGGAATAAAAAAGATGATGATGGGTTTTTTTGTTATTTTAATTGGTTTCTGAATTGTTTATCGTGTTTATATTCTCCATGAACTAGTATTTTTTACTTGTTGGTTGCTTGGTTTCTTTAATTTTCATACTATTTTACTGATATAAATTTCAGAATTGTTTAAGCATTATTACTCCTAAATACTGTGTTTCTGTTGGAAAGAAATATAATATGATAGAAAAGATTCATAAGTGTTTGTTTCTCATACAAATTTTCATAAAAAAACTTGTCTAAGAACAAATTCTTAAGGTTTGTGGATTTAAGCTATTATAGCCCTATATATATATATATATATATATATATATATATATATATATATATATATATATATATATATATATATATATATATATATATATATATATATATATATATATATATATATATATATATATATATATATATATATATATATATATATATATATATATATATATATATATATATAACTTGTTTTGATGATCCCTTTGTATTGGTGTATTTAGTCGAAGACCATCACCGATTCGAAGAACATCAAAGCCGCATCATCCGTCGTAGACACCAATAACCCCTTTTCTTTCTTTGGTAAGTCAAGTTCAAATTCTATCTGTATCGATCAATTAAAAAACACAATTATTTTTATATAGATATATTTATTTTAAGTCCATGTTAATAACTCTAGAAATAAATTTCTAGAAAAAATTTGTTTAATTCAAACAAAAAATGAATAATCCGTTTATAGTGTTTTTGTTTACTTGAATTAGTAGAAAAAAATGGATAAAAAATGGATGTATGTCGATCGATTGTCAAAAGAGTACGAGAATGGGTTATTGGAATTCGTTAAGTTTGTTGTTGAACACGCCAAAGACCCCAGTCGAATGAAGTGTCCTTGCTTAGATTGTTGTTATGTGGGTCGGGTTGACGCAAATGGATTGAAATCACATTTACTAATGCGTTGAAATGATAGAAGTTATACGTGTTGGATATTTCAAGGTGAAAAAATTAACGACAATGTTGAACCGGGGGATAAAAGTAGTACGACCTATGCTTAAGACGACAAGAACACAGATACATACGATTTTGATCGAGTCGAAGAGATTGCAGATGCACTTGAAGAAGATCTTTAGGATTGTCCCAAAATGTTTGAGAGATTGGTAAGTGATGCAGAGAAACCGTTGTATAAAGGTTGCACTAAATTTACAAGACTGATTGCGGTATTAAAGTTGTACAACTTAAAGGTGGGCAATGGATGGTCAGATAAAAGTTTCACAGAGTTATTAGCCCTTATGAGAGATATGCTTCCGGAGGATAATGTTCTTCCTAATCGAACCTATGAGTCCAAAAAAATGTTGTGCTCTATTGGCATGAACTATGATAAGATACATGCTTGTCCAAACGATTGCGTTCTGTTTTGAAACAAATATACATCATTAAATGAGTGCCCTAAATGCGGTTTGTCTCGATATAAGAAAAAATTTCCTCCAACAAAAGTCTTATGGTATTTTCCTATAATTTCGAGATTTAGGCGCATGTTTTATAGTGAAACCGATGCAAGACACCTGACTTGGCATGCAGATGAAAGAATTATTGATGGAAAGTATCGACATCCTGCAGATTCAGTACAGTGGTCGAAAATTGATAATGATTATCCTGATTTTGGAGAAGAAGCAAGAAACCTTCAGTTGGCTTTATCTACTGATGGAATGAACCCGCATGGTCTTCAAATTATCTCACATAGCACATGGCCTATGATTCTTATAATTTATAACCTACCTTCATGGCTATGTATGAAGCGTAAGTACATGTTGTTATCTATGTTAATTTATGGGCCTAAACAACCAGGGAATGATATAGACGTATACTTGACACCTGTGATCGAAGATTTAAAGATTTTGTGGGAGAACAGGGTAGAGGTTTATGTCGGATATAGGAAACAAAGTTTCAATTTGAAGGCGATGTTGTTTGGCACAATTAATGATTTTCCAGCATACGGGAATCTACCTGGTTATAGCATTAAAGGTTAACATGCATGTCATGTTTGTGAAGATGGAACCGATACAACGCATTTGCAACTTTGTCAGAAGAATGTGTTTCTCGGTCATCGTAGATTCTTACATTCTAAACATCACTACCGTGTATGGAGAAAAGCATTCAATGGAGACACCGAACAACATAAAGCACCACCTGCATTGTCAGGTGACCAAATTTTTGAAAAGTTTAAAGATGTGTGTACTCATTTTGGAAAGCCTTTTGCGCATATGGTTGTCAAATGTGGGTGGAAGAAGAGGTCGGTTTTTTTTTAATTGCCATATTGGAAGTCTGTGTATGTGAGACATTTTCTCGATGTTATGCATATTGAAAAAAATGTATTTGAAAGTGTTATTGGTACGTTACTCAATATTAAAGGAAAGTCTAAGGATGGCCTTAAAGCAAGGGAGGACATGTTAAAGATGGGAATACGAACTAAACTAGGACCCGTGAAGAAAGGAAGCCGAACATATCTACCACCTGCTGCTTTTACTCTATCTAGAAAGGAGAAAAAGATATTGTGTAAGTTTCTAAGTGAAGTTAAAGTTCCAGAAGGATACTCTTCATATATTAGAAGACTTGTGTCTATGAAAGTCCTCAAGTTAAAGAGTTTAAAGACACATGATTGTCATGTTATAATGGAGCATTTTCTACCAATAGGTATATGTTCTAGTTTTCCAGATAAAGTAAGGAGCGCGATAACTAAGTTGTGTTTTTTCTTTAGGTCAATTTGTAGTAAGGTGATTGATCCTGAGATCTTACCAACATCGCAAAAAGAAATTGTTATTACTTTGTGTGATATTGAAATGTATTTTCCTCCCTCATTTTTTGACATAATGGTACTTCTAGTTGTTCATCTTGTGAAAGAGACATAGTTGTGCGGACCAGCTTATACGAGATAGATGTACCCTGCTGAATGTTATATGAAAGTATTAAAAGGGTACGTGAAAGACCGAATTCTCCCAGAGGGTTGTATTGTTGAGCGATACATTGTTGAAGAAGCGGTTAAGTTTTGTATTAAATATTTGTCCAGATTCAATCCATTGGACTCCCCAAAAGTCATATTTTTGAAAAAAAGGAAGGTAAAAGATTAATTGGAAATAAAATTGTGACAATATCAAAAGATGAACGGAATCAAGTGCATCTGTATGTTCTGCAGAATGACAGTGAGGTTGAGCCATATGTTGAAATGCACAAGGATCTACTCTGAGGGTTAAATAAGAATAGAAATGAAAATTGGATAGTACGGGAGCACAATCAAAGTTTTATACCATGGTTTAAGGATCATATTTTTTCAAAGCTTCATTCAGATCACGCTTCAATAACAGAAAGGTTGATATGTTTGTCATATGGTCCAATTTTGCATGTGTTTTCTTATAGGGCATACGCAATTAATGGATACATATTTTATACCAAAGAACAAGATGATAAAAGTACTATGCAAAATAGTGGTGTCACCGTGCTTACTGAAGCAATGCACATTTCAAGTATGAAGGACCTAAACCCCAAATATGCAAATCTGTCATATTTTGGGGTTATCGAGCATATTTGGGTTTTTGATTACGAGAATTTTCAAATTCCTATCTTTGGTTGCAAGTGGGTAAGTAGTAGTGGCATACGAATGGATAAGTCAGGATTTTATCAAGTGGATCTTAATAGGGAGGGGTACAAAGATGAGCTTTTTATTCTAGCTTCTCAAGCTAAACAAGTGTTCTATGTCACTGACCCGATGAGTACAAAATGGTCTATAGTTCTTTTATCTAACAAAGTGGTTGATGATAACGGTGTAGACCAAGGTGATATTGATGATGAGAATGAGTCATGTATTAGACAGAATGATTCGTATATTATAATTGATCAAGATGAGAATATTATAGAGGATGAATCATATATCAGAAATGATCATAATGAGGGAATTTGGATAAATCCATCGGTCCGCATTACTAAGAAACAAGTAATTCATGTCCCAACCAAGAAAAGTAAGAGATGTTAGTGAAAGAGGTAGCATATTAAAATGTTTATGTTTATGTTTGTGTTTACGTGTAAGTTTATGCTTATATTAATTTTTGGCATTGTCATTTTATATATATTTAAATTTCTATGGAATTTTACATTGGGTTTATGTTTATGTTTATTACAGGTGAGATGGATACTAACGAGGATCACCCACATGATGATTTTGGGCATGATGGAGATAAGCCCGTTAACAAAACCGAAATGGAATATAGACGAGGAATAACAATAATGAAGAGAATCATTCGCGATAGAGATCAAGGCATAAAGTATGATGTGCATTGGAGTCAAGAAGGCCAAGTAATTGAGCCTAACGGTTCAATGTTGACGAGTTATCTCGGTTCGGTGGTAAGGAGAGAAATTCCAATTACATGTGAAGATTGGAGAGCAAGAGTGTTGAACGATGCTAAAGATAAAATATGGAGTGGGATACATGTATCATATGTGATGTTATTTTTTTTAATGATGATTATGTCTTTAAATTACTTATACTAACGCACTTTGTGTATGATTTTTGTAGAGGTCGTTCAACATTGAGGATACCAGGAAAGACTATATACTCAAATTGGCCGGAAAATTACATAGAGGGTTTAGAGCTTTTTTATCAAACAAGTTTCTTAAGGATGCGGATAAAATTTTTGTTGATGCAGAGCTTCCAAAGAAATATGCAGATTTGATTACACCTGAAGAATGGGAAACTTTTAAATCCAAAAGAAATACCCAGAAATTTGAGAGTTTAAGTGTCGTAAATCGACAACAAGCATTAAGTCCAGCATATCCATACAGAAATGGGAGTATGGGATATGCACGCTTACAACAATCTATTATAAGTATCTATAAATTGTAAAGTATCTATAATATATGCCCACTTATATTTGATCATGTTATTTCGCTTAATGTGTAGTTAACAAAGGATAATAGTTCTGAAACATCTCTTCTGGAACACATTTTGTGGAAGAAATCCCGTGTGTGTAAGGATGGAGCTGTTGAAGAAAAAGTTCAACAAATTTTCGAGAGATGTGTAAGTATAACATTATTTATTTAATTACATCATTCTTTTATTAACATATCATTATTTAATTACAATATTTATATGAATTTCATGAGACTCTTTCTCAGTCTATACCTCCAGATGAAGATAATGATTGCAGGAGAATACTCTCACGAGCATTAGATATTCGTGAGTATTCTAGTCTGGTGAGGGGTAAGGGATTTGGGATCACTCCAACATCCTTGAAGACAAAATCAAAGACAAAATCTCCTAGCAATAAAGAACTTCAGGAAAAGTTGGAAAAGTTACAACAAGAAGTTTATGAGATGAGAAAGGAAAAAGAAATAGATCAAGCTACAAGTTTTAAAGATACTAGTGACAAAGGTAGTATCAATGGTAACTTTGGACGAATATTCCCGAGGTAATTATATACCATATTTATAAATTATATAACCATATTTATTAATTATATAACCATATTTATTAATGGTTATAGGGCCTTTCCCGGTGTCAACTCTATTTGTCGTCACCGACTTATCGGATGGTTGGCAAGGGAAAATTGTATAATACTTCGGGAGAAATGTTTCACCATAAACCGCTCCCAAATGGATTTTTGAAAGTATCGGTTGATGTTGTATTAGTGAGGGGTGCGTTGTTACCACTAGCTGGCGATGTGGCGGATGCAACATTGGTGGCAGATGCAATAGGATCGTTTGTTTCATGGTCGTCAAGCCTCGCTTGTGTAGATAATGAGGTATGCTTAAAATCGTTTACTATTCAAAAATTTTAAGGATATTTTACTTACATTTTGTTTACATGGTAATGTTAGACTACAACAAAATCCATTCTAAAAGATAAGTGGATTAGGCGGGAAACCGAGTGAATTGCATCAATTGAGGTACAACACAATTATATGACATTTATGCTATGAGAAATGCTAATTTGTGATTTTATACTTCCTCTAACTAATTATATGATAACTAGATTCATGCTAAAGAGATTGCACAAGTTAATAGGGGTAAGGCGCCTGAAATTAGCAATATTTCCACACAAAAAAAGAATGTTGCTAAGAAGACTGTGGCTAGCAAAAAAACTACTGCTCAGTTCAGGTCGTGCCTTCAGACATATTTAGGAATAACAGGTATTCCGGATGGTGGTATCCGTCTTATACCTATGAGTGCAGACATCTTTGGTTTTGAATACCTAGAAGCAATTGGTAGAGAGGATATGGAGCATGTTTTTAGACATTTGGAATTAGGTCTCGGTGTTATCGGTTCATACATTAGGTATACTCGATCAACTTTGTTTAATTAGATGAACAATTTATTTCCTCATTTTAAGGAATACAGTATAATGTTAATGATGTTTTAATTTAAGTTTTATGTATGACAACATTGTGCGTCTGCGTGGATTAGAAGCAACATTTGGCTTCTTAGCTCCCGACACTGTCAATTCAGGGTTAATCGTAACAAGACCAGATGATGTCATAGCATATGTACTCGGTTTATTCGTGGCCAGCAAAGATACTGAGAAGTTGTTCTTTTTTCCATATAATATTGCCGACGCGTTAGATTTTCATCCTAACTTGATCTATTATAATTTTATGTTTTTGGCCATTGTTTAATCTTTGTTTAATATTACAGTGGACACTAGTTACTGGTTGCGATTAATCCTATGAGAGAAATTGTGTATTATCTGGATTCATTATACAATGATTGGTCAACATATCCAGATTTGAAGCAGATGATTGACACGTAAGTTTTTTGCTCCCAAAGAGATATTCAAGTTTATGTTTATGTTTATGGTCAACATATATGGATTTGTGTTTATGCTTATGTTTCTATGTGAGATTTTTCTAAACAGTCGTTTATATTTTATTATAACATTCTACTATCTTTTCGCTCCCAAATAGATATTCAAGTGCCAAAAAGTAGAGCCAACAACGTTACATGGATTAGAGTGGAGGTATATTTTCACAAAGAGATATTCAGTTTTGATTACATTAATGATGATACTTGATAAAATAATTTAAGGGGTATATCCTGATATATATTCGTATTTTCTTTCCATGTGTAGTGTCCTTGCCAGCGTAACAGTATAGATTGCGGCTATTTCATGTTGAGGTTTATGAAAGAAACTATTCTTTTGGATCGATTAGAGATTCCATCCACGGTATGGATTTCTAACTTAGGAATTACATACTATTTTCATATTTTGTGTTTATCATAAAATGAAATATTGTTTTAACTAAATCACATACTATGTTAATTATATTATTATATATGTAGTACTTTGAGGAATTCAATTGTGCACATTACTCAAAAGGTCAATTGGATGAACTTATGGAGGAATGATGTCAATTCATTATCGGGTTGAGAATTTTATAACCTAAGGTATATTGTATTAATTCCTTTGATGAGAACTTTCGAGTTTTAATTATAAATTAAATTCGAATAAAGTGCAACGTTAATATTATCATGTTATGAATTTCGATCATTTGGTTTTTTTTCCAGGTTTATAGGTGCATGTGTAAAAGATAGAGCTAAGATATTCATGTTGTTGTTGTTTCATGAGAATTCTCAAATATAGTAAGATGTAGATGTAACATCAATTTTGAATTTTAGGATTTTTAACTTGTAGAATTTTAACTTGTATCATAAATTTCTTAGTTGTTGTTGTATATATCATGAATTTATATATATGTGTAATTTTTATATATGCATATTTTATTGGAATGAAGCTACCAAATATGGTGCATACAATGGTGAAAACCTGGTTCAAATATGGTTAAAATTATGATTAAAATGCATTATATATATTGGACAATGTTTTTGTAAGTCAAAATAGGTATTTTATTAAAAACAAATCGTGACTAATAGACATCACTTTAAAAACTAAAAAAAAGCGCTTCCTAAAGTGGGAAAGCGATGTCTAAAGTGGGGGAATAGACAGTGCTTTTAAAGGAAAGCACTGTCTAAAGCCTAACTTAAAAAATAACAAAGCGTTGTCTAAAGCGAAAATGCTGTTAAAGGGGTATATAAAAAAGCGTTGTCTATTTTAAAAGTGTTGTCTAAAGTGGGCATAAGAAAGCGCTTTTACATTGAAAAAATGTGTTGTCTTTTCTTTTAGCAGCGCTGCCTTAGGCAGCGCTTTAAAGCGCTGTTAAAAGCCAAAAAAAGCGTTGTCTAATGTCTTTTTTGGCATAGTGAAATGTGTGAGATTTTGTACTCTTTTATATTGTTTCATTTTTTATTTTTCGCGTGCCTTTAGTGTGATTCGATGAAAATAAATGATATATTCTTGATAAGAATATGGAAGCGATACTGGTAGCATAAGGTTGATTCATATTTGCTAACGTTTATCGGTTTCCAACGAGAATCTGTCGGGGAAGATGGCTGAAGCATGGTTCCGGCGTCATGCTTTGTTCAATAACAATGCCCTAACCCTGGGCGTGGAAGCCTTGAAGAATGGAAAAACACGAGAAGGGGGTTTGGATTGGCTTTTTTTTATAAAATAAAAACAGTTGACACATTGGTTATCCTGGTTCGTTTGAACTCATACTACTCCAGTCCACCCGCCAAGGTGATTCCGCCTCTCTCAAACGAGGTCTTAATCCACTAATCAAACTTAATTACACTAATACAATGGCTATTGTAAATGTCTTCTTTAGTTTAAACCACAACTCGATTTTCTCAAGGTATTACAAGATAAGTCAATTAAAAGTGTGTACAAAGAAGCTTTCTAAACAAAACTATATCACAACAGTGATGTATACACAATTGTAAAGCAAAAGATATAACTCGTGTTGTACCCAAAAAATTTCCCTCTCACTTATCAAGAATTTGCTTACAAGATCTCCTTTGACTTAAGACTGCATTAGGGTTGATCAGCTCAAGACACCTCCTTAAGCACTGATGGCCAAAATTAGGGTTTGAGATTACACAAGGATATTTGAACTTCCAATGCCCTATATGACTTTCATGGATCATTATGGACCCTCAAGATTACTCATGTCAAGTTTCAATCTTTGGATCACACTTTTGCCCAGTCAATTGAGTAGTTGACCTAAAAATCAATTATATTCGTGAAAAAGTCAACTATGGCCAATTTACAGTCAAACTTCATAATTATTTATCCACATCAACATTATAAACTCATATGTATCATTTGATCAAGTTTGGACCATAATTCCTCAAGAAATTTGATCAAATCATCAAAAGGGAAAAATGGTCAAAATTAGGGTTTTGACTTGGAAAGGGCAATTTTTTATTTTTGACCTAGCAAATGGTCAATTGGTTTGAATCCTGATTTCAAGAGTTGAATTGCATCATTTTGACCTAATGTCATGACCTAAAACATTGATCAAGATTAATTGGATTGATAGTGAATTTTCAGTCAATTGATCAAAAAGTCAACTGTACACTAAAAAGTCAAACTTTGACTTTTTGGTCAAAATTCAATGTCAAAGATCAAAATTCATCAAAACATTTCAAAATATGAAATTTATTCATTATGAAATCAAAAAGTCAAGATTTCAGTTTGAAAAGTCAAAATTTTCTAACTTAGAAATTTTTCTAAGTGTTTAAACTTCATGTTTTTTCATAACCTTAAGCTAATTTTTTACCATGATGCAAGATGATTCAAAAGAAACTTCCAACATGAAAGTTGTAGATCTCTATGAAATATATAACTTTGCTTTACACAACTCCTTCAAAAAGTGCTTGGATCCCAAGTTATAGTTATCACTTGAATTACAAGTCATTTTGTGATGAACAAATTCAAAATTCAATGTTATTCTACATAACCTCTACTTTGCAGGCCTCAAACTTTTTAGGTACTCCATAATTAATGGCTCACACAACTGTTAGTGGTCTCATTTCAAGCATTCAATGCAAGGCCATGCTTTATATCCATTTTGGGAAGAAAGTGCACAATGCCATTTTGATAAAGTGACTTTTTGCACAAAACTTGTTCTTGAGCCTTCCACTTGTTCTTTTCTGATCATACAAGTATCATAACATAAGAGAAATGGTTTAGACACTTACAATCACCCAACCCATGCTTGTACTACACATTGAAACTTGGTTTCCCACTTTTCTTGAAAAGCAAGTAACATAGAAAATAGCTTGTAACAAGTACTTCTGACTTGCCAAACCACTCAAGACTCTTTGCTTATAGATATACAAACCATTTTGCCACAAATCACACGCATAATTAACCCCTAAAAAGCACCAAGAACTCAGAACTGTATCACATACCTCCATTGTTGCCTAACCTGACCAAAAGTTTGAAACTCACATCTCCCTCGTGCGTTTTCAAGCCTTTTGGTTCCTAAAGTTTCTAAACATCATTTAGAACTCATCCCACACTATGTTACAAGAGTGTAACACCATTAACATAATCCTCCATTTTCAAAATCAGAGCTTTGCACTTGGATTTCTCCTGAACTCCTCGAGCACTTTCAGCTCAAGCTAAGCATCCCATTAGCTACCTGGGAACTTGAGGAAGCTAACCCAATAATTGGAACTCACTGAAAGATGCTCAAACTCCAAACTCGGCACCCTCTTGCAAGGTAAGTTTTCTGAATTTGGATACATGCATCATTAATGGTTTATTTGTGAATGAAAAATGTAGATATCATTTCCCTAAAGCTAACCATGTCCATAGTTTTCATTAATTTTGTTTGAGCTTAGAGAATTTTAAGATTGAAGTTTCGGAGATTTTTAGGATTCAGAATAGGGCCATTAAAATTCATGCTTATCTTTGATCTATAATTATTTTGCTTTGCATTTCTGAAATCGTGAGGAAATTTGCTACAAGTTTCATGTTTACAGTTTTCATTTTTGTTGAGATATGAACAAGATACAAAAGCTCTGGCTTGGGCGTGAGGTTGAAGATGAAGTTGGCCTCAGGAACGTGTTTGCCATATATATATTTATGCTTTGATTTATATAAACGGATGTATAGCCACCCCAGTAGTAGAAGCGCGTGGCTATGACTTAAGGGACCTGGGTTCGAGCCCCAGTGGTACCCTTTTGGATTTTTTCCATTTTTTTCATACATTCTAACTTTTTTAGCATGCGTTGGGCCTCCCTTGGGCCTTTATGTTTTTTTCTTGTTGCTAACCCCCTGTTTCACTTACACAGCCCCTGGCCCCCCAGTGGTACCCTTTTGGATTTTTTCCATTTTTTTCATACATTCTGACTTTTTTAGCATGCGTTGGGCCTCCCTTGGGCGTTTATGTTTTTTTCTTGTTGCTAACCCCCTATTTCACTTACACAGCCCCTGGCCCATTTTTATTTCTTTTTCTTATTTTTATTTATTTATTTTCTTAAATATTTTATCTAATATTAAAAAATCATAAAAAATATAAAAACATTAGATTAATATTTTGATAAAGTTTATTTATTTTTTTACACAAAAAAATTATTTTATTTAATCAATACTTTATTTATTTTACTAATTGTTCTTGTAAATTTAATTAAAAATAGGGTTTTTAGTTATTTTCTTTTACACCAATTAAAATATATTATTTTAATATAAAAAAGACCAAAATATTTTATAATACTATAAATTATTTTTCAAGACAAAAATACCAAAAATATTCTTCTCATGAACTTAATTTCCTTTTTTAATAAACATTTAGATTAGGGTTACTTAGTCCCTCGATGACGCTATCTAAGTTGCCTTTTCAAATGATCTTAGTCCCTAAAAGAGAATTCTAAGATACCTTGCAACATTGCTAATCATGGTTATACGATGACCCACGCCCGTCCCGTTTACATCCAAAGATAGGGTTACTTACCAAATCAATGGTAAGATAACAATGTCAAAAGAAAAAGTAAATGAACAAGAAAGACTTTTGAGTAGGTATAATGCTCCTAATTACTTGCTCAATTTCAAACAAAAACATCCTTTCTATTTTTAAAACAAACACCTACACTTTCAAAACTTGAAAACATTTTCAAAAGATCAAACACTTTGTATACATTCTTACGAACGAGAATCATTAAAAAGTTTGCCTAAACAATGGCCTCTTTACAAAATACTTTCAAAAACAACACAAAGCATAATTTCAAACTAAAGCAAGTGATCTAGCAAGTAACTAAGAGCCCATGGAAAACCATGGATGAAAATAGTGTTAATACCTTTCCTTTTCATAATCTACCCCCGAACTCAAGAAATAATCTCAAAGGTCTTTCCTGTGATTTTTCACCTTTCCTTTTGGATAAAAGAAAAATCGATGGCGACTCTTGCTAACCGCAACATTTGCGATAAAATGCATAACACCTAAGTCAGTTCTGCCACCATATCACAGAATTGGAAACTCTGCTGGGGAAAATTCTAAAAGTGGGGTTACCTTAGGGTTAGATCATATATACTTGCTTTCTTTGTTTGACTTGTTTGCTTTATATTATGGTTCTTTATTTGGGTTTGAATCCTCTACCCAGATTTGGGATACCTTATAGGTAAGTAGCAATACATTATGGAAACTATGTGAGGTATACCGACATGGTCTAAGCAATAGCTATGTTAGTGCGACATATTTGTGGGTACCGGTAGCCCTTGAGTTAATCAAGGAGAATACGGGACCGCTGAGTGATGTCATGAAGCACTAATGAAATTTTAGAACCTTTACTTGACTAACTTGGCCTTTAGGACATAGTGAGATGACCGGCTTTGGTGCAGTCCGAAGTTGGTAGATACTCGATACTACACTCATTGAGGTTTTTTTTTTTGGGATATTTCGGTTGCCATTAAAGAGGCTTGCGCTGAAATAATGCCCGAGAAAACAAATCAGTGATATTGAGCTTCTTAGAACCCGGTTACTATTACTAGGACAGGTTGGAGCCAACTAAACTTCAAGTGGGTACTTACCTATGAGACTCCATTTAAGCCTAAACCTAAGGACTTGTTTGCTTTGTTTGTGTATATTTACTTATACATAACATCATGAACATCATAACATCATACTCATTCATTAACCATTTCAAGGATCTTGGGATTTATCTTTGTTCTGTTTTGTAGGACATGGATTCTACTCGCAGGAAAACTATTCAAGTCAATCTTGTAAGGATCCCTCCCCAACTTAAGGAGCTAGCATCAAGGATTCCTGAAAATTCTCCATTCACCAAAAGAAATGGTCACCTACTAAACTTGGTCACCTCCAACACTGATGAAGACATGATGAAGGTACTCTTTCAGTTCTTTGATCCCTTACACCATTGCTTCAAATTTCCCGATTATCAACTTGTGCCAACTTTGAAAGAATTATCCCAACTCTTGAGGATTCCTATTCTCAATAAACTACCTTTCAACACTACGGAAAGAGATCCAAAGCCGAAAGATATTGCTCAAACTCTACACTTGCAATCATCTGATGTCACAACCAATTGGGAAACAAGGAGTGGTGTCAAGGGTTTCCTAGCAAAGTTCTTGTTTGAGAAAGCCCGAAACTGTTGGAACTCTTTGGATTTGCGAGCTTTTGAAGAAATTATGGCTCTCCTCATCTATGGAATGGTTTTGTTTCCAAATCCTGACCAACTCATAGATGTCAACACCGTCAAAATCTTCACGTCTCGTAACCCGGTGCCTACTTTGCTAGGGGACATCCTACATTCTTTTCACACTCGCACTATGAGGAAAAGAGGTATCCTTATGTATTGTACTCCTCTTTTGGCAAGATGGTTTATTTCGCATTTTCCCCAATCTGTATTGAAGAACGAACAAGGTTCATGGTGGTCACAAAGGTTGATGACGCTCAAACATTCATACATTCACTGGTGTTCCCGATCCTTAGAGAATGTTACTATTGTCGACCATTGTGGATAATTCCCTAATTTCCCTCTACTTGGAATTAGGGGGGTATCACCTACAACCCCTGCTTAGCCTTAAGACAGTTTTGTTTTGCCCGAAGGGAGGGCCCACATGATATGCTCATCCAAGGTTTGGTATTTAACTACGAGAATGAAGATCAAGGTCTTCGCCAAAGATTCATCTGAGCTTGGAGGATGTTGAACAAGGTAGATAGGAAGACATTGGGGCATAAGAATTTCATCCCTGTTGAGCCTTACCTCAAATGGGTACGAACTCGTGCTCAGAGTCTTTTGATGCCTTATCCCTCCATTCTCCCGTTAATCATTGAGCCTGTTATGGAAGGAGATGTTTCATACACTGTCCTGCATCCTGACATGCCCACCTCTCTTGAAGACTTACAAAGAGATTAGATACAACTCAAGGGGGAGAGAAGAAGGGTTTGGAGCTCACTAAGCAACTTCATTAGGAGAGGACTCTGAATGCCTACATCGCACCAAAGAGGATGCGTACTACCTTTTTATCTTAGAGTTTTTGTATTATTTTTCCCAAAGAGGCATTGATGTACTCAAACTTTAATTTATTAATATAACGTGTGTTTCCTTTTTGTCTAAAACAAATTTGAATCTTTAAAATCCTTGAAACTATTGCATATGCATTTACCATTCATCATAACATAAGCAATTTTCTTGCAACAAGTCTCCTCATCTTTCTACTGTATATTTCAGTAAGATGGATTTCAAGCAAACGGTGAAGGACCTCCAAGCACAAAATGCCCAGTTTCAACAGATGTTCTTAACTCTAGCCAAGGGACAAGAAGAGTTGAAGACCTTGTTGGTTGAAGAGAAAAAGAAGAGGACAAAGAAAATAACCGGAGTTCTAAATATGGGAAGAAGATTCCAAGGGCAAGCAAGAAGGACCTTAGACTTTGCAACGTCATATGGTGAGAAAGACAATCAAGATGGGAAAGGCAAGGAAGCAGTTGTCCAGCCAGATTTAGAAGAAGAAGAGGAAGAAGAAGGTTATACTAAAGAACAATATCCTCCAGTCGACGACAAGTATAAGCATCTAGAAGAGCGGTTGAGCGCAATGGAAATCCAAAAAGTTCCTGGATTGGACTTTGAGGAGTTGGGGTTAGTATCTGGGATTGTCATTCCTCCAAAATTCAAGGCACCGGTGTTTGCCAAATATGACGGAGTTTCATGTCCCAAAATGCATCTCGGGTCCTATGTGAGGAAAATACATCCTCACACTGCCGACATGGAATTATGGGTACACTTCTTTCAAGATAGCTTGTCCGAAACTCAAATTGATTGGTTTTATCAGCTAGAAAGGGCCAACGTTCATAACTGGGAAGATCTGGCCGCCGCCTTTTACAAACTATACCAATACAACACTCATCTTGCGCCCACCCGTACTCAACTCCAGAGTATGGCCATGGTTTCAAGTGAATGCTTTAAATACTATGCGCAAAAATGGAGGGACTTAGCAGGAAGAGTCCAGCCTCCCTTATCTGAAAGAGAATTAGTAGACATGTTCTTGGGCACCTTGTCTGGTCCCTTCTTTAATCACTTAATTGGGAGTTCATTGGCAGGTTTTACAGAATTGATATTGACCGAAGAAAGGGTGGAAGCCGGGATAAAGAATGGTAAGATTCAAAAAGATGCATCCTCTGCTACTGTAAGGAAACCATTCATTGGGAAAAAAGAAGTTGTTGTATATCCTCAGAGAAATCAAGATAGGGTTGAACGTTGTCTAATGGTGGAGGCTGTCATGATTCATAAACCTGCGCCTACTCAGCAAAGAAGTAACCAGCCAAGAACGAAAAGACTAGTCAAACAGTTCACCCGAATTAACATGACACTATCTCAAGTATTGCCTCATTTGTTGAGATCCAATCTAGTGACTTTGAAAGAAGCTCCAAAGAATCCTAACACAACCTCTCCTCATTATCATCCTAATGTCCTCTGTGCATACCATTCTGAGAGTCCTGGACATGACACTAACAACTGTTGGGCTCTGAAAAACAAAGTACAAGAACTTCTTGAAGCCAAAGAGATTGAATTCGACGCGCCAGAAATTCCCATTGTAATCACTGCCCATATGCCCAAGAACAACCGTAATGTCAACTCCATTGAGGAAGATATGTTTGTTACTTTGGTTGATGAACTTGTGACTCTACTCCTAACTATAAAAAATAACTTGTTAAATGCCGGTGTATTCCCAGGCTGTGATGAAAACTGTCATTTATGTTTATCCTCACCAACCAGCTGTCATTTTTTAAAAGCAGACGTTCAATGCCTAATAGATAACAAGGAGATTTTGTTCGAAAAGACTTCTATTCCAACTGTTTCTTATAATGATGTTTCCATCGTGACCATTTCCACCAATTCTTCCAGGGTCTCCACCAAAAGACCCGTTAGAATTATATCAGTTCATAAAGTAGCTCAGTTGATAATTACAAGGCATAGACCAATCCCGTATTTGTCATACAAAACCGTCCCATGGAATTATGCAGGTGATGTCTACTATCACGGTATCAAGCATGATTGGCCAGCTGCTGAAGATTCAAGTTCTGAGAAAGTTGACTATGATATCAGTAACATCGCAGGGACTAGCAAGATAATCCGCAGTGGAAGGGTATTATCTTTAGAGATTGCTAATCCAAAGGCTATTTCTGGACCCGTAATCATTCATGTTATTGTTTCTCCTCTAAAAGCTATTCCCAGTCCTACAATCACCTCTGCTAATACTCCTGTCGACAAAACTATTACAATCCCTGTTATCACTCCTACTGACATTCCTGTTGCCGAGTCAACCAAGACTCGAGGTAAAGGTATTATTGTTGAGCCTGTCCGAACGAAGGCACAATCAGTAGCTATCCCCGAGACTTCCCGAAATGAGATGGAGGAAATTCTAAAGATCATACAAAGAAGTGACTACAACATAGTCGAGCAACTGGGGCAAACGCCATCAAAAATTTCCATGCTGGCTTTATTATTATGTTTTGAGGCTCATGCAAAGGCCTTGGTAAAGTTCCTTAAAACTGCCCATGTACCCCAAGAAACATCTGCCGATCAGTTCCAAGACTGCGTAGCCAGCTTAACTGCAGATAATGGTTTAGGTTTTTCGAATGTTGATTTAATGCCAAGGGGGAGGAAGCATAATGAGGCATTTCATGTCTCAATCGAATGCAGGGGCACGACTTTGGCTCATGTCTTGGTTGACACGGGATCGTCTCTTAATGTGCTGCCTAAAAAAGCTCTTGACAGGTTTGACTGTGAAGGATTGACCTTGAAGCCTAGCAACATAGTAGTGAGGGCCTTTGACGGCTCAAAAAGGATGGTGCATGGGGAAGTGGACATCCCCATATAAGTTGGAACCCAAACATTTGATTCAACTTTCTATGTAATGGATATTCTCCCTTCATATTCTTGCTTATTAGGCCGACCGTGGATTCACAATGCTGGTGTCATTACCTCTACGTTGCATCAAATGTTGTAATATCCAATTCAACGAAAAATTATCATTGTTCATGGAGAAGAAGAGTATATGGTCAGTTATCTAAATTCCTTCAGATATATGGAATTAGATGGTGAATTTATTGAAACTCCATTCCAACACTTTGAAGAAGTCCCGCAGACTGTGGCAGTAACAAAGGTTGTTTCTAAAGTCCTCAAGATTACAAAGCCTTCGCTCAAGATGTCGTCTTTGAAGGATGACAAGGCAGTGATAGAAGAAGGTGGGTGCACTATTTGGGGCCAACTCCCAGATATCCCATAAAAATCTGACAAGTTTGGTTTGGGTTTCACTTCAGGAGCCCAGAAAGATGTACGTCGTGCTCGTGCCGGAGGACCATCCTTTAAGATCAGCAATCACCAAGTCAGCACCCTGGAGGATGATGAAGACAGTTATAACCTGGAGGATTGGATCTTCCTAACTGTCAGTGGAGGGCTCAGCAATTGGGAAGCTAGAGATTTTGTCCCGATCACATTCATTCAACAATAATTTTTCTTTAAACTTTGTTGGATCTGTAATATTAAAAAAATGCAGACTCTTAAAACCTTGTGTCTTACCCGAGGCACGATGGTCCATTTGTAAGGGATATTATCTCATTTCCATATGAAATCAATGAATCATGGATTTTTTGCATACAAACTTTATGCGCATTATTTTTCTTTTTACATTTTCATTTCTTTCAAAGATAGATATACTCTTACACACACTCACACTCACAATGCAGGTCTACATTCACTCAGGATCCCATGGGTAATGGTTCTTCTATTGCCTATTGTGACTCTGAAAATCTAATCTACCAAGCCGGGGACGAAGGTGAGGAAGATTGTGAAGTACCAGGGGAACTCGCCAAGTTACTACAACAAGAAGAGGGACCATTCAGCCCCACAAAGAACCAGTAGACACAATTAACTTGGGTACCGAAGAAGACAAAATGGAAGTCAAGGTGGGTGCCAATCTGGAACCCAGTGTCAAAGAGCGTCTAATTCAACTACTACATGATTATGTTGAGGTATTTGCCTGGTTGTACGAAGACATGCCAAGACTTGATGCAGACATCGTAGTACATCGTCTACCTACAAAAGAGGATTATCTACTGGTAAAGCAAAAGGTCCGTCGCATGCGACCAAACATGTCAGAGAAGATCAAAGCTGAAGTCATGAAACAATTCAACGCCGGATTCTTGGCCGTCACCTCCTATCCGCAATGGGTTGCCAATGTTATTCTCGTGCCTAAAAAGGACGGTAAGGTACGAATGTGCGTGGACTACAGAGTTTTGAATCGGTTGAGCCCTAAGGATGATTTCCCACTTCCCCACATTGATATTCTAGTCGATAATACGGCACATCACAAAGTGTTTTCCTTCATGGACGGTTTCTCAGGCTACAACCAAATCAAAATGGTGCCTGAGGACATGGAGAAAACAACCTTTGTAACACTGTGGGGCACATTCTGCTACAAGGTTATGCCATTCGAGCTAAAGAATGCTGGGGAAACCTATCAATGTGCCATGGTAGCTCTATTTCACGACATGATACATCACAAAATAGAGGTCTATGTGGACGACATGATAACTAGATCCCAAACAGAAGAAGAGCATCTTTATCATTTACATAACTATTTGAGAGGCTAAATAAATACAAGCTGAGGTTGAACCCAAATAAATGCACGTTTGGAGTGAGGTCTGGTAAACTCCTAGTCTTTGTCGTCGGCGGAAAAGGTATTGACGTCGATCCTGCCAAGGTGAAAGCAATACAAGAGATGCCTGCTCCTTGTACTGAGAAGGAAGTCAGAGGATTCTTGGGACGACTAAACATCATTTCCAGGTTCATTTCTCACCTGACAGCTACTTGTGAACCAATCTTCAAATTACTGAAGAAAGATCAAGTAGTCAAGTGGAATGACGAGTGCCAAACTACTTTCGACAAGATCAAAGAGTACCTACAATAGCCTCCTATTTTGATTCCACCAGTCGAGGGAAGACCCTTGATCATGTATCTAACTGTTTTGGAAAATTCAATGGGGTGTGTGTTGGGGCAACATGATGAGTCTGGACGAAAAGAGCATGCTATTTATTACCTGAGCAAAAAGGTTACCGACTGTGAAACAAGATATTCAATGTTCGAGAAAACTTGTTGCGCTCTGGAATGGGCTGCTCGCCGGCTAAGACAGTATATGCTGACCCATACTACCTTATTGATATCTAAAATGGATCCAATAAAATACATCTTCGAGAAACCTACTCTCTCTGGGAGAATAACGTGATGGCAGATAATCCTGACAGAATATGACATACAGTATACTACCCAGAAAGAAATAAAGGAAAATGTACTAGCTGATCACCTTGCTCACCAAGCTGTGGATGATTACCAGTCTATGAAGTTCGAATTCCCAGATGAAGACACCATGATGGTAAACAACCATGAAGAATTCAGACCATATGACGGACCTGAACAAAGATCCCGATGGACCCTGTTTTTTGATGGGGCGTCCAACGCACTCGGAAATGGTATTGGTGTTGTACTCATATCTCCTGAAGGATGTCATACTCCCTTTACTGCAAGACTCTGTTTTAATTGTACAAACAACATGGAAGAATATGAAGCGTGCATCTTTGGTCTCAAAGCTGCCATAGATTTCGGGATCAAATCCTTAAATGTATTCAGAGATTTAGCTTTGGTTATCATCCGGATCAAAGGTGAATGGGAAACCAAACACCCTAACCTTATCCCTTACCAATAACATGTTCTGGCATTGATCCCACATTTTGAGAAGATTACTTTTGAGCATTTCCCGCGAGAAGAAAATCAGCTAGCAGACGCACGAGCCATAATGTCATCCATGTTTAAACTTAAATGGGATAACGAGGCTCCCCAGATCACCATTAAATGAATGGATGAACCATCCCACTATCACGAGATTAATACTGAAGAATTAGTGGACCGGCCTTGGTTTCACGAAGTCAAGAGGTATCTCGAGGTTCAAGAATATCCGGAAGGAGCTTCAGTCAATGATAAGAAGTTCTTAAGGAGATTCTCTGCTAAGTTCTTCCTTAGTCATGGCATTCTCTAAAAACGCAACCATGACTCTGTGTTACTTCGGTGCGTAGACAAGGTTGAAGTGGAAATGATCATGGCTGATCTACATGAGGCTACTTTTGGCACCCATTCCAGTGGGCATTCGATGGCAAAGAAGATCTTACGGGCAGGCTATTACTGGTCTACCATGGAAGCAGTTTGCTATCAACACTCTCGAACCTGCCATAAGTGTCAGATCTATGCTAACAAGGTGCACGTACCTCCGGTTCCTCTGAATGTCTTAACGGCTCCTTGGCCCTTTGCTATGTGGGGCATCGATTTGATTGGGGAAATCAAACCAACAGCCTCTAATGGATACCACTTCATCTTGGTGGCCAATTACTATTTTACAAAGTGGGTTGAGGCAGCCTCTTTCGCTTCCGTTACCAAGAACGTTGTAGCCTTGTTCATTAAACAAAATCTCATTTGTAGGTACGGTGTCCAGGAGAGGATCATCATAGACAATGGTACGAATCTAAACAATACTATGATCACCTCCTTGTGCGAGCAATTCAAGATCCAGCATCACAATTCTTCCCCTTATCGGCCCAAGATGAATGGTGTTGTGGAAGCCGCAAATAAGAACATCAAAAATATCATACAGAAAATGACAGTCACATACAAATACTGGCATGAGATGCTACCATTCGTTCTCCACGGTTACCGTACCACAGCACGCACATCAACCGGGGCAACAACCTACTCTCTAGTATACGGCATGGAGGTTGTCTTGCCTATTGAAGTCTAGATCCCCTCTCTGAGAATTATGAAGGATGCAGGGCTGAACGAAGATGATTGGATCCAGACTCGACTTGATAAACTGAACTTGATTGATGAGAAAAGGCTTACTGCTGTCTGTCATGGTCAAATGTATCAAAAACGGATGATCAAGGCTTTCAACAAAAAGGTCAGACGCCAAGTGTATCAAGTCGGAGATCTGGTGATCAAACGTATCATACTACCACAAGGTGATCCCAGAGGTAAATGGACTCCTACATATGAAGGACCATTTGTAATCAAAAGCATATTCTCTGGTGGAGCAATGATCTTGACCACCATGGATGGCGATGACCTACCGCACCCTGTGAACGCAGACATAGTCAAAAGATGCTACGCATAAGAAGCCCGTTAGGTTGACACGCCTAGGAAAAACAAGGGCGTCTCGGCGAACCAAAAAAGGTTCGGGTAAAAATTAGGGATAAAACAAAAAAATCTGTACACCTGGCAAGTTGAAAACCCGAAAGGGCGACTTGGGAAAAAAAGTGTATCCCGGTGGATTGAAAACCCGAAAGGGAGGTCCAGGAAAAAGTTAGGGAATTAAAGCGTATGACTATGTCCCGTTGGATCACCTTATGGACAAAATGACAAACTCAGAGGTTCTGATCAATTCAATCATCTTTGGACAAGGCAGCAAATAGATAAGATGCTCGGAGACACAAAGGTTATAGAAGAATGGGAACCACATGGGATTATTTCACATAGCTATCTTTTCTTTCTATCAATTTTTCATTTTTTTTACGACGGAATTCTCTTACTATAATGGTTGTCTCATTGTACAAAAATACTTACTCAAAGTCAATACAAAGATATCCCTTTGAAAGTGCAAAACTATTTGTTTTTCTTTACTCTTGTGTTTGTTTACAAAAACGTCCAATGATTTATTTTTGAACATATGCATTTGAACGTAACTACCATTTAAAAATGAACAAAATAGAAAGACAATCAATATTGGCTTTAAGAGATAGGGCAATATCTTTAAGCTATTCCATAAAATCCCCAGCAGTGTGCAGTTTAATCCCCAGCGGAACAAAGCTTCCAGTTATCAAATCTCCAGTAAAAGTCATCCAATTTCTCAGGATTTTACAAGCAGTACACGGCATTTCCCTTACAACAGAGTTTATTTCTCTAAGCAGAAATTCATCAGCACTTCAACTTTAAAACATGAAGACTTATACTTCATATCCTCAGCAGCAGTCAGGGATTTATTTTCCTCAATCCAACAGCAGTACAATAGATTAGCTCACATACGCATACATCACATCCATATATCATAAACATAGATAACACGAATGCATATATCACAATCTCATTATAACATGCATTTCATACAACATGACATTGCATATTAGCTAACATTTTACCCTTTTCAGGAAAAGGTTAATCTACAGCTACCATTAACAATGTTCAAAGATTTTTCAGATACAGTTCAGATACGCTCCAGACACGGATGCCATCCTGATACTCATTCAGATTCAATCTTCAGATACAGTTCAGATACACTCCAGATACAGATGCCATCCTAATACTCATTCAAATTCAGCTTTCAGATACAGTTCAGATACGCTCTAGACACGGATGCCATCCTGATACTCATTCAGATTCAACTTTCAGATACAATTCAGATACGCTCCAGATACGGATGCCATCCTGATACTCATTCAGATTCAGCTTTTAGATAAAGTTTAGATACACTCCAGATACAGATGCCATCCTGATACTCATTCAGATTCAGCTTTCAGATACAGTTCAGATACGCTCCAGATACGGATGCCATCCTGATACTCATTCAGATTCAGCTTTCAGATACAGTTCAGATACGCTCCAGATAAGGATGTCATTCTGATACTCATTCAGATCCAACTTTCAGATACATTTCAGATACGCTCCAGATCCGGATGCCATTCTGATACTCATTCAGATTCAGCTTTTAGATACAGTTCAGATATGCTCTAGATATGGATGCCATCCTGATACTCATTCAGATTTAGTTTTCAGATATAGTTCAGATACGCTCCAGATACAGATGCCATCTTGATACTCATTCAGCTTTCAATTTTCAGATACAGTTCAGATACGCTCCAGACACAGATGTCATTCTAATACTCATTCATTTTCAGCTTACAGATACGGTTCAACAATCATTTCTAGATGGCATCTACAAGCCCATCTCCAACAACTTTCCATAATCTCTCCAAATGGTATCTTTAAGCCCATTCCCTCTACCATCACATCACCGAGTACAAATTTTTAGGCACTCTAATGTCCAATCATCTTCCACCTTCGAGTCGCAAATGGCAAAACTTGCCAATCTAACTCTTCAGGCTTAAGAAGATTGAACAGGGTCAGGTGTTGTACCCCAAAATTTTCCCTCTCACTTATCAAGAATTTTCTCACGAGATCTCCTTTGACTCAAGACTGCATTAGGGTTGATTAGCTCAAGACACCTCCTTAAGCACTAATGACCAAAATTTGGGTTTTAGATTACACAAGAATATTTGAACTTACAATGCCCCATATGACTTTCATGGATCATTAGGGACCCTCAAGATTACTCATGTTAAGTTTCAAGCTTTGGATCACACTTTTGTTCAGTCAATTGAGCAGTTGACCTAAAAATCAGTTGTATTGGGGAAAAAGTCAACTATGGACAATTTACAGTCAAAATTCATGATTTTTGATCCACATAAACATTATAAACTCATATGTATCATTTGATCAAGTTTGGACCACAATTCCTCAAGAACTTTGATCAAATCATCAAAAGCGCAAAATGGTCAAAATTAGGGTTTTGACTAGGAAAGGGAAATTTCTGATTTTTGACCTAACAAATCGTCAATTGGTTTGAAGCATGATTTCAAGAGTTCAATTGCATAATTTTGACCTAATGTCATGACTTAAAACATTTCTCAAGATCAATTGGATTGATAGTAAAATTTCAGTCAACTGATAAAAAAGTCAAATGTACACTGAAAAGACAAACTTTGACTTTTTGGTCAAAATTCAATGTCAAAGATCACAATTCATCAAAACATGTCAAAATATGAAACTTATTCATCAAGAAATCAAAAAGTCAAGATTTATTTTGAAAAGTCAAAGTTTTCTAACTTAGAAATTTTTCCAAGTGTTTAAACTTCATGTTTTTTCATAACTTTAAGCCAATTTTTCACCATTATGCAAGATGATTCAAAAGAAACTTCCAACATGAAAGTTGTAGATCTCCATGAAATATACAAATTTTCTTTAAACAACTCCTTCCAAAAGGTCTTGGATCCCAAGTTATAATTTTAAGAATACATGGTCATGAAACAAAACACTTAGTGAAATTTTTGCCCTAATTTGGTCAGGGTTTTGACCCAACTTCATGGAACTTTTTCATATAGTTCCAAGGGGAATTTTCAAAATTAATTCAAATATGGGTTGTAGAGCACATTGAAAGCTTTCCAAAATGTCCAATAACTCCTTGAGATCATTTTTGAGTACGAAGAATCTAAGAGATGAAGTTAGGGTTTTATCATTTGAATTACAAGTCATTTTGTGATGAACAAATTCAAAATTCAAAGTTATGCTGTATAACCTCTACTTTTCAGGCCTCAAACTTTTTAGGAACTCCATAATTAATGGCTTGCACAGCTGTTAGAGATCTCATTTCAAGCATTCAATGCAAGGCCATGCTTTATATCCATTTTGGGAAGAAAGTTCACGATGCCATTTTGATAAAGTGACCTTTTGCACAAAACTTGTTCTTGAGCCTTGCACTTATTCTTTTCTAATCATACATGTCTCATAACACAACAGAAATGGTTCATACACTTACAATCACCCAACCCATGCTTGTACTACACATTGAAACTTGGTTTCCCACTTTTCTTGAAAATCAAGTAACATAGCAAATAGCTTGTAACAAGTACTTATGACTGGCCAAACCACTCAAGACTCTTTGCTTATAGATACACAAACCATTTTGCCACAAATCACACATATAATTGACCCCTAAAGTCATGGTCTAAGACATGGTCTAAGACATTTTCGGAAGACATGGTCTAAGACATGTTTGGAAGACATGGTCTACGACATGTTCGGGAGACATAGTCTAAGTTATGGTCTAAGACATGTTTGGAAGACATGGTATAAGTTATGGTCTAAGACATGTTTTTTCATCATCAAATAGGGGGAGATTGTGAGAATAAAGTCTATTCTACATTTTTCCTTATGTTTTCATGATAACTTTTCATGTAATCTTTAAGAATAATCGTATACTCTAATAGGTTTCTGTCTAGTGTGTGGCTTTTATCATGTAATTTCTGACTCTAGTAAGAAGGCATGTGAGGTCATCAGGTTCTGAACTTAACACTCTGGAAGAATACCTTTGGTGTGTTACAAGTTAAGTCAAGATAAAGGAATGTGTCTTATGCAACAATTCTAAGGAACGTTAGTAAAAGAGATTTGATCATGACTTATTCAAGGAAGCTTTGGAGGCCTTCTAAAGATTTATTCTGTTGTTCCAAATTCTAAAGATGCTGAAGACAAAGGTTCTGCTGAACAATGTTATAAATATCTGAAGACATTCTTCTAACGACAAAGTGCTGAATAACTAACTAAGGCAAGGGTTCACTGAACAAGTCTTGAAAGGTTCTAAAGACTTAGGTTCTAGAAGATATTAGTTCTGGTCCTTCTACAACATGCTTCATCAACAATTATATCAAAATCCTCAGAAGACTTAAAAAACAAAGATCAAGACTAAAGGGATTGTGTGTGATGCTGAGTATAAAAGTACAAAAGTACATTGTGACCTCTACTCTCTAGAGTGGTGCAAGGACAAACGTTTTTGTACTATTGTCTACTAGTCTCATAGTGATTGGTGGGAAAATACAACTATATTTGTATTTCCTATTCTACCCTCAAACAAATCTATTATTTTCAGATTTAAAAGAAGTATTTGGAAGAATTTGAAATCAATGAATTAGTTCAACAAATCTATACTAAACTGTTGCACAAAAACTCTGCAAAGAAATCCCTTTTTGTATAATTTTGTATATAAGCAAGGAGTTATTGCTCATATCTTTCTATCAACACCTTTGTATTGGTGTACTTATGTTGGATTAAAATATCCAGCGTCAACCTTAGGGATTCGAAGGGCTTAACATCCCCACATGGGCGCCTACACAAGTGTGTTAGGTGGGCCAGGTAGGCCCCTTGTTGGATTATCTATAAGGAAATAGAGTAGCACCTTGGCTACAAGCAATTTCTTTTAGCCCAGTGGTAAGTGATTGATCCTACAAGTGGTATCAGAGCATGGTCATGGGTTCGAATCTCCCCGACTGACACTGGGAGGGAGTTTGTTGGATTAAAATATCCAACGTCAACCTTATAGATTCGAAGGGCTTAACACCCCCCCATGGGCGCCTACGCATGTGTGTTCGGTGGTCCAGGTAGGCCCCTTGTTGGATTCGCTATAAGGAAATAGAAGTATGAAGCCTTCAAGATAGAGGATGATGAAACAATTGAGACGGTGTTCTTTAGGTTTCAAACCTAACTTGCAAGACTGAGAGTTCAGAACAAAGAGTATTCAACAACAGATCATGTAAAGAAGATTATTAGAAGCTTTCCATCCAAATGGAGGCTTATGGTAACTGCGCTCAAGCCTGCAAAGGATCCAAACAACACTGCTCTAGAAGAATTGGTGAGTTCTCTAATAAGTCATGAGATTGAGCTAGATCAAGATGAACCTCAAAAAAGAGGGAAATCTATTGCGCTCAAATATGTCAAAAAATCTGAGAAGTCCAAAGCTATTTAAGATGAAGATATTGAGGATTCAGAAGAAGATTCTGATGAAGAAGAAGATGAGGTTTCTCCATTTTCCAGAAGGATTAATCGTCTCTAGAAGAAGAATCAAGGAAACAAGTTCAGAAGTACTAGAAGGACATGAGGTCGTTTCGAGTCTACTCTTGATCAGAGAAAGCCTAATGGCAAATATGCCACTTGTTATGAATGCAACGAACTAGAACACTACATGAACGATTGTCTTGACATGCAGAAGGACAAGTCTAATAAGAAATCTCTCAAAATAAAATACTAACTTCTCCACTTCTGTCTGGGAGAGTATTTGATTTCTAATATTAATTTGGTGAAGACTCATTTATCTGATGTGCATACCAAGTTATGCAAGGCTGGTTTGTTCGAATATGATCATACAGATTTCCATTTGTGTGAGCAGAATCCTGAAGGACACTGTTGTACCCCAAAATTTGCCCTCCCATTTGCTTCAAAAAGCATGCTCACAAAGGTCTCAAATACTCAAAGCTACTCAAGAGTTGACTGGTCAAACCTCCTCCTAAGCAAGGCACTACAACTAGCGTTTTATGCTTCACAAGTAATATTTGGTTGCAAGGGTCTCAAATTACTTTCATGGTTCATCATGAGTCCTTAATAATGCTTATGTCAAGCTTCAAGTCTTGCATCACATGTTTGTTCAGTCAATGGCTCAGTAGATTGAAAGTCAACTATATTAGGTAAAAAGTCAAATATGGTCAACATACAGTCAAACTTCAAGATTTTTTGTCAACATCAACATTTTGAGGTGATATTAATCATTTTATCAAGTGTTGATCATTATTCCTCAAGGAATGCACTCAAATCATCAAAGTTCAAAAATGGCCAAACTAGGGTTTTGATTGAAGATGACTGATCATTGACTTTTTCCCTAGTGTATGACCTAATGGCTTAAAGCATGATCGCAAGGGCTCAAATACAATATCTTGACCTAATTACATGGCTCAAGACATTTCCAAAGATATAAGTGGTTGATAGTTGAAGAATTGAATCAATTGATAAAAAGTCAACAGTCATACAAAAGTCAAACTTTGACTTTTTGGTCAACATTGCAATTCAAAAATCAAGAATCATCAAAACATTCAAAATTATCAGGTTTGATCATCAAGAATTACAAAGATCAAGAAAGTCAACAAAATTCAAAGTTGGGAGATTTTCAAGTACTTCTAAAAAATTCAAGTATTTTGTGCTTAGAAAACCCTAACTTCACAAGAAAGTTTCCTCAAGATACAAGTTGATTCAAGGAAAACTTTCAACATGAAAGTTGTAGGGATTAATGAATTCTACAACTTTTTATTGTGGGATGATCCTCAAAAAGTGCTTTGATTAAGAGATATGGGCCCATGAAGTTCTGATATTTTTATCCAACACTTAGAAATATTTTTGATCAGTTTTTATCTCAACTTCTTAGCCATTTTTCACCAATTTTCCTTTTGTTTTAGCCAAAATGGTCAACATGATAGTTGAAGATCTTGATTCAAGCTTTCCAAAACATCCAAGAGCATGAAAATATCATGTTTTATCTGAGAGTTTCGAAGAAACAAAGTTGGCCATTTTTGCTTGGATTAGAGGTAATTTCTTTGATGAACATATAGAAAAATTCATAACCTTGCTACACAATCTCCCTTTTCAGGTATATCATCTTGAAAATCTCTCCATAATCATCAGATTACACATTCTTTTTGGCTATTATCCAATTGACTTAAGCCTTATCTAAGTGATTATTCCATTAATGGCACAAAGTTGACACTTCCATTTTGGAAAAGCAAGCTTTACAACAAATTCAATGAATTGAGCTCCTAAATAGTTTCCCTGTGATCACACTCAATTGGAAAGTGAAGAAGCAAACCCTCTGCACCCAACAACTATAGAGCACTCTTGTACTTCTCCATTGGAACAACCATTTTCACATAACTTGACATTTGACATCAAACCAAGCCATGACTTGATAACTTAAGAATTTGTCCATATCATTACCTCCAAGTTTTCTCTATAAATAGAGAGCTTATTTGCAATCCAAGAAATGAATTTACAAGCCATCAAAACCTCTCAAACTCTCCAAATCCTAATTGGCCTCAAAAACTCCATTTTTGAGCTTTGAAGTCCAAATCTTCGAATCTCTCAAACCTTGCAACTTTTGTCCAAACAAATCATATGAACACTTCATATACATTATGTATAACTGATCCAAATACATGTTTTGCCACTGTAACTCCATTATCATCATTCACCATTTTCAATTGACATCCTTGCAACTTGACTTGGACAGAGCATTCCAGCCACTCTCAAAGAAAAGTAAGGATTGCAATACATTCACCAAGGTCCCAGCAAGCTAAAGCAATCATCATTTTTCTTCTGGAAGTGCTTGAAGAAGGGTTGGACTTTCTCCAACTTGGTATAAATTTCAAACTTTGAATTGTTTATTTAAGCGTCATTTTCATATACATTCTAAAGGAAAAATTTAGATATCATGTGTATGAAGCTAACCATGTCCTTAAATCTCATTTTAATTGAATTTGTGATGTGAATTTTGGAACTGCGTTTTCTGAAATGTTAGGGTTTCAGTTTGGTACCAAACAAAATTCTTCCTAACCGTTGATTTACTGCTTTAAAAAAATACATGGTTGAATTCCTTGTCAAAAATCAAGCAAGTTTGGTCTTTAAAACTTTCAATTTGTTTGAGAAATGGAGATTTTTTAAAATCATCCATGGAGGTTTGTTGTTGTACAACGCGCGATGAGGAAGAAGATGTTGATCTGGCCACCCTAGATCAACAAAGTTTATAATATATTGACTGGGGGAGTTTCATAACTGGATGAAACAGCCACCCTAGTGGCAAGAATGTGTGTGAGTAAGGTTTTGGAGTGCCAGGGCATGGGTTCGATCCCTACCTCTTGCATTTTATTTTCTAACATTTTCTATTTACAGATCCCATACAAATAAGCCCAACGCGCGCACCATGCATCTCCATCCTTGACCATGAGATCTCATCAAGCCAGATCTAAATGTCTTAAACCTGCATTTCCACCATGAACCATCAAAGACCCTCTGCATTAGATCCAACACAACAACTTGGGCTCTCTGATTTGGGCCTAAGGAATTCTGTTTCTTTCTTACCCCCATTTTACTTGTTTGTAGGCCCATTTTAATTTTCTTTATTTTTGTTTTAATTAAAATCTTTCTTTTTTAATCTGTTTTATTTTAACCAAACAAAAATTATAAAATCATAAAAAAATTAGATTTAGGTTTTTAATTAATTGTTTAGTTTTTGATAAATAAAATTAATTTAATTTAATCACTTTGATTTTATTTTATTAATTAAAAATTAACTAGAATTAGGTTTCGTCACTAAAAATATTTTTTCTAAACAAAAAACTACCAAAAATATTTTCTAAACACTTAGAATTTTTTTATTTCTTAAATATATTCTCCTCTTCACCATCTCCGTGCACTCATTTACTTTTTCGCATTATTTTTCAATATTGTAATTGCCAATAGTTTGTAATAGATAATTAGGGTTTATTGCTTTTCCTCCCCAATTTATGGTTTGTACTCCCCATCCCCGAAGCGATGTAATATCATAGATTATTTCCCGCATTTTTATTTTATGCACTTGGATATATTTAACTGCTAGATTAATTAGGCGTGCATGGCAAGACATAAAAAAAAACGTTAGAAAACCTAATCTCAAGACAAATACTTGAAATCAAAACACTTCTCACACGCACACCTCTAGGGTGACCCTCACTTGTTTCCTCGGATTTAAACAGTCATGTCCCTCGAGCGTGGGATGCTTTATCAAAGACCCTCAGTTAAAAGATTGTAATCCCTCGATGACCTTTTAATGCTTCCTTTAGTAAATGATCTTAGTCCCTTACGAAAATTGATAAAGAGTCCTATAATTTTCCTTATCTGACTGTACGATGGCCCGCGCCTGTCCCTCACATCCAATGATAGGGCTTCCTACCAACTAATGGTAGGGTAGCACCATATAAAGGAGGAGGAAAAGAAAAAATATTTTTTTTGAGTAGGTAGAGCGCTCGTAGTCGCATGCTCACAAACTTTTCAAAACAAAACATCTTTTCACAAAACAACACTTTCTTTCACAAATATTTTCTAAAACAAACATTTTGTATACATTTTCAACGATACGAGAATCATTACCAAATTGCCGCACTTAGGCATTTTCAAAATATTTTCTAACATACACAAGCACAAAGCATTTCTAAAACATGAGCTAGCGATTAAGAGCCCGTAGATAACTACATATGAAAAGGGTGCTAACACCTTCCCTTTTCATAACCTACCCCCCTTACTCAGAAAATTCTCAAAAGGTTTTTACTGTTCTTTACACCCTTTCCTTTATTGGATAAAATAAAAGTCGGTGGCGACTCTTGCTATCTGCAACATTTGAGATAAAACACAAAACCTAAAAGTCAGTTCTCCCACCGTATTACAGACGCACACTAGTGAAGAAATATATCTTGGGCTTAATGGACCAAGGCATGTTATAGGTCAGTACTAAGCATAGGGAAGATAGGGTAAGGAAAGTGTTGTAACTCCATTAATAATTTGTTTGTCGGGGCCGATTTTGTATGAATCTACCAAAGTTGTTCTATGGAAGTATAATGCCATTGTATAAGATGGAAAAGAAATAATGGTTGCATCAACACGGTCTATCAATAATATATAAAATTTCATTAAAATGACTAAAAGTGGTCGTATGTTTGCTCCAACACCTCTCCGAAAGGTTAAATTCTGTGTCAGTAAGTAAGAAAGTGCATCGTAAATATCCTATAATAGTTAATCTTGAAATTGTGGTTATTGGCCAGTCTAATGAACCAAAGAAGAATGATGGTCAACTCCTTCGGACTCCGTCAAAAATATCAGTGCTATCTTTGTTGTTAAACTCTAAGGCTCATCAGAAAGCATTGATGAGGGTGTTAGAACAAGCCTATGTAGATCATGATATGATAGTGAATAAATTTGATGGTGTAGTGGGAAATATTATTGCTTTTTTTCACGGTGAGAAATTGAGATTAAGCTATTGATTAACTTAGCTCATAAAAGCAAGAGTCACCATAAAACTTTATTGTTTCCGAAGGGAAAATGTCGGGAAAAAACCCATAAAAAGTTTTGAAACAAAATAAAAGAGAGATTTAGGTACGCGGGTTGGTTATGCAATGGGAAAATATTAGCACACCTCACGTTTATGGTACTCCATATGAACCCCTTGCCTTTGTTCATGAAAAGAGCTTTTGTTTGTTGATTAATTTTAGGTTAAAAGCCATTTTGTCATATTTGAGTGGAAAACCCAACTTACTGATAACGCTCAAACACACTATATATTTGACTCAATTTCCACATGTTTCATTAGTTAATTTACCTCTATTTCTAGTGTTATATTGGTATTCTATATGTATTTCAGGCACTTGATCATACGAGAGTCTTACGCGAAGAAACCAGATGAATCAGACCAAAAATGGGGAAAAAGAGAAATTTTCACTAACGACGCACACCATGGCATTTGCCAAAGAGGTGGTCGTGACGTGGCGAGTTATGACCATGTTCAAAAGAGCCACCTGGTCATGTAGATAGTTTCCCCGTCTAGTTTCAGGCATTAATCTTTGACCTGTTGTATAAGTTGATAGTGTTTGTATGTCTGCTAATTTAACCTGAAAAGGTAAAACCAGTTTCATGTGATGTCATGATGTATGAATTGCATGATGCTCTCAAAATAAATGAGATTCTGATATATGCATTTGTGTTCCATATTCTATGATGTTTGTAGAATTATTTATGAATGCAATGTATGAACGTATTAGTTGTTCTATTGCAGTGTTGTTGAACTGGGGAAAATAAATCCCTGATTGCTGCTGGGGGGTGAACAATGTGAGTCTTCAAATTTTTTTGAAGTTGAAACACTGAGAGATGGATTTCCATTGTTAGAGAAATAAACTTTGTTGGGGAAGGGAAACTTCGTGCACTGTTTGGGGATTGTCAGAGTGAATTATATCATGATTGTATCTGAACCATTTCTAGAGGAGAGTCTAGAATAAGTGTCATGATGACATCCGTCTTTGGGTCGTACCTGAATCGTTTCTAGAGAAGAATATGGAATAAGTGTCAGGATGACATTCGTCTCTAGATCGTACCTGAATCGTTTCTAGAGAAGAATATGGAATAAGTGTCAGGATGACATCCGTCTCTAGATCGTACCTGAACCGTTTCTAGAGAAGAATCTATAATAAGTGTAAGGATGACATCCATCTCTGGATCGTACCTGAACCGTTTCTAGAGGAGAATCTAGAATAAGTTTTAGGATGACATCCATCTCTGGATCGTACCTGAATCATTTCTAGAGAAGAATCTAGAATAAGTGTCAGGATGACATTCGTCTCTAGATCGTACCTGAACCGTTTCTAGAGGAGAATCTAGAATAAGTGTCAGGATGACATCCGTCTCTGGATTGTACCTGAACTATTTCTAGAGGAGAATCTGGAATAAGTGTTAGGATGACATGCGTCTCTGGATCGTACCTGAACCGTTTCTATAGGAGAATCTGCCTTTTTTAGAATATTTCCGTTGGGAATTCCTGTTTTGTTGTTTTGAGAAGAAATCCACTGGGGAATCCTGAGAAGCTTGGCGAATTCACTATGGAATTCTTAGATGTTGGCGTAGTAATTGGAGATTCTTGCTCTGTCGAAGGTATGAGAACACCTGACACCATTAGGCTGCATGCTAATAATATGGCAGTGACCTTGTAGTAGAATGCCCCTGCCTCGGTACCTGCTGGAGAAAATATTTGTTGGGGATTTTGTAGATGGTTTAACTGTTATCCCAACTCTTGGAGTCCTTGGTGAATGAAGATCAGGGTAATAAACCTTCTATTGATAGACAAGTGACGAGATGACGGGATGTAGACATACGCTTTAATCCCTAACTTTTGCCTGGAATGTCCTTTCAGATTTTTAGTCCACCGGGATACCCTTTTTTGCCCAGGCCACCTTTTCAGGTTTTCGACTTGTCGGGCGTACAGATTTTTTCATATTTATATCCTTAATTTTTTCCCAAACTCTTTTGGTTCGCCGGGATGCCCTTATGTTTGCCTAGGTCAGTCAACCTAGCGGGTCCTTGTTCATGCGTAGTATTTTCTGACTATGTCTATGTTCATCGGGTACGGAGAATTGTCATTGTCCATAGTAGTAAGTGTTTCCATACTGCCATAAGATGTTTGTTTGATCGTACATGTTTCGCTTTTGGAATTCATGTCCAATGCCCCAAGTGATTCAGATGGAGATCTTCCCCTGGCTATTTGGCATTTTTGAGAGATTCTTTGAACCTTGCCTTGACTGCCCCAGACCAGCGGGACACCCTGCTATGCCCCTTGATTATGAAAGGCCTATCACCGGAATGTCTTTCCATCTGAGGTGATTCTATCCATTGAGAGAATTTACGTTTATCGAATATCCGTCGTGCAAATTTCTCTGTTGTTAAACAAATAGTCATATGCAAACAATGATATTTTTAAAAATGCAAAGCTTATGTCTGTATTAAAGTTTGAAAATTCATTTTTTAGTAAAACAAACAAGTTTTGTAAGAGTGTGATATCAACTCAAGATTTAATAGAAAACCTTACAGGAGTCAGGATACCTTTTGTAACAGTATACTTCTGAACTAACCCATGCTTCAGTTAGGACTTTTGAGGGTTGTAACGTGTCCTGGTTCACAGTTTAAGAAACAAAGGATAAAGGCTCAAATTTTATTTGTACCCAACCCGTTCTTCGTGATGTTCTTCAATCATATGCTCAGCTAATTGTGCGTTTAGATCCCAATTGAGTATGGGATATTTGTTCTGATACTTGGTGATGGTTCTGGAATTTAATGTTCGTTTGAGAAGGCAGTCATTTTGGTAACCTTTTCTTTTTTGTTTAGGATTTGTAGGACCTCTTTTTTATTTAGTTATCCTTACTTTTTCCTGAACAGTTTCTTATGCAATTACAGTCAGCAGGATGCCCCAATTTTTCTTAAGTCTTCTTCATAGGTTTTTGACTTAACATGCTTTTATTTTGAGAGATAATTACTTCTTGTCTTGATGATTATGTGGAACCATCACCATCTTTTGGAGAGCACCTTCTACACCATTTTTCGTGTATAAAGGTAGAGCTTGCGACTTAATGCATATCTGAATTAACTGAGAAAACTACCCTGCCCTAGGTTATGATTAAGGGTTTTAATTTGTGTGAAAAGAAAAACTCCTACTTCTTAGGCTCAAAGGGATTGACTAGGGATTATCCTCCTTATAACTCCACTGTTTAGGATTTGAAACAACGCCTGTACATCGTCAGCGGGGTCTGTTCAAAAGCATACTATTGAGATTGTGGTATATTTTAGTCATCCTTCCTCTAAAGGCTTAGAGATTTTAATCGAGAGTTGAATATCATAAAAAGGAAGTAAAAAAAAACAGTTTGAATATAGTGAATACAAATGAATTGATTCAAGACAAACATTTGCAATGCATTGATGAAATAACAAAGTTTGATATGAGACAAATGTTTGAATAATCAAAAGAAATTACAAATTGGAAATTCATTATGAACAAAAAGCCTCTTTGTCTTGGGCTTGTCACTTCAGATGGTGTGCCTTGGAGGGATGATAGAAAAATTCGAGTTGACCATCTTGTGTGAATTCCAATGCTCCTTCATCGATCAGGTCTTGAATTTTATACTTCAACGTCCAACAACTATCAGTATCATGCCCCGGGATGTCGGAGTGATATGCATACCTTTCATTGGGATGGTAAGTAGGAGCGAAAGTATTAGAATTCCGAGGAGGATCTTTCAATGTGACCAAATTCAACTTCAACATGTGTTGCAAGACTTGCGACATTGGTATGTTGAGTTTGGTATATTGTCTAGTGAATGCATCCCGCTTACGCCGATTACCCTTTCGTTGTTGGCGAGGTGGCGGTTGGGTTCGTGACATAGAAGCAATTTGGAAAGGTGTACTCTCCACCCAGTCAACTTCTTGTCTCATCAGAGGCTGATTAATGACCTGATCCCCAGCCTCGATTATTTTCTTCATACGGTTGCATTCATCTTGATGGAGCTTGCTGATGAGAAACCTCAACTATTCTTGTTCCCGCGCTAAAATTTGGATAAGATCCATTTGATTACTCATCTGGATTCTCATCCTTTCCATCTCAGCTTGCAGTTGTTCCAACTGATCATCCTTGTTGTTGTCAGGATGTTTCTTGGCCAAATTCCTGTTGAGGAGTGCTTCCAACTCTTCTTTCCCCTTGGATAGGTTCAGGAACATTTCCTTGAACTGAGCATCCTGAGTTTGGAGATCTCTGTTTTTCTGTTTGAGATCCATTTTCCTTGCTGAAATAAACAGTGAGAACATGAGAAACCTATACTGGGAGACCTTTTAGGTAATGACATGCATGATGTGTGGATGCAATGTTTTCAAGGATCTCACGGGGTAAACACAAGAAAATGTTAGGAGTTGAATTTTGATCATAACTTTGATTGGAGAACTTCATGTTGTTGAAATATCCTCCTACGAGAATAAAGCTCACCATATCAAGTGGGTCATAGCCCCTGACTCAAGTTATCTAGCTTTAGTCTTTGGGCGACATTGGCTAGAGGAAAATAAATTCCCTTGCTAGACGTATGGTTTATCAAAACATGTATCACATGCCATTGAGATCCTTGAAACGGTTAAGGAAATTCTATGGTATGATACTATGATGTGTATGCGATGCATCAAGAAAAAATTCAGGGTGGTAAAGACAAGTATGTCTTGCTAGAAATCCACGTTATTGGACAATGACTCATATCATCAGATAATAAATAAAACCCTACAAGGAATTCAAGTTGTTAGATAATGAAAGAAGACAAGTCACACAAGTAGCCTTAGGTTCGGGCTTACATGGATTCCATAGGTAAATACCCTCTTGAAGTTTACTTGGGTCAACCTATCCTATCAATAGTAATCGGGTTCTAGGGAATCTCAATATCACTAATCTTTCTTCACCGAGCATTTTTTCAGTGCATGCCTCTTTATTTTCAACCGAAATATCCTGGAAGTCAGATCTCAATGAGTGTAATATCGAGTATCAACCAACTTTGGACTGCATCAAAGTCGGCTATCTCACTACTTCCTAATGGCCAAGTTGGTTCAATTAAAGGTTCTAAGGTCATTTAATGCTTCATGACACCACACAACTGCTTCGTATTCTCCTTGACTACTCAAGGGCTACCGGTACCAACAAATGTGTCACATAAACATAACTATTGTTTCAACCGTGTCGGTATACCCCGCACAGTCCCCACGATCTATTGCTACTTACCTAAAAGGTGCCCCAGATCCGAGTGTAGGATCTTTACAATTAAACCCAAGAAAACCCTCAAAGTTAAAGCAAACAAAGCATACAAGGAAAGAAATTTAAAATGATGAACTAAAGTCTAAGGTAACCCCACTTTTTTATTTATCCCCAGCAGAGTCGCAAGTTTTGTGATACGGTGGCAGAATCGACTGTTATACTAGTTTTGCATTTGTGTTCGCAAATGTTGCGGTAAGCAAGAGTCGCCACTGACTTTTCTTTTATCCAACAAAGGAAAGGGTGAAAAGAACAAAAAAAGACCTTTTCGAGAATTTTCTAAGTAAGGGGGTAGATTATGGAAAGGGAAGGTGTTAGCACCCTTTCCATCCGTAGTTTTCTACGGGCTCTTAGATGCTTAGCTCATTTGAAAAATACATTGTGCTTTTTGTGTGTTTTTGAAAAGTATTTTGAAATTGCCTTAGTGTGGCGATTCGCTTTATGATAACTCTTGTATTAGTCCTCAAGAGTGTTGATAAAGCGTTTTTTGAAAGTATTTTTGAAATGTCTTGTGTAAGTGCAAAAGTTTTTTTTTGAGCAAGCATTTAAGAACTATCTATTTATACTCGAAAAGGTTCGTTCATTTCCTCCTATCCTTTAGGCAGTGCTATCCTACTATTAGTGAGTAGGTATCCCTATCGTTGGATGTTTGAGGGACATTGGAAGGGACGTACAGTCATAAAGGCAACATATGGAGATGCTTTAGAAATTTTGTTTAAGGGACTAGATCATTTACTGAAAGGCAACACTGTAGGGTCATCGAGGAACTGTGATCTTTTGATTTACGGGTCTTTGCTAAAGCGACCCCACTTTCGAGGGACATGACTGTTTTATTTTCTGAAAGGCAACCAAAGTGGGAATACCCTAGAGGCGCATATGTGCAAGGTGTGTTATGTTCAGTTATTTTAGTCTTGAGTTAAGTTTGCTAATCGTTTAATTATTATGCTCTTGTCATGCAATCCTATTAGTCTAGCAGTAATATATACGATAATTTAAAGTGCAGGAATTTAAATCTACGCTATTACAATGCTTCAGGGAGGAGGATATTTACATGTCCAAAAATTTGGGGTGAAAATAAAGAAAACAATAAAAGCCCTAGTTAATTCTATTACAACCCATGAACAATTACAATAATATGAAAAGTGCGAAAATAAATGTGCGTGAATTGAAAAAAAGAACGTCTAAAAATTCTAAGGAAGAGGAAATCTTTTTGTTTGTTTTTATTTATAAAAGAAAGAAAAGCCTAAGTCTAATTAATTTTAATTAAAAAAGGTTAAAATAATTTATTAATTAATTAACAAAATTAATTTGGTTAATAAAACACTAGCTTAATGTTTTTTTTTTGTGATTTTGTTTATTGTTAATTTAAAAAGAAATTAAGAAAGGAGTAAGTAACACAAAAAATAGAAATGCAAGAAAACAAGTCTTTCGATCAAGAGGAAAAAGTAGCTTTCGATCCAATGAAGGGGTAGTTTTTGATCCAATGAATGATGATTGTCTTTTGATCCAATGAAGAGGCAGTTTTCGATCCAATGAATGGTGATTGTCTTTCGATCCAGGGGGCAAGCTGCTTTTTGATCCATATCTACAAGACAAGCATTAGAAAAATAAAGATGCTGGACCTGGGTGTCGAACCCAGGCCCTTCGATCCTGTGCGTGTTGGTCTGCTCATGCTTGATCTGCAGTACAAGCATTAGAAAAAGAAACAAATACAATCCTGGGTGTCGAACCCAGGTCCTTAGTCCTGAATACAAATTGAACTATAAATGTTAATATGCCATGCAACAATCAAAATTAACTTAGGATCGAAGGTTTGTTACCAATGTAATTCTTTGCTTTAGATGGAAATGGATTGCCAGGTGCTTGGGCACACTTCCTATAAACTTCAAGGAGTTAGTGGAGTGTTGTTGCAGATTCCTTCGATTTGGATTACTCAGGAGATTTTTGATAAATTTGGTGTGGCTTATAAGGCAGCGCGTGCGTGTTAGGAAATATATGTGTGTGGTTCCTGGGATTATGTCTCCAATGTGTGTGTGTATGTTTGTGGTATCCCCCCCTTTGGCTTGTGGAAATAGTCTGTATTTATAGGGATGTGATATGCATGGGAATGGTAAGGGACAACCATTAACTAGGCTTTGATGGCAAAAACAGACACATTAAAATATTTCCATTTTTGAGGGATTCCTACCCTTTGGGGTCTTGGGATGAACCTGGACATGTTTGACTCTTTCTAATGCCCTCAAGCCTTGCTATTTGATTGGCCCTGAGTTGCCTTATCCTTCGATTGACTCTGACACTACCTAACTAACACAATCGAAAACCTCGTTATGGCCAGTCGAAGCTTCCTTTTGCATGAATATGCTTGCGCATGAGGCTTGGGCCTGGCAGTATGCAAGACTTTAGCCAATAAGCGAACATTGTCTCCAATCATTTTATCTCTTTCGACTGGACCAAGTGCATTTCCTTCGAAGGCATCACTTGTGTGTCCTTCGAATAAGCCTTACTAGGTGACAAAAGGTGAAGAATTGTGTGTTAAGGATTTTAGATGTGGAATCAAAACCGTATCAAAGGGAGTTATTGCCTAGTCGAAACTAGCACAAAGGAAGCTAATGCCTTATGGATGCTAGCATGGGGGAGGCCAAAGCAAGCGTAAAACAGGTCATTGCCTAGTGAATCGAATAAGGCATGAAGGAGGTATTTGCCTTAGGGTTCGAAGGAAGCTTTTTGCTTAATGGATTGAAGGAAAATCGTAAGAAGTCTTGGCCTTGTATGTTGAAGGCACGCACAGGTAAAGACATTTCCTTGTCAATCGAATAAGGCATGAACAGCCCATGCTCAGTCGAAATCTTGTGAACCAAGCTTGTGTCAAAGGATTTTGGACATCCGATCGAAGCTCCTTGTCCAGATTCCAATCAAAGGACAACCTGCTCAGATGTCAATCGAAGGCACCTTGTCCCAAGACCAATCGAAGACACCTTATCCCAATGTCAATCGAAGATACCTTGTTTTAATTCCAATCGAAGACACATTGTTTCAATGCCAATCAAATACACCTTGTTTCGATGCCAATCAAAGACGCCTTGTTTCAATGCCAATCGAAGACACCTTGTTTCAATGCCAATCGAAGACACCTTGTTTATCTTCAAAATTCTTATTTTCTTTAAGAAAATGTTTGTAATCACCATATAAGAGAAAACCTTGGAAAACATGAGAGGGAAAATTTTGGGGTACAACAATATCCACAAGTTTACCCAAACCTTTTGAGGTACTATCCTCCACAAGTGTTTGTAAATCTCTCCACGAAGTCACGATAGGTTTCTTGATTTTCTCCACCGGTAGGGTTACCATTGAAGCAACCATATAAGGCTTGAAATGGTGTCGATATGCATTCCTTATTCGCATTGATATATTTGTAGGACTCTATATGACTTACAAATATGTTCTCTTCACCATTGATTATAACCAATCTTCCTTCAACGAAGATCTTTAATTTCAGTCATATGAGCAATTGACTGAACAAACTTGTGATGGAAGACTTGAAACTTGACATGAGCATTCTTGAAGACCTATGAGGAACCATGAAAAACACTTGAGACCTTGAAAACCCATTTGTGGATCCATTGCTTAAGAGGATAATTTGTTTGATCAATTCTTGAACAAACTTGAGCATTTGAGGACCTTTTGAGAATGTATTGAAGAAAAATGGGAGGGCAAATTTTGGAGTACACCAGCTGTCCCTGTTCAATCTTCTTATGATGAACCCTTGGTCAAATGATGAATATGACTTCAAAACCTTGATGTTGACCAAAAATCTCGAAGTTTGACTGTATGTTGACCATAATTGAATTTTTACCTAATTAAGTTAATTTTCAGTCATATGAGCAATTGACTGAGCAAACTTGTGATGAAAGACTTGAAACTTGACATGAGCATTCTTGAAGACCTATGAGGAACAATGAAAAAATAATTGAGACCTTGAAAACCCATTTGTGGACCCATTGCTTAAGAGGAGAATTTGTCTGATCAATTCTTGAACAACCTTGAGCATTTGAGGACTTTTTGAGAATGTATTGAAGAAAAATGAAAGGGAAAATTCGGGGGTACAACAGCTGCCCCTGTTCAATTTTCTTAAACCTGAAGCAACCTCTAAGACTTGAAATGGTGTTTCTATGTATGTAGTCCTCATTCACACTGATATATTTGTAGGACTCTATATAACTTACAAATATGTTCTCTTCACCATTAATTATAACCAATCTTCCTTCAAAGAAGATCTTAAATTTATGATGTAGAGTTGAAGTAACAGCCCCCGCTGTATACATCCAAGGTCGTCAGAGTAAACATCTATATGTTGGTTATATACCCATTACTTGAAAAGTGATACAAAACATATGTGGGCCGATCTTGACATGATGATCCACTTATCCAAATACTAAACCTTGAGAACCATCGAAAGCTTTGACTATCATAGAACTTGGCCTTATAACAACACCATCTAGGGTTAACTTCATCAAGCTAGATTTTGGTAACAAATTGAGGGCAGAATAAGTATTGGTGAGTACCCTGGATAGGTTAGTTGTACCTATCTGGATGTAAATGTGCAAGGCCTTGTTGTAAGCTCTACCTTGTGGAGGAAACTCGCTGTTATTGAAGCCTAGATATGATCTAGATGTTAGTTTTGCTACAATATTATCAAACTGATTCACTGTAATCTCCTTAGCAACATGAGCAAAACTTAGAACCTTTATTAGAGAGTCTCGGTGTGCTATAGAATTGAGGAGCAACAAGAGTATTGAAATCTTTGTCAGGGTTTGGTGTAGCTGATCCACCACCCTATAATCACTTTTCTTAATTATTTTCAGGAATTCTTCCACCTCTTGGTAAGTAAAATTCTTGATCGAAGGTTCTCGTTCTTGGCTTTCCTCCACCACATCTTTCCCTTTATTCTTAACCATAACATCATTCCTTTTTTGCAGTTCGGGACCATAAATTCAACCATTACGAGTCATTCCCCTTGTTCCTATTATATTTGTGATTTTAGGTCTTCGACTTATCGATGGCTCACATTCTTGATTTAAACCAATGACATAGATAGTAGAATAATAACTCCACGATATTTCTTTGTTACTTTCATAAGAAGTGGGAGATGTTCCCCTAATCACCATTGTAGTCTTCAGAATTATTGGAATTCTTAGAGTTTTGCATGGCATCATAACTGGTGCTTATATTGACTCTCCCCACGGAATCACAAGAGTTTTCTTATTACAACCTGGCCCTTGGCATGGAATTACCAATGGATTCTTTGTACTTCCATTAATCGTAGCTACATATTCTTCTTTAGGGTATTACCCGAATTGGACTATCCCTTGATCCGCCAATTTTTGTAACATCTTCTCAAAAGCTTCACTGTGTTCCAAGAGGAACCCATATTCAAACAAAAATTCTTTCAAAAGGTTTATTGGAGCCTTTGCTCGTCTGGTCGTACCAAAGTCAGTCACCACTTCAATCACATTCACAGTTGGCCCATCATGCAGAGGTATGGGGTTCGTCTTTGTATTTGACTTGTCAAAGGTGATATCTTGGGAATCTAATAAATCTTGAAACTCATGTCTGAAGGCCCAAAATATTTCTATGGTATGCCCCAGAGAATTGACATGATATTTGCACCTAGAATTTGCATCATACTTTGGCTGGAGGGCCCCAATTGGAGGAGCTAGAGGAATCAGCTCTACTAGAGATGCTTTAAGTAAGTGTTATAGAAATTGACAGTGTGGTATGGGGAGAGTGTAATACGGCGGGATAACTAACTTGGTTTTTCGTTTTATTACAAATGTTATGGATATCAAGAGTCGCCACCGAGTTTTCATTTATCCAATAAGGAAATGGTGAAAAGAACAGGAAAGACCTTCAAGAATTTTCCGAGTTCGGGGGGTAGGTTATGAAAAGGGAAGGTGTTAGAACCCTTCTCATATGTAGTTATCTACGAGCTCTTAATCGCTAGCTCACTTTGTTTGAAAATTCTTTTGTATGTATGTTTGAAAATATTTTGAAAATTCCTAAGTGCGGCGAACTTTGTAATGATTCTCGTATCAGTTGAGAACGACTATAAAGTGTTTGTTTTGAAAATATTTTAGAGAAAGTGTTTGTTAAAAATATGTTTTGAAAAGTGTGAGCAAGTGATTAACAGTATTTTACCCTTACTCAAGGTCGTTCGTGTTATTTTCCTCGTCCTTTAGATAGTGTTACCCATACCATTAGTTGGTAGGTAACCCTATCCATTGGATGTGAAGGGATAGGCGCGGGTCATCATACAGTCATAAAGGCAACTTGTATGGAGATTTAGCAATTTATTGTAAGGGACTAAGATCGTTTACGGAAGGCAGCATCGAAGGGTTATCGAGGGACTACAATCTTTTTTGTATCGGAGGGACTTTGCTAAAGAGTCCCCACGTTTGAGGGACATGACTGTTTTTTATTCGAAGGAAACAAGTGGGGTCACCCTAGAGGTGTGTGTGTGAATAAATGATTCAATTCAGTTATTATATCTTGGATTTTGGTTTTTCTACGTTTCGTTTAAGCTCTTACCACACAGTCCTAATAAACTAGACAGTTATAAGGAAAACAGTAAATTGCAGAAATTAAAAGTCCTACGCTATTACAGAGCTTCGGGGAAGGGGGTACAAACCACAAAAATTGGGGGAAATAGAAAGCAAATAAAACCCTAGTTAAACTGTTACATTCCATAGCAGTTACATAATATGAAAACTAATGCGAAAATAATAAAGCGCACGAAGATTGTAACATAAGAGGAAAACTGTTTGATTATTTTTAATTAAAAAAAAAAGTTTGATGTTTAATCTCAAAAACCTTATTAATTTTGATTAAGAAAAAAAGAAAAGATTTATTAGTTAAAATAAAATAAAAAACCAAAACAACCTAATTATTTTGATTAAAAAGAAATTAATTTACTTTTTAAAAAAGTTAATCAATTTAATGAAAAGAAATAGTTAATTTGGTTAATTTTAATAAAAAAACCTAATTCTAAATGGGTTTTAAATTTATTTAAATAAAAATTAATTATGTAAAAAAAGTTAAAACAAAATAATTTAAAAAAAGAAAGGAACGGGCCTGTAAGAAATGAATCTGGGGGTGTAAGGAAAGCAAATCCATTAGGCCGAGACATGCAAGCCAGATGATGTGAACGATCTAGTGTGGCTGGCTCTAAGAGATCCATGTTGTACGTGCAAATCTAGGATGCTAGATCTGGTCCTATGAAGATCTGGTGTTGATGAGGTGAAGACGCGTGGTGAGCGCATGCGCTGGTTCGCACATAATTTGTAAAAATCATAAAACATGAAAAAACTTTGTCCCACACCAGGATTGAACTCGGGCACAGGCATAGTAAGGTCTTAAGGGAAAGCGCCCTATCACTGGGGTGGCTGTTTCATCCGTTCATATAATTAATCAAAATAAATATAATATATAAACAAATGCATTGGCCGGAGAAGCGTCGGAGCCCTAGCTCCGATCGTGTTCTCCGGTGACCTATGATATCTAAAACCTCCAAATTCAAATTGTTAGTGATCCAAAATGTCCTATCCCCCCTAATTCAACCCTCCTGAATTGAAATATGTGCTTAGTTTTTGCTAAAAGTCCTTGGATCGTGAATTTCGCAGCAAGAATCCTAACTCAGTTTAAGAATGACAAGTCAAGATCTGGATGTTAAAAACCCATGTAACGTTTGCAACATGTTCTGAAACATACATAGAAACTAATTTGAATGGTTAGAAACTTTTAATAATGCATGGAATTAAAAATATATGAATGATAAAAAATCAAGAACCGGCCATAGCCTATATGCGTGTTTCAGGCCCTTTGGATCATGGTAACCAATCCAATCTTACCCTTCAATGTTCCTAGAAGCGAATGGAATTTAGGTTTGGTAGTGAGAAGGCTTGAAAATAGGGTTTTCAAGACTTAGGGTTCTTGAGAATTTTTTTCTATTTTTGACAATATTGAAAGGAAGGGATTTTTTTTTGTTCCTGTCTTGATGTCTGAATGTATAGAGAAATTTAGGGCAAAAACCAATGGGCTTGGACCTTGTAGTAAGATATAATTTTATCTAATATTATTTAATATTATTAATGAATTAAATCAAAAATAATAAAAATAAATAAAATAAAAACAGGCCAAAGGGTGTACGAATGAATTCTGAGGTGTATGAAGGGTATAACACACATTTGGACTCTTAAACCTTGGCCTAATAGTTCAAAATATCAAGCTTGCTCAATTTGAACTTCATGCATTTTCTCTAAATTTCCCAACTTGCAATGGTAATAACGCATTCAGTTTTTATCTTTTCAAGGTGATGTATGACTTTTTGGAAAGCTCTAGATGTCCTATACAACCTCTATGTTGATCATTTTTGCTTTTGAAGATTTATCTTGATGTAAGTTGCCTTGACAAAATGTGTCTTTTTGTTGACTTTTAAAATAACATATAATGTATTGGCTTATATCTCCCAAATGATGCATTTTTTAGACTTGAGCATAGAGATACATAGTAGTAGAGAATTGAATTTCCTTAAAAATGGGCTTTGGTTGCAGAAAACCTGATGAAGCATTTGAAAGTTATGCTTGGTCAAAGTTCAGTTGACTTCTCCTAAGGAAACCCTAATTTGGCAACTTTTGACTTTTGATGTGTTGAGAGCTTTTCTTGAGGAATCATGATGAACCCTTGATCAAATGATAAATATGAATTCAAAACCTTGATGTTGACCAAAAATCTCAAAGTTTGGCTGTATGTTAACCACAATTAACTTTTTACCTAATTAACTTGATTTTCAGTCATATAAGCAATTGACTGACCAAACAACTTGAAACTTGACATGAGCATTCTTGAAGACCTATGAGGAACCATGAAAAACACTTGAGACCTTGAAAACCCATTTGTGGACCCATTGCTTAAGAGGAGAATTTGTCTGATCAATTCTTGAACAACCTTGAACATTTGAGGACCTTTTGAGAATGTATTGAAGAAAAATGGGAGGGCAAATTTTGGGGTACAACAGCTGCCCCTGTTCAATCTTCTAATGATGAACCCTTGATCAAATGATGAATATGACTTCAAAACCTTGATGTTGGCCAAAAATCTCAAAGTTTGACTGTATGTTGACCACAATTGACTTTTTACCTAATTAAGTTGTTTTTCAGTCATATGAGCAATTGACTAAGCAAACTTGTGATGTAAGACTTGAAACTTGACATGAGAAGTCTTGAAGACCTATGAAGAACCATGAAAACCACTTGAGACCTTGAAAACCAATTTGTGGACCCATTCCTTAAGAGGAGAATTTGTCTAATAAATACTTAAACAACCTTGAGCATTTGAGGACCTTTTGAGAATGTATTGAAGAAAAATGGGAGGGAAAATTTTGGGGTATAACAGCTTCCCCTGTTCAATCTTCTTAAACCTGAAGTATTCTCTAAGACTTGAAAGGGTGTTGCTATGCAGTCCTCATTCGCACTTATATATTTGTAGGACTCTATATGACTTACAAAGATGTTCCCTTCACCATTGATTATAACCAATCTTCCTTCAATGAAGATCTTCAATTTTTTATGTAGAGTTGAAGTAACGGCCCCCGTTGTATGAATGCAAGGTCGTCCGAGTAAACATGTATATTCTGGTTATATATCCATTACTTGAAAAGTGATATAAAACATATGCGGGCCGATCTTGACATGATGAACCACTTCTCCAAATACTATACTTTGAGAACCATCAAAATCTTTGACTATCATAGAACTTGGCCTTATAACAACACCATCTAGGGTTAACTTCATCAAGATGGATTTTGGTAACAAATTGAGGGTAGAACAAGTATCAGTGAGTATCAGGTATAGGTTAGTTGTACCTATCTGTATGGAAATGTGCAAGGCCTTATTGGGAGCTCTACCTTGAGGAGGAAACTCGTTGTTATTGAAGCCTAGATATGATCCAGATGTTAGTTTTTCTATAACATTGTCAAACTGATTCACTGTAATCTCCTTTGCAACATGAGCAGAACTTAGAACCTTTATTAGAGAGTCTCGGTGTGCTTCAGAATTGAGGAGCAACGAGAGTATTGAAATCTTGGTCAGGGTTTGGTGTAGCTGATCCACCACCCTATAATCACTTTTCTTAATTATTTTCAGGAATTCTTCCGCCTCTTGGTAAGTAAAATTCTTGCTCGAAGGTTCTTATTCTTGGCTTGCCTCCACCATATCTTTCCCTTTATTCTTAACCATAACATCCTTCCTTTTTTTTACAGTTTGGGACCATAGATTCGACCATTATGAGTCATGCCCATTGTTCCTGTTATATTTGTGATTGCAGGTCCTCGACTTATCGATGGCTCACATTCTTGCTTTAAACCAATGACATAGATAGTAGAATCATAACTCCACGATATTTCTTTGTTACTTTCATAAGAAGTGGGAGATGGACCACTAATCACCATTGTAGTCGGAATTACTGGAATTCTCAGTGTTTTGCATGGTATCATCACTGGTGCTTCTATTGACTCTCGCCATGGATTCACAAGAGTTTTCTTATTACAACTTGTCCCTTGGAAGGGAATTACCAATGGATTATTTGTACTTCCATTAATCGTAGCTACATATTCTTCTTTAGGGTATTACCTGAATTGGACTATCCCCTGATCCACCAATTTCTGTAACATCTTCTCAAAAGCTTCACCGTGTTCCAAGAGGAACCCATATTCAAACAAAAATTCTTTTAAAAGGTTTATTGGAGCCTTTGCTCGTCTGGCCGTACCAAAGTCAGTCACCACTTCAATCACATTTACAGTTGACCTATCATGTAGAGGCATGGGGTTCGTCTTGGTATTTGACTTGTCAAAGGTGATATCTTGGGAATCCAATAAATCTTGAAAATTGTGTATGAAGGGATAGGTGCGGGTCATCGTACAATCATAAAGGCAACTTGTATGGCGCTTTATCAATTTATTGTAAGGGACTAAGATCGTTTACGGAAGGCAGCATCGAAGGGTCATCGAGGGACTACAATCTTTTTGTATCGGAGGGACTTTGCTAAAGCGTCCCCATGTTTGAGGGACATGACTGTTTTTTATTCAAAGGCAACAAGTGGGGTCACCCTAGAGGTGTGTGTGTGTGAATAAATGATTCAATTCAGTTATTATATCTTGGATTTAGGTTTTTCTATGTTTCGTTTTATCTCTTACCATACAATCCTAATAAACTAGATAGTTATAAGGAAAACAGTAAATTGCAGAAATTAAAAGTCCTACGCTATTACAGAGCTTCGGGGAAGAGGGTACAAACCACAAAAATTGGGGGAAATAGAAGCAAATAAAACCCTTGTTAAACTATTACATTCCGTAGCAGTTATATAATAGAAAAACTAATGCGAAAATAATAAAGCGCGCGAAGATTGTAACATAAGAGGAAAATTGTTTGATGATTTTTAATTAAAAAAAGTTTGATGTTTAATCTTAAAACCCTAATTAATTTTGATTAAGAAAAAAATAAAAGATTTATTAGTTAAATAAAAAACTAAAACAACCTAATTATTTTAATTAAAAATAAATTAATTTACTTTTAAAAAAAGTTAATCAATTTAATGAAAAGAAAGAGTTAATTTTGTTAATTTTAATAAAAAACCTAATTCTAATTTGTTTTTAAATTTATTTAAATAAAAATTAATTATGTTAAAAAAATTTAAAACAAAAGAATTTTAAAAAAGAAAGGAATGGGCCTGTAAGAAGTGAATATGGGGGTGTAAGGAACGCAAATCCATTAGGCCCAAACGTGCAAGCCAGATTATGTGAACAATCTAGTGTGGATGGCTCCAAGAGATCCATGGCGTGCGTGCAAATCTAGGATGCTAGATCTGGTCCTATGAAGATCTAGTGGTGATGAGGTGAGGGTGCATGGTGAGCACATGAGCTGGTTCTCACATAATTTGTAATAATCACAAAAAATGAAAAAAGTTTGTCCCACACCAGCATCAAACTCTGGCACAGGAATAGTAAGGTCTTAAGGGCAAGCACGCTACCATTGGGGTGGCTGTTTCATCCGTTCATATAATTAATCAAAATAAGTATAATATATAAGACAATGCATTGGCCGGAGAAGCGTCGGATCCCTAGCTCCGGTCGTCTTCTCTGGTGACCTGTGTTATCTAAAACCTACAATTTCAAACAGTTAGTGATCCAAAACGTCCTATCCCCCCTAATTCAACTCTCCTGAATCCAAATATGTGCTTAGTTTTTGCTTAAATTCCTTGTATCATGAATTTTACAGCAAGAACCCTAACTCGGTTTAAGAATGACAAGTCAAGATCTGGATATTAAAAACCCATGTAACTATTGCAACATGTTCTGAAACATACATATAAACTAATTTGAATGGTTAGAAACGTTCAATAATGCATGGAATTAAAAATATATGAATGATAAAAAATAAGAACCAACCATAGCCTATATGCGTGTTTCGGGCCCGTCGGATCATGGTAACCAATCCAATCTTACCCTTCAATGTTCCTAGAAGTGAATAGAATTTAGGTTTGGTAGTGAAAAGGCTTGAAAATAGGGTTTTCAAGACTTAGGGTTCTCAAGAATTTTTTTTCTATTTTTGACAATATTGAGAGGCAAGGATTTTGTTTCTTTGTTCTTGTCTTGATGTCTGAATATTTAGAGAAATTTAGGGCAAAAACCAATGGGCTTGGACCTTGTATTAAGATATAATTTTATCTTATATTATTTTATATTATTAATGAATTAAATCAAAAATAATAAAAATAAATAAAATAAAAATAGGCCAAAGGGTGTACGAATGAATTTTGAGGTGTATGAAGGGTATAACACACATTTGGACTCTTAAACCATGGCCCAATAGTCCAAAATATCAAGCTTGCTCAATTTGAACTTCATGCATTTGCTCTAAATTTACCAACTTGCAATGGTAATAACTCATTCAATTTTTATCTTTTCAAGGTGATGTATGACTTTTTGGAAAGCTCGAGATGTCCTCTAAAACCTCTATGTTGATCAATTTTTCTTTTGAATATTTATCTTGATGTAAGGTGCCTTGACAAAAAGTGTCTTTTTGTTGACTTTTGAAATAACATGTAATGTATTGGCTTATATCTCCCAAATGATGCATTTTTTTGACTTGAGCATAGAGATACAAAGTTGTAGAGAATTGAATTTCCTTAAAAATGGGCTTTGGTTGCGGAAAACCTGATTAAGCATGTGAAAGTTATGTTTGGTCAAAGTTCAATTGACTTCTCCTAAGGAAACCCTAATTTGGAAACTTTTGACTTTTGATGAGTTTAGGGCTTTTCTTGAGCAATCATGATGAACCCTTGATCAAATGGTGAATATGACTTAAAAATTTGACGTTGACCAAAAATCTCGAAGTTTGACTGTATGTTAACCAAAATTGACTTTTTACCTAATTAAGTTGATTTTCAGTCATATGAGAAATTGACTGAGCAATCTTGTGATGAAAGACTTGAAACTTGACATGATCATTCTTAAAGACCTATAAGGAACCATGAAAACCACTTGAGACCTTGAAAACCCATTTGTGGACCCATTGCTTAAGAGGAGAATTTGTCTGATCAATTCTTGAACAACCTTGAGCATTTGAGGACCTTTTGAGAATGTATTGAAGAAAAATGAGAGGGCAAATTTTGGGGTACAATAGTTGCCCCTGTTCAATCTTCTTCAACTGATCTAGCCTAGTCTGAATCCATTCATGTTCGTCAAAGTTTTCATCTTTCATAATTCTCAAGGAAGGAATCTGAACTTCAACAGGTAATACAACCTCCATACCATAGACCAGAGAGAATGTTCTAGTTGATGTCCGAGCTGAAGTGTGATAGCCATGAAGAGAAAATGGTAACATTGTGTGCTAGTCTTTGTATGTCACCGTAACCTTTTGTATGATTTTTTTAATGTTATTATTGGCGACTTCCACTGCACCATTCATCTTGGGTTGATAATTATGGTGCTTGATCTTGAACTACGTGTAGAGTTCAGTGATCGTAGTATTGTTCAGATTGGTACCATAATCTTTGATAATCCTTTCGAGGATGTTGTACCGACAGATAAGGTTATGCTTATTAAATCAGGAAACCACATTCTTAGTAACAAAGGCAAATGAGGCTCCTTCAACCCACTTTGTGAAATAATTAATAGCGACGAGGATGAAGCGATGTCTGTTGGAAGAAATAGGTTTGATGTCTCCAATCATATCAATTCCCCAAATTGAAAACGGCCAAGGAGCAATCAAGAAATTTAGTGGAACTGGAGGTACATGTACTTTTTCAGTGTAGATCTGGCACTTGTGACAAGTTCTTGAGTGGTGATGGCGGTCAGTTTCCATGGTCGACCAATAGTAACCCGCTCTCAGAATATTCTTTGCCATAGTATGTCCCCTGGAATGAGTACCAAAGATACCTTTGTGCATATCCTCCATAATTTTCTCCGCCTCTTTCTTGTCTACACAACAAAGAAAACTCGAATCATGGTTGCGCCTATACAAAATTTCGTTTCTCAGGAAGAACTTAGCTGAGAACCTCCGTAGGAATTTCTTGTCATTGATAGATTCCACTTCAGGGTACTCTTGAGCCTCAAGATATCTTTTCACTTCAAGAAACCAAGGTTTCTCTTCTACTCCGTCAATTTCAATTTTGTAGCAATGTGTCGGTTCATCTAGCCTTTCAATGGTAATTCTGGGAGCCTCATTGTCCCATATGAATTTAAACATAGACAACATGGTAGCTAACGTGTCTTCGAACTGATTCTCTTCTCTTGGGATGTGCTTAAAAGTGATCTCCTCGAAGTACGAAATTAAGGTTAGCACATGCTCTCTATAAGGAATGAGATTCAGATGCTTAGTATCCCATTCTCCCTTAATCTGGATGATTACCAAGGATGAGTCTCTGTATATGCACAAGAACTTTATTCTCATATCAATAGCAACTTTAATACCCATGATGCACGCTTCATATTCAACCATATTGTTGGTACAGTCAAAGTATAATCTGGTGTTGAAAGGTGTATGGTAACCCTGAGGAGAGATAATTACAGCACCAATTCTGTTGCCAAGTGCATTAGAAGCTCTGTTGAAAACCATAGTCCATCGAGATCCCGTCTTAGGTTCTTCTTATAGTCCAGGTTCTTCACAATCTGTAACTTGCATAATGTTCTTGTCCGAGAATTCGAAGTTCATAGATTGATAGTCGTCCACGGCTACATGTGTCAAATGATTTGTCGGTACACTTCCTTTAATTTCCTTTTAAATGGTGTACTGAATGTCGTATTCTATTAAGACCATTTCCATCTGACTATTCTTCTGGAGAGTACATGCTTCTCGAATATATATTTTATGGGATCCATCTTAGAGAACAACAGAGTAGTATGAGTGAACATATAATGTCTTAATCGGCGAGTAGCCCATGCCAAAATGCAGCATGTTTTCTCGAGCAGTGAGTATCTTGTTTCACAGTCGGTAAACTTTTTCTAAGGTAGTATATTGCATGCTCTTTTCGACTAGAGTCATCATGTTGTCCTATTACACACCCCATTGAGTTCTCTAGCACTATTAGGGACATGATCAGAGGTCTTCCTTCAACTGGTGGCATCAGAATCGGAAGTTCTTGTAGGTATTCTTTGATTTTGTCAAAGGCTATTTAGAAATCATCATTCCACTTCACTACCTAATCTTTCTTCAACAACTTGAAGATTGGCTCACGAGTAGCAGTCAAATGAGAAATAAATCAGGAAATGTAATTCAGTCTCCCCAAGAAACCTCTGACTTCCTTCTTAGTATAGGGAGTGGTCATTTCTTGAATAGCTTTGACTTTAGCAAGATCAAACTCGATTCCTTTACCGCTGACAACAAAACCTAGGAATTTATCGGATCTCACCCCAAAGGTGCACTTGTTCGGATTAAATCTCAGCTTATACTTCCTCAGTCTATCAAACAACTTATATAGATGGTACAAATGTTCTTCTTCAGTCTGTGATCTGGCTATCATATCATCAACATAGACCTCTATCTAGTGATGAATCATGTCATTGAACAAAGCTACCATAGCACGCTGATATGTTTCATCGGCGACCTTTAACCCAAAGGGCATAACCTTGTAGCATAAAGTTCCCCACTATGTAATAAAAGTAGTATTTCCATGCCTTCAGGTGCCATCTTTATCTGATTATATCTCGAGAAACCATCTATGAAGGAGAATACCTTGTGCTGAGTGATGTTGTCGACCAAAACATCAATATGTGGAAGCAGGATGTCATCTTTGGGGCTCGCCCTGTTCAGATCTTTGTAGTCTACACACATATGTACCTTGTCGTCTTTCTTTGGTACCAGAACAACATTCGCAACCCATTGAGGATAGGATGTCACTACTAAGAACCCTATGTGGAATTATTTCATGACCTCATCCTTGATCTTCTCTGACATCTCGAAACGCATACAACAAACCTTTTATTTTATCGGAGCACAACCCTCTTTCGGCAGACGGTGAACCACAATATTGGTATCAAGCCCTAGCATGTCTTCGTATGACCAAGCAAAGATCTAAACATATTCATGCAACATTTGTATGAACCTGTTCTTGACAATGTCCTCTAGGTTGGCACCTATCTTGACCTCTTTTCTGGATATTTCAGAACCCAAATTTACCACTTCAACTGGCTCTTCATGTGGTTGAATAGCTTTCTCTTCTTGCACTAACAATTTGGCAAGTCCTCCTGGTATTTAACAATCTTCCTCATCTTCGTCCTTTGCTTGGTAGATCGGATTTTCAAAGTCATAAGTGGAAATAGCAGAATCGTTATCAACAAGATCCATAGTGGATGTAGATCTGCTGTTACAACTGGTTTTTAAATCATAGTCATCACCCTTAATTTTTATCCTAAGGAAAGGAGTATTAAGGAATAACCATAATAGTTACAGATATTCTAGATGGTTTACTCGGTTTTAGAGGAAGGGAAGGTGTTAGGCACCCCCTCATCTACCTTATTCATAAGGATACCAGGGTTAGAAGCGCATTTTTAGGAAAGAGGCTTTTAATATTAATAGGGGCACTCGCCACGATTTTAGTCGTATGCCTATGTATCCTCTTAGGAGGAATCAGAGTCCAATTTTGTAGTTCCGAGTTTGGTTGGTGTTTTTTTATAGGATCGCGTATAATTTCTTTCGAATTTATCCTTGAACCTTGTCTGGGTTTTGAAAAGTGAGTGGTTGTAGACGCAGTTCGCAGTTAATTTTGAAAGAAATTATCCTTAATCCTTTTTATGAAAATATCTTGTATTTTGTTATGTTAGTGGAAAAATTATTTATTGTTGGTTAGATGTTTTGATATTTTGATTCAATTAAATAGTGTGATGAGACATTGAGCATGGGGGGTTTGATATAGTCTCCTCCTCACGTGTCCATATATTATCCACTTGTTTCTCGATGTGAAGGATGCGGAGGAAGTCAGATATTGTCCATGTGTTGCTTGCGGATGGAATATTTGATGAATTGTATGGATTTTGATATTTGATTGTAATTTAAGATTTTGATTCAAATTTAATGTTTGAGTTATGGATGGAAAATTGAAGTAGAAGTGAATAATTGAATGAATATGTAATTGAAAAAATAGAATTAGGGTTAGTAAACATATTTTAAAGTTAATAAAAAAAGTTTTAATTAGTAAAAACCTATTTATCCCAATTTGTTAAGTAATTAGTAAAATGATGGATTTTAAATTTAGAGTTTATAAAATAAATGTTGATTATAGAAAAATAAATATTGGTTAAATAAAAAGGATTTTTGTTGCTACAATTTACAAGGAAAGATATAAAATTAGATCCACATTATGATTTAGAAAATAAAACTTGCAATAGATTTAAAAATAATAATTTGATTAATGATAAAAATAATTTAGTTATTTTTAATAAAGGGAAAATTAAGTTTGTTATTTATAAAAGGTTTATAATATAATTATATTTAGAAAATACTCGACAATACGCTTGATAAAAAACATATTTATACAAATAATAAAAAATAAATCATAACACAATTTAGAATAATAAATACTACAAAAATTAAAATAAACACAAAGTGGATTATTAATGATTCTGTTTTTTATTGTAAGAAGACTTGCCTCTTCTAATTTTATATTGTTGTTATTTAGCATTTTTTATCTGTCCTAATTTAGTAATAATAAAGATAGTAAAGCTAATTTATCATATTAAAATTTTAGTTTCCTAGTGATTATAGTAACAATTAAATATGGAGAAAAAACCAATTCATATAAATTACAATACTTAGAATCACTAGATTAACCATAAAAAATACCAACAACGAAATATTCAAACCATATATGGAAACACTATTAACCACATAAAAGCATTGTGGGCGAAATTCCAAAAGATAAGAAATAAAACTCGAATATTCAAACGAATTAAAAATTGAATTTACATCAAATAAGAAAAAGTTACCAACCTGAAATGCCGTGACTGATTTAAGTTGCTTCCTTTCCTTCTTCTCGGTCAATCCTTCCTCTTTTTTTGGTTCAAGAGTTTCTTGGATCGATGGAGGGTTTTTAGGAGATACTTTGTTGTTGTTCTTTTATGTAAAGAACAACAACTTTAGGAGAACTCAAGTGAATTGTGGATTTGCTAATTGTTGGTGAAATTGTTGATCACTAAAATTTTGTTGATGAAGACTTCAGGGTTTCTTTGTTGTTGTTCTTCGATGTGAAGAACAATAATTTTTAGGAGAACTCTAATGAATTATGGATGATTATGAAATTGTGGATGATTATAAAATTGTGAATGAAAATAATCCACACCAAGACGCCCCAAAAAGAAAATAATCCACACCAAGAAAAGCCAAAAGTTTATGATTTTATCTTGGTCATCAAGTTGACCAATCAAAAGTGAGTTACCGCACAAATTGACATATTTTGACCAATAAGAAACAATTAATAATATTTTTGGTAATTATTATAGTTTTTGCATTCAATTTTGATAAAAAAGTGTATCAAATCAAATAAATAATTATTTTTTAAAATTGCATTAATTAAAAATCCGAAAATAATATTTAAATAATAAAAAAATATGATTTTTGTGATTTTGTAAATAATTAAAAAATAGTTAGTAACAAAAAATATCCAAAGTGTAGCAATTGAGATTGATTTATTTTTGCCATGATTTTGAAGATTGGAAATTGATTGAATATTTGGTCCATAATTTGGTAAACAAGATTATAAATCTAGTCTTGTTTATGACTATTCCAAGTATTGAGATTGATTTGAAAAGATTAATTTATAAGGTATTTTGACTATTTTTTAAATAAAATAATAATTTTAATAAAAAATAATATTTTTAAAATATAATAACTAAATAAATACGAAAATAGTAATTTAATAATAAAAATATGATTTTGTGGTTAGAAATAATTGAAAATGAAAATAAAGTTAGTAACAATAAACAACAAAAATATCCAAATGCACCATATGAGATTCGAACTCATGACCTTCTGCTTGCAAGTCTTTCTTCCTTACCAATTGTGTTATGCTACTTATTTGAACTAAAAAGCCAATTGAAAGTATATGACAACAAACAATTATTTGCTATTTAAAAATATTAATAATTATTATATTTTCAAACAGACTTGAAAGAAATTTTTTATTAAAAAACCTCATAATGTTAATGTAATTAAATCAAAGGAATTTTATACTCTATAAAACCCAAGTTTGAAAATAAATTTGACGGTAGCATTAAGGCGGACAAATTTAGGGTATGACAGCTTCCTCTATTTAATAACTCTTCGATTGAATGGCACGAGAATGCGAAGGTCTTTGTTCATTCGAATTGGAGATTTATTAAATAATAGAAGACCCTAAAATTTGACCAATGGTTGGCTAGATAAGGTTACGCTGATATAGCATACCCCCAAGAGTTGGGTAGATAGGGTTTTGCTGATATAGCATACCTCCAAGAGTTGGCTAGATAGGGTTATGCTGATATAGCATACCCCTAAGAGTTGGTTGGATGAGGTTACACTGATATAGCTTACCCCTAAGAGTTTTGAAGAGAATAGGAAAAGATGATGATGTATCACTTTACCAGGGTTTAAACCAAAGTCTTAAGCAAAGACGATGATGTATCATCCTGCCAGAGTTTGAATAAAGAGATATGATTGAAGAGTAAGATTGATCTAGACATGACGATGCAGATAATTCGTCAATGCCCAGGAAAGAGATTGTTGTAGAATTTACCATAACCTAGGAGGTAAATGATTCAAGTTTGAAAAAGATGACTTACTAATGCTTGGAGACTAATATAGTAAGTTTTGATTTAATTTGATTTTGTCTATTCATCACAACATAGGGGATGAATAAAACAAAGCCTGATAACAAATTTCTGCCTGGAGACTGATGTAATGTATTATGCAGATCTATCGCCACCTGGGGGATAGATAATTGAAAAAGCTTGACAACTATATTATTGCATGGATAAACTTGCTAATGATTAACCCCAAGAAAAATTTGAAATTTGAAAGATGCCATTCAAGATGTATATGCATAACGTGAGACTCTTAACGAGAAATCTAATGTTGAGATTTTCAAGGAATCTACTGTCGAGATTCGATTGAGAATTACCTACTGCCGAAGTCTTCTGGATAATCAACTATCATGATCAACTAGGGGAATCTACTGCCTAGATTTGTTTGTAAACTACCTTCTACTGAGGTCTTGTGGATAATCAACTATCATGATCAACCAGGGGAATCTACTGCCAAGATTCAATTTGAATTACCTTCTGCCGAGGTCTTCTGGATAATCAACTTCTGTGATCAACTAGGAGAATATATTGTCGAGATTCAATTGGAAACTACCTTCTGCCAAGGTCTTCCGGATAATTAACTACTGTGATCAACCAGGAGAATCTACTATTGAGATTCAATTGAAAACTACCTTCTGGAGAGGTCTTCCAGATAATCAAGTGTTGTGATCAACCAGGAGAATCTACTTCCGAGATTGAATTTGAAATTACCTTATGCCGAGGTCTTTCAGATAATCAATTGTCGTGATCAACCAGGAGAATCTACTGTCGAGATTCAATTGGAAACTACCTTATGCCGAGGTCTTCTGGATAATCAACTGCCATGATCAACCAGGAGAATCTACTGTCGAGATTCAATTGGAATAACCTTTTGTTGAGGTCTTCTGGATAATCAACTGCCGTGATCAACCAGGGGAATCTACTGTCAAGATTCAATTGTAATACTACCTTTTGTCGAGGTCTTCTGAAAAATCAACTGCCAGGATCAACCAGGAGAATCTACTACCGAGATTCTGTTGAGAACTGATAGCTTGATTGACAAAGATGATTGTCTTCACATAAAAACGAGGTTTTATGTTATGCGTGCAAATTTTATTGATGCATGAAATGTGATGATTGATTGATGTATGTGATGAATAACTTGGATATGTGTAAATGGATGTTGGACTTTGAAATGTGAATGTGTAATTGGGCTTTTTAAGATATGCTCGACCCATGCTATCAAAAGTCGTCAGATGGACGAAATGATAAATATAGCTTGGTTACGGATCAAGGAGTCCTAATGCATGATTTATGCAGCCTTATCCTTTATGATTATGACTTGAATGCTTTTTTTTAATGGTGCCCCCCTATGATAGGTCTTGGGTGACTAAGCGTAGAGGTTTGCCTATGTAACAAGGTTGTTTTGTCACACGATGGTTGAACGTTATGCTACCATAATTTCTTGATACTCGATTTGAACTTGAAGATTGCTGGATGTAGGAGAAAGATCCATTAGAGATTGTGAAAGTATGCAGAGAGCTTGCTTTTATGCGAACTGCCCTTCCCTAATTTGTTGGTAGGGTCTTGGAGGAGATTCTCTTTGATATGAGCTTGGAAACAGGTTGATCATAATGTGAATGACCCCACTACTTTGTATTATGCCCCTGATTAAAAGACTCTTGAAAATGATTGGCTTTGATGAACAATTTTGAATCAATTTCTTATGATTGAGCCTTGAGGTGGTCTGCCCCGCCATTTGAATTTTGAAAAAGGTGCCCCTCAATCTCCTGGATCTGGAGGAAGTATGCTCAGAAAGAACTCAGACTTCACCACAAACTTGACATAGATTTCCCCAAGTATTCGAAGCTTCAAAAGTTTATACTTACAGTTTTTTGAAGGGGAATTTGGACCCTACGTATAGTAGGATGAACTTGGTACGTATTGCTCCAACATTTTAATCTTTGAAGGTTGCCCCTGATTATTAAGGCTTTGAGAGGTTTATTGAAATGAGAAACTGAGTCTACCTTGTTGTGCTACGACTTGATTAAGGAATTCTCCTTAGAAAGGATGCCTCTGATTGAATAGTGCTTTGAAACTTGATCCAAGTTGACTGATTCTCAGAATGCTCACCCCTTGTTAATAATATCTTCATGTGATATACCCCTGTAATCATTAGTCTTTGGTCTTGTTTATAGGGGTCCTCTTAGATGCTTTACCCCAAGTTAGAAGCTTCTTGGAAATGTTGCCTTTGATCAGACCTTTTTGAAATCTCCTTGATGCTAAGTATTGATTCGTAGATAAAATTGTACATTTTGAAAAAGTAATTCCGTTTGATGCACATGCAATTTCTTGAAATCGAAATTGATTATTTAAAAAGAAATGGAAGATTTAAAGATGAATATTTGAAGAACTCGAAGTAGTTAGAAATAATTTTAACAAACATAGGAGTCAGTTTAACACAAATCTTGTTGAGTATGCTTTCATAGTGAACCTAGCTTCAATTAGAACTTTTAAAGGTTGTAACGTGGCCATGGTTCATGGTTTAAGAAACAAAAGATATAAGGATCATAATTTGTTTATCCCATCACATTCTTCTTGATGTTTTCCAATCCTAAATTTGATTAATTTAACAGATGCATTTATTTCCCAAGAGAAATTTCGTAGTCACGCAGATGATGAGAAGCGTTGATAAGATTCAAGCGCCGGTGAAGAGCATTGATAAGATCCACGCATTCATGAGAAACTTTTGAGTTTCTTAAGGTGGTAGTCACAAGATTGTTCTCCAATTTATTTGTTTTTTCAATCCCTTATTTTTCATAGACTAGTTCATTTTGAATTTCTGGTCCATCGGGATGCCCTAACTTTTTCCTAAGTCATGTTTTGATTTCCTTTGACTTAACGGGCTTTTTTTTTAATTTATCCTTTTTTTAAGCCTTTTTTTGCTTTTGATTTTGACACTTGTGATTGTCATTCTGATTGTTGTAAGCTTCGTCTTTATCGTTTCCTCGATCTTGAGTGATGTATTGAGGAGAAAAACATTGTTGATTCCTCAATCTTGGATCGTTCTCTCAATGATGTATAGAGGAAAGAGATATGCTTGAACCTTTACTTAGATCATTTCGATTCTCCTGATATTTGAATGCATCGTCGAATTAATTGAAGTTTACCTTGCCCCTGGTTAAGATTAAGGGGTTTTTAGAGAATAGAAAGAACTCTGACTTCTGGCTCAATGGGGTTAACTACGGATTAACACCTTATATCTCCAATTTTTAGGAATTGAAACAATGCCTTACATCGTCAGCTAAGCCTTACTATTAAAAAACATACGTCAACAACATTTGATTATTTTGTATTTTCATCATTCTCCATCGAAGTTTGTTAATTTGAAAATAGAAAGTTGTTGATTTTTGTTGAATGAATCGATTTTAAAAACATGCATGCTTATTTTATTAGAATTACTTGATCAAAGAGTACAAAATTTATAACAAATAACACTTAGCAATAAAGAAATTACAACGATAAAGCCTAATTATCCTATAGATAGGCTTCTTGAGTGATATACTGACTTTAGGGGATTCTTCTTGGTCTTCGAATTTATCAAAGAAAGGGCGACCATTCGCCAATTAGACCCCTTCTTCAAAAGCCAATTGCTTATTGTAGATCAAATCTCGGACCTTGTGTCGAAAAACCCAACATTTTTCTATAGTATGGCCTGGAGAGTTGGTATGATACTTGCATTTGCATCATATTTTCATGGGGGTGGCTCGGCTGGAAGAGCTAGAGGTTTTAACTCTACCAAAGATGCTTCGAGTAGATGTTACAGAAATTGACTGTGAGGCATGAGAAGAGGGTCAAACTTTATTTTCGGCCTTTTATCTTGTTGTTGTCCTCGTGGAATTTTTAGTTGTTGTTGTAGTTGCTGTCGAGGCGGGGGAACTTCCCATGGTGGTGGCACCTACAATGCTGATTAGGCATGTGGATGGGATTATGAAGGGTTACCTTCGTTCCTTAGTAATAATTGCATGATCAAGTTCATTTGAGTCTTCAACTGGTGGTCCTTCTCCTTTAACATTTCATGGCCTCTTTTGAGTTCCTTCATGACTTCTTGATACATGCTTTGAGTTCTCTAATGAGTATCGAGATTCTTGCTAGCTGGATCACAGTTGAATAAGGGTGGAAGTGTAAATGATATGAACTTTGTGCAAATGGATGAAAATGAAGATGTATGAAGATGATTAGGCATGAAAAAACATTTTTTTATTTTAGGTATGCTAAAAAAAGGTTTCATGGACATGCAATGCGACATAGACGTAGTATGAGGGTAGACGTAGGGGTACCCTATACAGGTTTAATGGTAGATATGAAAAAGATAATATCCTACACTGTCTCAGAGATTGAAACAGATAGGAATTCCTTAAGGACGAAGATAATAAATATGGATTTGATGATATCCTACACTAACTTAGAGATTGAGACAGGTAGGAACTCCTTAAGGATGAAGATAATAAATATGGATTTGATGATATCCTACACTGACTCAGATTGAGACAGGCAGGAACTCCCTGAGGATAATAGATATGGATTTGAAGATACCCTACACTAATTCATAGATTGAGACAGAGAGGAATTCCTTGAAGATAATAAATAGGGATTAGAGGATATCCTACACTGACTCAGATATTGAGACAGATAGGAACTCCTTAAGGATGAAGATGATAATGGATACGGATTTGAGGATACCCTACAGTAACTCAGATATTGAGACAGATAAGAATTCCTTAAAGATGAAGATGATAATAGATATGGATTTGAGGATACCATACACTGACTCGGATATTGAGACAAATAGGAATTCCTTAAGGATGAAGATGATAATAGATATGGATTTGAGGATACCCTACACTGACTCAGATATTGAGATAGATAGGAATTTATTAAGGATGAGGGACCATTGAAGACGAAGAGGAATACCTTCAAACTAGGGATTATAACTGAGGGACGAGAATTCCTACAAGCTAGGAATTATGATAGTATAATGGGCGGTTGAGGAATCCCTAGAGGCTAGGGGTTATGACTCATGAAAGATAAGCCCTACGGGCTAGGGATTGTGGTACACCAGAAGTAACCCTTGCAGGTTTAAGGATGTGATTATATAAATGGTATACTTAGAAGGTAGGCTCCTAGTTTTGGCCTATGGTTAGTCTACCCTTCCCCAAAGGTTGCTTCCTTAAGGGTATCATGAATAACACCAGTGGGAAAAGGCACAAGGGCCTCCCTTAAGTGGATCCTCTTTACGGACCGAGACTTTCGTCTCATAGTCGTGAAAGGTCTTGTCATGAGATTTTGGTTTGGGTTGTACAAGGAGTCATGGGTGGTATTCCAAAATCCTACTCGTCAAGAGGATATCTCTTGATAAGTATTCCTTTTGTAGAATTCCACTGACTCTAGGCAAAGTCGTCACATATACACGCAGGGATGATATACATCATATGCTAATAGGCGAACCATCTTTCTAAGGGTTATTTTGAAAATATTTTTTTTGAAATTGAATTCCCGCCATACAGTAAATATAATAATAAGAGAGACAAAGAAAAAATAAATAAACAAAGAAAATAAAAACCCAACCAAACAAAAACCTAAAGGAAAGGCTTCGGAACCTAGGGTTAAAGTCTCTAGCAGAGTCGCCAGCTGTTGCAACTGGTTTTTAAATCAGAGTCGCCACCCTTAATTTTTATCCTAAGGAAAGGAGTATAACGGAATAACCCTAAAAGTTATAGAGATTCTAGATCGTTGACTCGATTTTAGACGAAGGGAATGTGTTAGGCACACCTCACATACCTTGCTCACAAGGATAATAGGGTTAGAAGCGCGTTTATAGGAAAAAGGGTTTTAATATTAATAGGGGAACTCGCCATGATTTTAGTCGTATGCCTACGTATCCTCTTAGGAGGAATCAGAGTCTTATTTCGTAGTTCGCGGTTTGGTTGGTATTTTTTTATAGGATCGCATGGAATTGGTTTCGAATTTATCCTTAAACATTGTCTGGGTTTTGAAAAGTGAGTGATTGTTGACGCAGTTCGCAGTTAATTTTGAAAGAAAGTTTCCTTAATCCTTTTTATGAAAATATCTTGTATTTTGTTAAGTTAGTGGAAAAAAAATTTATTGTTGGTTAACTGTTTTTATGTTTTGATTCGATTAAAGAGTGTGATGAGACATTGAGCGGGGGGTGGAGGGAGGTGTCTGATATAGTCTCTTCCTCATGTGGCTAGATATTGTGTACGTGTTGCTCGATGTGAAGGATGCGGGGGAAGTTTGATATAGCCTTCCTCATCACGTGGCCAGATATTGTCCACGTGTTGCATGCGAATGCAATATTTGATGAATTGTGTGGATTTTGATATTTGATTGTAACTTAAGATTTTAATTCAAATTTAATGTTTGATTTATGGATGGAAAATTGAAGTAGAAGTGAATAATTGAATGAATATGTAACTAAAAAAATAGCATTAAAGTTACAAAACATATTTTAAAGTTAATAAAAAAAGTTTTAATTCGTAAAAACCTTATTTATCCCAATTTGTTAAGTAATTAGTAAAAGGATGGATTTTAAATTTAGAGTTTATAAAATAAGTGTTGATTATAGAAAAATAAATATTAGTTAAATAAAAATTATTTTTGTTGCTACAATTTACAAGGAAAGATATAAAATTAGATCCACATTATGATTTAGAAAATAAAACTTACAATAGATTTAAAAATAATAATTTTATTAATGATAAAAACTATTTAGTTATTTTTAATAAAGGAAAATTTAAGTTTGTTATTTATAAAATGTTTTTAACATAATTATATTTAGAAAATACTCGACAATACGCCTGATAAAAACATATTTGTACAAATAATTAAAAAATAAATTATAAAACAATTTAGAATAATAAAAATAATAAACACTACAATAATAAAAACAATAAACACTACAATAATTAAAATAAATACAAAAGAGATTATTAATGTTTCCGTTTTTTATAGTAAGAAGACTTGTCTCTTCTTAATTTTGTGTTGTTCTTATTTAATTTTTTTTATCCGCCCTAATTTAGTAATGATAAAGATAGCAAAACTAATTTATTATATTAAAATTTTAGTTTCCTAGTGATTATAGTGACAATTAAATATTACGAAAAACCAATTCATATAAATTGCAATACTTAGACTCACTAGATTAAACATAAAAATTACCAACAAGAAAATATTCAAACCATATATAGAAACATTATTAATCACATAAAAGCATTGTGGACGAAATTCCAAAAGAAAAGAAATAAAACTCGAATATTCAAACGAATTAAAAATTGAATTTACATCAAAGAAGACAAAGTTACCAACCTGAAATATCATGACCGATTTAAGTTGCTTCCTTTCCTTCTTCTCGGTCAATCCTTCCTTCTTTTTTGGTACACGAGTTTCTTGGATTGATGGAGGGTTTTTAGGAGATACTTCGTTGTTGTTCTTTGATGTGAAGAAAAACAACTTTAGGAGAACTCAAGTGAATTGTTGATTTGCTAATTATTGGTGAAATTGTTGATCACCAAAATTTCGTTGATGGAGACTTCAGGGTTTCTTTATTGTTGTTCTTCGATGAGAAGAACAACAATTTTTAGGAGAACTCTAGTGAGTTGTGGATGATTATGAAATTATGGATGAAAAATCGTGTGAAAGAGTGCTCTATTTATAGATTTGAAATTAGGTTAAAGACACCCCAAAAAGGAAATAACCAACACCAAGAAAAGTCCAAAGTTTATGATTTTATCTTGGTTATCAAGCTGACCAATCAGAAGTGAGTTACGACACAAATTGACACACTTTGACCAATAAGAAATAACTAATAATATTTTTGGTAATTATTATAATTTTTGCACTCAATTTTGATAAAAAGTGCATCAAATCAAATAAATAATTATTTTTTTAAAAATGCATTAATTAAAAATCCGAAAATAATATTTAAATAATAAAAAAATATGATTTTTGTGATTTTGAAAATAATTAAAATATAGTTAGTAACAAAAAATATCCAAAGTGCACAATATTATCAATCTAGTCTTGTTTATGACTATTCCAAATATTGAGATTGATTTGAAAAGATTAATTTATAAGGTATTTTGACTATTTTTTAAATCAAATAATAATTTTAATAAAAAAATAATATTTTTAAAATATAATAACTAAATAAATACGAAAATAGTAATTTAATAATAAAAAATATGATTTTTGTGGTTAGAAATAATTGAAAATGAAAATAAAGTTAGTAACAATAAACAACAAAAATATCCAAAGTGTACCAAGTGAAATTCGAACATGTGGCCTTCTACTTGCAAGTCTTTCTCCCTTACCAATTGTGCTATGCTACTTATTTGAAGTAAAAAGCCAATTGAAAGTATATGAAAACGAACAATTATTTGCTATTTAAAAATACAAATAATTATTATATTTTCAAACAGACTTGAAAGCATTTTTTTATTAAAAAGCCTCATAATGTTAATGTAATTAAATCAAAGGAATTTTATACTCTGTAAAACCCAAGTTCGAAAATAAATTTGACGGTAGCACTAAGGCAGACAAATTTAGGGTATGACATCTGCAATGTATTGTGTGGGTGTGTGTAAGAACACATAGCTATTTGAATGTGATAAAAGTGAAAAGAAAGAAAGAGAGCATAAAAATTGAATGCAAAACGTCCAATGCTTTATTAAATGAAAATATGTTTATGACATGACAACCCTTAACAAATAAACTGTTGTGCCCCGGGTAAAGAACAAGGTTTAAAGTAATTATTAAAATATTAAAAAAGAAAAACTTGAAAGCAATAAAAATAGAAATGTAGCTATTACTCCTGACTAAAAGAGATAGAGATAATGTCTTCCGTATTCCAGTTACTAAGCCCATTACCAATGGTTGGAAAAATCCAACTGTCAAGGTCATAATCACTACCAGCATCTTCTATTATGTTGACTTTGTTGTTGCTGATACAAAATGGTGGCCTTCTAGCTCGACGTGACAAAAAACCCTCTGACCCTCTGCAATGAAACCCAAACCAAACTTATCACATTTATAGGGGGTATTAGGAAGCTAACCCCAAATAGTACAACCACCTTCTTCTACAATAGCTTTAGCATCTTTCAATGAATTCATCCTGGGCGGAACCCTCGTAACTTTGGGAATGGAAAAGACATCTTTAGTAGCGACAGAAGGGATAACTTCAAAAGTCTGACAGGGGGTTTCGATGAATTCACCATTCATCTCTACATACCGGAAAGAATTCAAGTGTCTAACCATATACTCTTCCTCGCTGTAGACAGTAACAATATTTCCATTCACAAGATACTTTAGTTTCTGATGTAGAGTAGACGTAACAGCGTCTGCCCCATGGATCCACGGGCATCCCAGTATGCAAGAATAAGTTGGTCGAATGTCCATCACATAAAAGATAGATTCAAAGATCTACAAACCCACCTTGATCGAAATATCCACTTCCCCGTATACCATCCTTTTTGATTCGTCAAAGGCTCGAACCATAATATCGCTATGCTTCAGTACGACCCATTCGCAATCAAGTCTGTCAAGAGCGCCTTTCGGTAGAACATTCAATGAAGAGCCAGTATCAACCAAAACATGAGCCAGAGTTGTGCTTCTGTATTAAAGGGAGACATACAGGGTCTTATTGTGGTTTCTTCCCTCAGGAGTCAGATCAGCATCAGAGAAACCAAATCCATTGTTCGTTGTTAAGTTAGCAACATAACTTCCAAATTGATTGACAGAAATCTCTTGTGGTACGTGAGTAGTCTTCAAAAATTTCACTAAAGCCTGTGCATGGACTTCATAACACAATAGCATGGATAACATAGAGATCTTGTATGGGATATGTCCCAACTGTTCAATGATTTTGTAGTCGCTTTTGTGAATGATCTTCAATACCTCTTCCAACTCTTGCCTAGAGGTGTCCTCAACTGTAACTTCCTCAAGCGCCTCCGTCTGGGCAGGATCTGTTATTGGCTATTTTCCCTGAGCCTCAGTAGTTTATTTAGTAGAACTAAATTTGAAGGGTGTAGCAATAGTCTTTGGAGAGATTTCTGGAGAGAAAACCCTTCCTCTTCTAGTAACTTTACTAGTCCCAACAATAATGTCAATGTCGAGATCAGTAACTTCAGTAACTTCATCTTCAACAGTCGGTAGTTCTTGTTTGACGCCATGATAGTAGACGTCGGATCCATAAATCCAAGGAATAGCTTTATCCGAAGAATATGGGATAAGTCCAGGTATAGTGATGACCAGAGGAGCAGCTTTTGGATTGGAAGTAATCCTTACAGGGCCTTTGGAGATGATCCTGACAGGAGGGTCATAAATTACGGATAGGTTTTGACACAGATTATCAGCAGACAGAACCTTCTCGATCAGAATTATATGATTGTCCATTAGGTGTTGAATGCCTTCCTTCGGTAACTTGCAGCCATTGGGTCGGATCACGAAGTAGTAACATTTTTCAATACAGCCTGAAAATAAACTGACCTGCAGCAGACTCTTCTGGATAATTGGTAGAGGATTCATCAATTAACTTACAGTAGCCACATAAAGAACATCGTCAATTGCACTTATTACTTTGATATGCTTCAACAAAGGTGCAGTAATCATATTTGGAGTCTCTGGAGGATCAAACTTAATTTCCTTGTTGTCAATCATATCATGAATTTTGTTTTTCAGGCTCCAGCAGTTGTTGGTGTCGTGCCCAGGATTGTTATAATGATAGGCAAATCTCGCGTTCGGATTATACTTAGGAAAGGAGGTGTTAGCATTCTGAGGAGGATCCCTTAGCATAATCAATTTCGCTTTTAGTAAATGTTGTAACGCCTGAGACAATGACATATTAATCTTGTTAAACTTCCTTCCCGGAGCATCTGACCTATGCCTATTTCCCTGTTGTTATTGTTGAACAGGTGGAGGATTAGAAATTAGTACTGCTCCCACAGTATGATTGTGATCATTTTTACCACGGGCCTTCTGGTCATAAAGAGCATTGGTTTCCTTTTTATTATTGAACGTATTATTTACAGCAATCGAAGACGCAACCACTTGAATTTTTCCTCTCTTAATACCACTTTCAACTTGTTCCCCGGTTAGAATCAGCTCAGTAAAACCAGACTAAGAACTCTCAATCAGATGATTAAAGAATGGGTCGTTAGAGTGCCCATGAACATATCAACTAGCTCCCGATCAGAAAAGGGAGGTTGTACCCTTCCAGCTAAGTCTCTCCACTTTTGGGCATATTCTTTGAAGCCTTCGTCTGAATCCATAGTCATGTTTTGTAATTGCACACGAGTTGGTGCAGGATCAACATTGTATAGATACTGCTTGTAAAAAGCAGCAGGCAAGTCCTCCCAAATACGGATGATGGTTCCTTCAAACTCATAGAACCACTCAAGTTATGTACCAAAGAAACTTTCCCGAAATAAGTGAACCTATAAATTTATGTCAGTAGTATGGGGTTGGATCTTCCGAACATAAGATCGCAGGTGAAGTTTGTGACAAGACATACTATCATATTTAGCAAATACGGGGACCTTGAACTTGTGAGGGATGACCACCCCTGGAATAAGACCCAACTCTCCAAAATCTAATCCAGGCACTTTCTGGGTTTCCATAGCCTTAATACGGTCTTCTAGCTGCTTGTATCTGTTGTCAGCAGGAGGATATTGTTCATCAGAATAGTCTTCGTCTTCAGAAATCTTACTAGAACCAATGTTGCTTCCACCTTCAGCTCTGACACTTCTACCATCCTCTTCTTGGTTGTCATCTTCATTAGAGGTGATGTCAGCAGTTTGAACTTGTTTAGCAGGACATTTGAATCTTCTTCCCATGTTGAAGATACCAATTGGCTTCCGAGTCTTCTTCCTTTTGGTGATGAGTGTCATCATATCCTTATGTCCTTGAGCAAGGTTCATGAGGGTCTCCTGGAATTGGGCATTCTGAGTTTGGAGTTCCTTAATAGTTTGATTAAGAGCCATCTTTTACTGAAATAAACAACAAGAAAATGAGAAGACCTGTATGGGAAAACCTATTTATGTAATGATGCATAATATGAAAATGCAAGTGCAATATTTTCAAGGATCATTGCAGGATTTTAATTTTCTTAAACAAAAGGAAACAAGAGAAATTTTAGTAATAAATTCAAATTACAATTGCTTTCAATAAAAAGAGTTACAAAATAGCAAAATATAAGTTCAAGTCTCCCATGGACGCTTCCTCTTTGTATTGACATATGTGTTAAGGCTTTGTTCTTCGTGGAGTCATTTCGTTAACTCCAGTACTTTCTTCTTACTAGAATAGAACTGGGCTTCGAAGGTATCTCTTTCTTCCTTAAGCTAAATCCAGAACTTTTGTAGCTCTTCGAAGTCGGTAGGCATATCAGGATAAAGAACGGTATGAGAAACATCTCCTTCAACAACAGGCTCTACAATCACTGGTATGGTAGCATGATATGGAATTTTGAGATTTTGAGCATTAAACCGCACCCATCTGAGGTAAGGCTCTAAAGGAATGGAGTTCTTGTGTCCCAAAGTATTTCTATCAACCTTGTTGACCGTACCCCAAGCACGAATAAACCTTTGATGGTAATTTTGAGGTTTTTTCTAATAGTCGAATACAATACCCTGGATGAACATATCATGAGGACCATATCTTCGAGCATAACCAAACTGACGCAGAGCTAGAGAGGGATTATAAGTGATGCCTCCTCTTATACCAAGCAGTGGTACATTAGGGAAATCCCTGCAGCGATCAATAATAGTGACATCTACCTGAGATCGAGAACACCAATGGATATTTGTATGAGTGAGTGACATCAACCTTTGAGACCACCTCAAGCCTTATTCGTTCTTTATCACTGACCGGGGCAGGTGGAAAATATACCACCTGGACAATAGAGGTATGCAACACATAAGAGTTCCTCACTTCCTCATAGTACGGGTGTGGAGGGAATGCAGGATATCTCCAAGCAAAGTAGGTACTAGATTATGAGTGAGAAATATTTTGATGGTATTCACATCTATGAATTGATCCGAATTAGGCAATAGTATCGAACCATAGATCAGCAAGGCCAAAATATCCTCAAAAGCATGAAGATTCATGACAGCTAGAAACCACTGAGCCTTCTCTATCAGAAATTTATGAGAGAAACCCTTGACTCATTTCCTTGTTTTCCAATTGGATACAATGTCTGGTCATTTCAAATGTAGGGGTACTGCAGCGACTTCAGGTTTTGGAAATTTCACTAGCTCAGCGAAAGGTATCTGATCAAGAATAGGCACTTTGAGCAACTTAGAGAATTCTTCCATTATGGGCACCAACTGATAATCTATGAAGGTAAAACAGTGATGCTTCAGATCAAATAACTGGAAAATAAAGCTCATCATGTCTTCCTGAAAACCAGTAGTAACCAGACTAAGTAGATGACCATGTCTCTTGGTGAATTGAGAACTGTCAGGAACCTTCGAGACTAATTCCTTAAGCAGAGAAGGTACCCTTATGAAGTTGATCCGGATGGTATTCCTACGACTGGAAGCCATGACCCTGCAACACATAACAAAGATAAATCTTCTACATCCTTGAAATGGTTAGTCATGATGCTATGATGTTATGATGTCATGATATCATGTTCAAATAGATAATCATACACAAGCAAATTACACAAGGCCTTAGGTTCAGGCTTGAATGGGGTTTGTAGGTAAGTACCCTCTTGAAGTTTAGTTGGTTTAACCTGTCCTAAAGAAGTAACCAGGTTCTATGGATCTCAATATCACTAATCTTTCCCACGAGTTTCGTCTAGCCCGACAACTGACTTGCCACCAAACGAAACTCGGGTGTTGAATCTTAATGAGTGTAGTATCGAGTATCAAGCAACTTTGGACTGCACCAAAGTCGGTTATCTCACTACTTTCTAATAGATAAGTTGGTTTAATTAAGATTCTAAGGTTAGTTAGTGCTTATGACACCACACGGCAGCCTAGTATGCTCCCCGATTGACTCGAGGGATACCAGTACAAACCAATGTGTCACACTAACGTAGCCATCATCTCAATCATATCAGTATACGACATATAATTTCCATGATCTATTGCTACTTACCTAAAATGTTCGCCAGTTCCGTGTATAGGATCTTTGCAAGAAATAACCCGAGCAACCCCGAATTATAAAGAAAACAAATCAAACAAGGAAAACATTTAAAAGTGATCTAACTCTAAGGTAACCCCACTTTTAGTTTTTCCCAGCAGAGTCTGAAGTTCGGTAATACGATGGGAGAACTAACTTGGTTTTGAATTTTATCGCAAATGTTACAGATAGAAAGAGTCGCCAATGACTTTTCTTTTACCCAATAAGGAAAGGGTGAAAAGAATATGAAATACCTTCGAGAATTTTCTGAGTTCAGGGGATAGGTTATGAAAAGGGAAGGTGTTATCACCCTTTTCATCCGTAGTTATCTACGGGCTCTTAATCGCTAGCTCACTTTGTTTGAAAATGCTTTTGTGTGTATGTTTGAAAATATTTTGAAAATGCCTAAGTGCGGCGAACTTTGTAATGATTCTCGTATCAGTTAAGAACGCCTACAAAGTGTTTGTTTTGAAAATATTTCAGAGAAAGTGTTTATGAAAAAGATGTTTTGAAAAGTGAGCAAGCGATTAACAGTATTCTACCCTTACTCAAGGTCGTTTGTGTTATTTTCTTCCTCCTTTAGATAGTGTTATCCATACCATTAGTTAGTAGGCAACCATATCCATTAGATGTGAAGGGACATGTGCAGGTCATCATACAAACATAAAGGCAACTTGTAGGACACTTTAGCAATTTATAATAAGGGACTAAGATCATTTACTGAAGGCAGCATCGAAGGGTCATCGAGGGACTACGATCGTTTTGTATCAGAGGGACTTTTCTAAAGCCTCCCCACGGTTGAGAGACATGACTGTTTTTTATTTGAAGGCAACAAATGGGGTCACCCTAGAGTTGCGTGTGTGAATAAATGATTCAATTCAGTTATTTTATCTCGGATTTAGGTTTTTCTATGTTTCATTTTAGATCTAACCATACAATGCTATTAAACTACATAGTTATAAGGAAAGAAGTAAATTGCAGAAATTAAAAGTCCTACTCTATTACAAAGCTTCGGGGAAAGGGGTACAAACAATAAAAATTGGGGGAAATAGAAATCAAATAAAACCCTAGTTAAACTATTACATTCCTTAGCAGTTACATAATAGGAAAACTAATGCGAAAATAATAAAGCACGCAAATATTGTAACATAAGAGGAAAATTGTTTGATGATTTTTAATGAAAAAAAGTTTGATGTTTAATCTCAAAACCCAAATTAATTTTGATTAAGAAAAAAAGAAAAGATTTATTAGTTAAAATAAAAAACTAAAAAAACTAATTATTTTGATTAAAAAGAAATTAATTTATTTAAAAAAGTTAATTAATTTAATGAAAAGAAAGAGTTAATTTGGTTAATTTTAATAAAAAACCTAATTCTAAATTGGTTTTAAACTTATTTGAATGAAAGTTAATTATGTAAAAAAAAAGAAGTTAAAATAAAATAATTAAAAAAAAAGAAAGGAATGGCCTGTAAGAAGTGAATCTGGGGTGTAAGGAAAGCAAATCCATTAGGCCCAAACGTGCAAGCCCAGATGCTGTGAACAATCCAGTGTGGATGGCTCCAAGAGATCCATGGTGTGCATGCAAGTCTGGGACGCTAGATTTGGTCATGTGAAGATCTGGTGGTGATGAGGTGAGGGCGCGTGGTCAGCACATGAGCTGGTTGGCACAAAATCTATAAAAATCATAAAACATGAAAAACTTTGTCCCGTGCCAGGATCAAACTTGTGCACAGGCATAGTAATGTCTTAAGGGAAAGCGTGCTACCACTGGGGTGGTTGTTTCATTCGTTCATATAATTAATCAAAATAAATATAATATATAAACAAATGCATTAGTCGGAGAAGCGCCAGAGCCCTAGCTCCGTCATCTTCTTCGGTTACCTGTGTTATCCAAAACCTGCAAATTCAAACAGTTAGTGATCCAAAACATCCTATCCCCCCTAATTCAACCATCCTGAATCCAAATATGGGATTAGTTTTGTCTAAAATTCCTTGGATCGTGAAATTTGAAGCAAGAACTCTAACTCGGTTTAAGAATGGAAAGTCAAGATCTGGATGTCAAAAACCCCATGTAACGATTGCAACATGTTCTGAACATACATAGAAAGTGATTTTAATGGTTAGAAATGTTCAACAATGCATGGAATTAAAAATATATGAATGATAAAAAATCAAGAATTGGCCATAGCCTATATGCATGTTTCAGGCCCTTTGGATCATGGTAACCAATCCAATCTTACCCTTCAATATTCCTAGAAGCGAATGGAATGGAGGTTTGGTAGTGAGAAGGCTTGAAAATAGGGCTTTCAAGACTCAGGGGTTCTTGAGAAATTTGCTATTTTTGACATTATTGAGAGGCGAGGATCTTGTGTCTTTGTTCTTGTCTTGATGTCTGAATATATAGAGAAATTTAGGGCAAAAACCAATGGTCTTGGACCTTGTAGTAAGATATAATTTTATCTTATATTATTTTATATTATTAATGAATTAAATAAAAAATAATAAAAATAAATAAAATAAAAATAGGCCAAAGGGTGTATGAATGAATTTTGAGGTGTATGAAGGATATAACACACGTTTGGACTCTTAAACCATGGCCCAATAGTCCAAAATATCAAGGTTGCTCAATTTAAACTCCATGCATTTGCTCAAAATTTCCCAACTCGCAATGTTCATAACTCTTTTAATTTTTATCTTTTGAAGGTGATCTTGGACTATTTGGAAAGCTCGAGATGTCCTTTACAACCTCTATATTGATCATTTTGGATTTTTAATATTTATCTTGATGTAAGTTGCTTTAACAAAAAGTGTCTTTTTGTTGACTTTTAAAATGACCTGTAATGTATTGGCTTATATCTCCCAAATGATGCATTTTTTGGACTTGAGCAAAGAGTTACAAAGTTGTAGAGAATTGAATTTTCTTCAAAATAGGCTTTGGTTGGGGAAAAGATGATGAAGCATGTGAAATTTATGCTTGGTCAAAGTTCAATTGACTTCTACTAAGGAAACCCTAATTTGTCAACTTTTGACTTTTGATGACTTGAGGGCTTTTCTTGAGGAATCATGATCAACCCTTGATGAAATGATGAATATGACTTCAAAACCTTGATGTTGACCGAAAATCTTGAAGTTTGACTGTATGTTTACCAGAATTGACTTTTTACCCAATACAATTGATTTGCAGTCATATGAGCAATTGACTGAGCAAACTTGTGATGCAAGACTTGAAACTTGACATGAGCATTCTTGAATACCTATGAGGAACCATGAAAACCACTTGATACCTTGAAAACTCAATCTTCCTTGAGAAATATTAACCCCTGGTTGTGGACCCATTGCTTAAGAGGAGAATTTGTCTGATCAATTCTTGAACAACTTTGAGCATTTGAGGACCTTTTGAGAATGTCTTGAAGAAAAATGGGAGGGAAAATTTTGGGGTACAACAGAGAGGATCAAATCTTCTCGAAGGCCTTTCAAACTTGTTTTGTTGTTGTTGCTCCAGTGGAATTACCAACGGTTGTTGTTCCCTTGGATGCGATGCGACAACATTAATTTTTCCTTCCTTCTTTTTCAAGAAGTTAGGAACATGTGTCTTTAAATTATAAGGAGTATTGGATGATACCTCTTGTATATTTCCACTCTTTATACCTGCTTCAATCCTTTCCCCAAAGGTTACCAAATCAGAAAATCCATAAGAGATGCTTCCTACCATATTATCATAGTATGATCCTTGTAAAGTAGCCATGAAAATATCGACCAATTCTTTCTCCAGGAGTGGTGGTTGTACACGGGCTTCCATTTCTCTCCACCTTTGAGCATATTCTTTGAAGGACTCATCCATCTTGTAAGATATGTTTCGGAGATGCATGCAGTTAGGCACCATATCCAAAAAGTACTTGTACTATCTCGGGAAAGCGTTGGAAAGATTTGCTTATGTCTGGATATGAACCCGCTCCAATTGCATATACCAATCTAGGGATACCACACTCAAACTCTCTTAGAAACAATGGATCACCAACTTATGATCTTGAGCGTAGGCATGCATTTTTCTACAATACATGTGTAGATGGTTCCTCGGACATGTGAGCCCCTTATATTTCCCAAAGTCAGGTACTTCGAATTTTGGAGGGATCACCACATCAGGAACTAGACCTATTTCGAGAGCATCAGCGCTGAAAGCATCATAACCCTCTACAACCTTCAACCGTTCTTCAAGAGCTTTATACCGATTGAGGGCCAAGGGATTTCCAATAATCTTAGGTTGGTGTGTCTGAGTATCACCTTCCAAATCAAGGTCTCCATACTGTAGGTCTATGTAATTATCAGCATTGTTAAATGGAATTGAAAAATATGGGATGCATCTACCTTCGATGGAGGTGGGACAAACCATTCAGTATTAGCTTGGTTGACCTCCTATTGTGCTATAGTTGACTTTAGAGGTCCTGAATCTGGTTCTTTTCTTGGTTGGTAACCGCTCGATACACCAAGAGTTTGGCCTACTTCTTCAAAGGTTTCCCTAAGAATTTATTCTTGCCTTTCAATGATGTTCTTCAAGACTAGAAGAACATGGCTCATATCTCCCTTCATCAAGTCGATGTTGCCTTTCACCTGCTCCAAATCTTCCTTAAAGGCATCTTGGTTTTCTTTGATTTGTTCCATCACTTTCTTTTGATGGGCTCTTGTTTGATATGGCGGCCGGAGAGGTGGTCTTTCTTACTAATGATTTAAATGGAGAATGTTTTTTGAAAAATGATAATTTTTGTATGAATTTATGAAATGCAATGTTTGCAAATGCATGGATGCGTATGAATATGCTAAGAGTTTTATTTTTTGAATGTCTTATTCACTTGGATTCTTTTTCATATTGTTTATATATCTATTTTTAGGTTTTGCTTTTTACTGTGAGCATCTCAAAAACAAATACACAAACAGATATAGAAACAAAACTTTTATTGAAATAATAATTGTCTTAACAAGAGAATACAATTCATATATTAAAAAATATTATATCCAAAACATCAAAATTAAATTGCTGAAGGAAACAAAAAGAAACAAAATCTTCTAAGTGCTCCTGCACATATTTGCTCTTAAACCATCAACCATAGTCCTACAAAGCGCGAGGAAGTCTTCAACGTCTTTTGGGAGTGGGACCATCACATTTTCCGCATCTCTCAAACTTATAGGGATGTCATCAATGTGATTGTTGGCTAAGAAGGCGAATCTTACATGCTTGTCTTTGTAGAAACGATATTCCAGGTAGAGGTCTAGAATTATCTTATGATTATCCCTTCCTACTTTGGCGATTTTTTCATACTGTTCTTCCCAATATAATTTTTCAGCCCTCATCTCCATATAGAGTCTCCTTTTTATGAGGAAATTATTTTGGAGATCTTCTAACTCATGACAAACTTGCTCATATTCATCAGTCTTTTGGGTGAGAAGTCTTTTTGCCCTCATCCTCTTGAGATGTTCCCCTACATCTGATTCTTGGATATCTTGGAGTCTCATTGTAAGATATTGCATTTTCTCTTCTTGATCTAAAGAAGCTTATGAAAAACTTTGGATTTTAGCCCTCAAATTTTCTTCCATCTCCTTTTTGTCTTGCATTGCCTTTTCGTACCACCTACTTAGCCTCTTGATTTCACTAGCACCGTCTTCCAAACTTGGTTGTGAGAATCCAAGTTGAAGGTAGCATTCAATAACCCTTCAGTCAAATGTTTCTACTTAAAACTCTCCTTTTCAAATGCTTCACGGAATTTATGAATATGTTGATCTTTGGACTGCTCGCGTTGCATCTGTCTTTTCTTCTAAGCTAAGTTATGGAGGTTGTAGCAGTAGTAATGTTCAAGACTAAGCCATTGGATTGACTAGACTTATACAAATTAAAATAAAAAATCGCCACCGCACTTTATTATTTCCAAAGGAATGGGAAAAGAGTGAATAACCCAAAAAGAGGGGGAAAGATTCAAGGTAAGGGGGTTGGTTATGCAAAGGGAAGGTATTAGCATCCTAAACATCTACGGTACTCCGCAGAAACCTCTTTGAAAAATCTGTATATTTTGGCTATGAAATATGTTGTATAAAATAGATAGTGGAGGTGAGTGTAACGCCCCATTTTATTTAATATTATATTATATTAATATTTTCGAAATACCGTTTGACGTTTATTTTTACGACGAGAATATTTAAATTAACTGGTATATCTGTTAGTATATTCGGCGACGTTTTATTCGGACCGGTAATTATTTTATTCGGTCCGGTATTTATTTTGGGGGACCGGTAATTATTTTGTTTGGTCTGGTTTTTATTTCGTTCGGTTCGATAAAATATTATTCGGACCGATATTTAATTATTTGGAGTTATTTTAATTATTTGGGTTAATAATATTATTTGATATTATTTAGTGTTAATTAGTAATATATTTTAAGAAGGGTTTTTTGGTATTTTGTCTAGCTTGTGTCTTGCTACTAAACAAACCAAACCCACCATTTCCTTTGTTTTATGTCATAACACCAAAACACACTTTGAGAGAGTTAGAGAGAGCTAGAGGTCTTGGAAGAGAAGAAGAGGAGCAAGAACAAAGCTTGGGTTTTGGGTTGGTTGGAACATCAAGAATCATTTCAAGTATCTAAGGTAAGGGGTTTGATTTTCCAATGCTTATAGTTAGGGTTTGATTTGGTATATTTTGATTTGGGATAAAATTTATGTTAGGGTTCTTGAGATTTGTTGAGATAAATTAGGAGAGTTAATTTAGGTGTTAGTGTTGTGGGATTATTGTTATGTTAATAGAAATTGAATTAAGAAAAATTAAGTAAAGTAGAAGTATGCAAAATTGAAATGAAGTTTTAGAAACTAAAGTAAAGTAGCAGTATATTCAATTAAATGAAGTTTAGAAATTAAGAATGCAGCATAGCAGTATGTTACTTGGATTAAGTTAACAAATAACTAGTAGCATGTTCATTTAAATTAAGCTTATAACTAAAATAACTAGCAACATGGTCATTTAAATTAAGCTTATAACAACAAAAAAACTAGCAGTATAGTATAGAAAAAACAAAAACGTAATAGCAGTATAGCTTATAAACTAAACTAGCATCATAGAAAACTAAAGTACTGGCGGCATTAGCAGTATATTAATTGAATTGAAATTAAGTTTAAAAAATTAATTAATTTATGTTTTGTTTTTCTTTTCTTAATTTAATATATTAAATATTTATATTAATTAAATACAAATATGACATAAGTTAGCCGATTTAATTTGGAACCCGATTATGTCCGATTTCCCGATTTCGGCAATTTCGGCGACGGAGCTAGTTTCTCCGAATTGAACGAAAATTGACGTGCTAGTTAATTTCGACGTGTAGAACGTCGTGGTGAGGTTAGTTTTTCCAGATATCGAATTTTTATGAAGCGAACCGGAATAGGCCAATTTATGGTTAATTTGAAATGGATTGCGTTTTAGTCGGTTTAAGTCGCGTATGGACAATCCGATTGCGACATTAATGATTTTGATTGATGCCAATTATTATGAATGACTTTCGCGAAGATTATTGATGTTTGACTATTTTTCCGTGTTTGAAATTTATTGAATTATTTGATAATGATGTGGTGTGATTAAATATGATGTTTGCGACGGTTTATTTATAATGAATACTTGATGATATGCGATGTGATGATATGTTTATCTTGATGTGGATGAATATGGCGACGTGGGTTTTATACCAATTTTGATGCGCGATGATGATGTTTTGTTGTGTCATATTTGTGATGTCGTGTTGTCGAGTCACATACATTGCATTGGCGATGAGGGCTTTTATGCCAAGCGACGTGGGCTTTTATGCCAAAGCGATGATGGACTTTTATGCCGAATGTCCCTAATTATGGACAAAGTCACGGGTACCACATGCATAACATAGTCGTATCTCATGGAGTCGGTTATGTTTATTTGATGTCTTATAATGAATTGCGATGTTATATGATACTTTGTTTTGTGATGATTTTTGTGTTGAACATAAAGTGATTATGATGTGATAATTTCATGGAAATTATGCGATGGATATAACATGATGGTAAAGCGACGATATGAGTTTATGGCAATGGAGTTTATGTCTTTTTTTTACATGATTATGGTGATTATGTGATGATATTAAAGTGTTGATCTTATACACTAAATGATGATTTTAAAGTATGTGATATTTGATATATGTTGGCATATTCTTATTAACCTATATCATTTATGATTCCAAAACTATTTATATATTTTATCATGCCTTTACTTATATGTTTTGGAGTATCTCACCCTTTACTTGTTTCGTCGTTGCCTTTATATTGGTAACGTGCAGGTGATCCGCGAGGATGATGAGGATTAGCTCGAGTCTCTTTATTTTGAGTCACTCTGCTCTGATAGTAGTAACACTCGGGATTTAGGCGACGTTATTATTTTGGTAGGATAGTTTATGTATACTATCTTATGACTTTATGTATTGATGATAAAATGATGATACGTACATTTTATGAACACATCCATTGTGCTGTGATTAATAATATGTTTATATGATGATTTATGTTATGAATCGGTATATCCGACTTTTGCTTTTGTGATGTGCATTATAATGCAAAGTGATGAAAAACACGAATATGTGATACCTCAATTTATGTTTGGATGAAATTTTGAAACTCTAATTTTATTATTAATTACGAGGGGTAGAATTGGGGTGTTACATTAGTGGTATCAGAGCAGGTCGGTATGTCCGGCCAAGTTGTTGAGTTTGTTGTCGTCTATCAATCAAGTATTGTTATTTGTTGATTCTAATCCTTATTTTTTTTAGAAGAAGTTGTTATGGATGGAAGGAACACTGGTAGGAATGATGAGGCTCTTGCTGCTGCTATGCAGGCAATGGCTCAGGCTTTCCAAAACCGCTGAATGTTGACGAGAACGATGGGTCTCGTAGTTTGGCAACCTTCGAAAGAGAGAATCCTCCTACTTTCCAAGGAAAGTATGATCCTGAAGGTGCTTTGGCGTGGCTGAAGGAGATTGAAAGAATCTTCTGTGTGATGGATTGCACTCCTGTGCAAAGGATCCGTTATGGTACTCATAAACTAAGTGCTGAAGAAGATGACTAGTGGGTTGAAACCCGTCAGAGGCTTGAGGTTACTGGTGAGGAAGTGACATGGGAAGTTTTCCAAAGGGAATTCATGAGGAAGTATTACCCGGAAGATGTTCGGGGAAAGAAGGAGATAGAGTTCCTTGAATTAAAGCAAGGAAGCATGTCTATCACTGATTATGCTGCAAGGTTCACCATGTTGGCCAAGTTCTATCCTCATTATGATGGGCCGTATGGCGAGTTCTCTAAATGCATCAAGTTTGAAAATGGTTTGCATCCTGAGATTAAGAAAGTTGTTGGTTATCATAAAATCCGTGTCTTTTCGGATTTGATTGATAGTTGTAGGATCTTTGAGGAGGACAGTAATGCTCATTATAAGATTATGCCTGATAAGAGAAATAAAGGTCAACAAATTCGTGGAAAACTGTATGATGCTCCAGCTAGTAAAGGGAAACAGAAAGCGTTTCAAGGGAGAAGAACTAATGGAGGAGATGCTCCTGCTAGTATTGTTTGTTACAAGTGTGGGAAACCTGGCCACAAAAGTAATGTTTGTCGAAGCGATGTTAGAGCTAAGGAGAATGAGGTGATATGTTTCCGATGTGGAGAAGTGGGCCATATGACTCGCGATTATAGACATAAGAATGTGGTATGTTTTAATTATGGCGAGGGAGGTCACATTAGTGCTCAATGTAAGAAGCCTAAGAGGACTCAAGGAGCAGGAAAGGTGTTTGCTTTGTCGGGTGCTCCGATGGCAAACGTGGATGGTCTTGTTCGAGGTACTAGTTTCATTAATAGCTTTCCTCTTATTACTATTATTGATACTGGTGCTGCTCACTGTTTTATTGCTGTTGATTGTGTAAAGAGATTGGGTCTCACTTTGTCGTCTCTGGATAGAGATATGGTGGTAGAAATTCTGGCTAAGGGAATGGTTACTACTTCTTTTGTGTGTGCAAGTTGCCCTTTATCAATCTTTGATAGAGACTTCGTGGTGGATCTTGTTTGTTTACCGCTTGTCCGGTTGGACGTGGTTTTAGGTATGGACTGGTTGAAAGCTAATTATGTCCATATCAATTGTTATGACAACACTGTGAGGTTTTCTTCCTTAGTAGAAGAAGAATAATCTATGTTGGTGTCGACGAAGCAGTTGAATGAGTTCATGAAGGATGAGGCGTTGGTTTTCTTGTTGATGGCGACTTTTTTATGGAGAGTCAAGTTGTGATAGCAAACTTTCCGGTGGTGTGCGATTTTCCCTAAGTATTCCCTGATGAGATTCCTAGTGCACCTCCAGAAAGAGAAGTTGAATTTTCTATGGATCTTGTCCCTGGTACCAGACCTATGTCTATGGCACTATATAGGATGTCTGTATTTGAGTTTGTAGAATTGAAGAGCCAATTAGAAGATTTACTCGAGAAGAAGTTTGTTAGACCTAGTGTGTCGTCGTGGGGAGCTCTTGTGTTATTGGTGAAGAAGAAAGACGGTAGCATGAGACTTTGTATTGATTATCGTTAATTGAATAAAGTGACTATCAAGAATAGGTATCCACTTCCTAGAATTGATGATTTGATGGACTGATTGGTTGGCGCTCGCATGTTTAGTAAGATTGATTTAAGATCGGGTTACCATCAAATAAGGGTGAAAGAAGAAGATGTTCAGAAAACTGCTTTCAGGACTAGGTATGGACATTACGAATATTCGATGATGCCTTTCGGTGTCACTAATGCACCGGGAGTATTCATGGAGTACATGAATCGTATTTTCCATCCTTACTTGGATCGTTTCGTGGTTGTTTTCATTGATGATATTCTGGTTTATTCTAAATCGGAAGAAGAGCACGCAGAACATTTGCGCATCATGTTGGAAGTTCTGAAAGAGAATAAGCTTTATGCTAAGTTGTCAAAGTGCGAGTTCTAGTTAAGTGAAGTGAGCTTTTTGGGGCATGTCATTTCTGGTGATGGCATTGCAGTTGATCCTTCTAAAGTTGATGTTGTGTTGAGATGGGAAACTCCTAAGTCTGTTACTGAGATTAGAAGTTTCTTAGGATTGGCTGGTTACTATAGAAGGTTCATCGAAGGTTTTTCTAAGTTGGCGCTCCCTTTGACAAGATTGACTTGTAAAGGAGCTGCATTTGTGTGGGATGTCAAGTGTGAAGAAAGTTTTGTTGAATTGAAGAAAAGGTTGACAACGGCTCCGATCTTAATTCTACCTAATCCTGAAGAACCGTTTGTTGTTTATTGTGATGCTTCTAAGATGGGTTTAGATGGTGTACTTATGCAAAATGGAAAATTGGTTGCTTATGCTTCTAGGAAATTGAAGATTCATGAGAAGAACTATCCTACGCATGATTTGGAACTTGCAACGGTTGTTTTTGTGCTTAATATTTGGAGGCATTATCTTTATGGTTCTAGATTTGAAGTATTTAGTGACCATAAAAGCTTGAAGTACTTGTTCGATCAGAAAGAGCTTAATATGAGGCAAAGACGGTGGCTTGAATTATTGAAAGATTATGATTTTGGATTGAATTACCATCCTGGTAAAGCTAATGTGGTGGCCGATGCTTTAAGTCGAAGGACTTTGCATATGTCACTTTTGATGGTGAAAGAGTTGGAATTGATTGAGCAATTTAGAGATATGAGTCTTGTAGTAGAAGTGACGCTGAAGAGTGTTATCTTGGGAATGTTAAATATCAATAATGATTTCCTTGATAGTGTTAGAGAAGCTCAAAAGCTTGATGTGAAACTTGTTGATTTGTTGGTTGGTATTGGACAAACTGAAAATGAAGATTTCAGGTTGGATGCTCAGGGTGTATTGAGGTTCAGAGATAGGATTTGTATTCCCGATGATGTGGATTTGAAGAGAATGATTTTAGAAGAAAGTCATAGAAGCAATTTGAGTATTCATCCTAGAGCGACCAAAATGTATCAAGATTTAAAGAAACTATTTTGGTGGTCGGGCATGAAAAGAGAGGTGGCTCAGTTTGTTTATGCTTTTTTGATTTGTCAGAAGTCTAAAGTGGAGCATCAGAAACCTGCAGGGTTGATGCAACCGTTAGAGATTCCAGAATGCAAATGGGATAGCATTTCTATGGATTTCGTAACAGGGTTACCGAATACACCAAGAGGACACGATGCAATTTGGGTGATTGTTGATAGGCTTAGGAAGTCGACTCACTTTATTCCTATTAACATCACTTATCCAGTATCGAAGTTGGTGGAAATTTATACGCATGTGATTGTGAGATTACATGGTATTCCTTTGTGTAATTTTTCAGATAGAGATCCGAGGTTTACTTTTGAATTTTGGAAAAGCTTGCAAGAGGCTTTGGGTTCAAAGTTTAGGTTGAGTTCAGCTTATCATCCTCAAACCAATGGTCATACGGAAAGGACGATTTAATCGTTGGAAGACTTGTTACGAGCTTGTATTCTTGAACATGGTGGTTCATGGGATACATACCTTCCTTTGATTGAGTTTACTTATAACAACAATTTTCATGCTAGTATTGGAATGGCACCGTTCGAGGCTTTGTATGGTCGGAGGTTTAGAACTCCTTTGTGTTGGCACGAGTAGCGTGAAAGTGTGGTGCTTGGACCAGAATTGGTTAGAGAGACTACTGAGATGGTGAAGATGATTAGAGAAAAGATGAGAATTTCTCAAAGTCGAAAAAAGAGTTATCATGATAAAAGGAGAAAATACTTGAAATTTCAAGATGGTGATCATGTATTTTTGCAAGTTACTCCTACAACCGGCGTTGGGCGAGCATTGAAGTCGAAGAAGCTAACTCCTCGCTTTATTGGTCCTTACCAAATTACTAGTAAAGTGGGAAAAGTGGCTTATAGAGTGGCGTTACCGCCAAATCTTTCGAACTTGCATGATGTGTTCCATGTGTCGCAACTTCGGAAGTATGTTTTGGATCCTTCACATGTGACTGAGATGGATGATATTCAAGTTCGAGACAATCTTACGGTGGAGACGATGCCTTTAAGGATCGAAGATCGTGAGATGAAGTCTCTTCGTGGCAAAGAAATCTCCTTGGTTAAAGTTGTTTGGATTGGAACAGCTGGTGAAAGTGCAACGTTAGAGTTAAAAAGCAAGATGCGAGATTCCTATCCCGAGCTTTTCGAGTCAGGTAATTTCGAGGACGAAACTTTTTTTTAAATGAGGGAGAGTTGTAACGCCCTGTTTTATTTAATATTATATTATATTAATATTTTCGAATTACCGTTTGACGTTTATTTTTACGACGAGAATATTTAAATTAACCGATATATTTGTTAGTATATTCGGCGACGTTTGATTCGGACCGATAATTATTTTATTCGGTCCGATATTTATTTTGGGGGACCGATAATTATTTTGTTCGGTCCGGTTTTTTTTTCGTTCGGTTCGGTAACTTATTATTCAAATCGATATTTAATTATTTGGAGTTACTTTATTTATTTGGGTTAATAATATTATTTGATATTATTTAGTGTTAAATAGTAATATATTTTAAGAAGGGCTTTTTGGTATTTTGTCTAACTTGTGTTTTGCTACTAAACAAACCAAACCCACCATTTCCTTTGTTTTATGTTATAACACCAAAACACACTTTGAGAGAGTTAGAGAGAGCTAAAGGTCTTGGAAGAGAAGAAGAGGAGTAAGAACAAAGCTTGGGTTTTTGGTTGGTTGGAACATCAAGAATCATTTCAAGTATCTAAGGTAAGGGATTTGATTTTCCAATGCTTATAGTTAGGGTTTGATTTGGTATATTTTGATTTAGGATAAAATTGATGTTAGGGTTCTTGAGATTTGTTGAGATAAATTAGGAGAGTTAATTTAGGTGTTAGTGTTGTGGGATTATTGTTATGTTAATAGAAATTGAATTAAGAAAAACTAAGTAAAGTAGCAGTATGCAAAATTAAAATGAAGTTTTAGAAACTAAAGTAAAGTAGCAGTATATTCAATTAAATGAAGTTTAGAAATTAAGAATGCAGTATAGTAGTATGTTACTTGGATTAAGTTAACAAAGAACTAGTAGCATGCTCATTTAAATTAAGCTTATAACTAAAAGAACTAGCAGCATGGTCATTTAAATTAAGCTTATAACAACAAAAAAACTACCAGTATAGTTTAGAAAAAACAAAAACATAATAGCAGTATAGCTTATAAACTAAACTAGCAGCATAGAAAACTAAAGTACTGGCGACATTAGCAGTATATTAATTGAATTGAAATTAAGTTTAGAAAATTAATTAATTTATGTTTTGTTTTTCTTTTCTTAATTTAATATATTAAATATTTATATTAATTAAATACAAATATAACATAAGTTAGCCGATTTAATTTGGAACCCGATTAAGTCTGATTTCCCGATTTCGGCAATTTCGGCGACGGAGCTAGTTGCTCCGAATTGAACAAGAATTGATGTGCTAGTTAATTTCGACGTGTAGAAAGTCGTGGTGAGGTTAGTTTTTCCAAATTTCGAATTTTTATGAAGCGAACCGGAATAGGCCAATTTATGGTTAATTTGAAATGGATTGCGTTTTAGTCGGTTTAAGTCGCGTATGGACAATCCGATTGCGACGTTAATGATTTTGATTGATGTCGATTATTATGAATGACTTTCTTGACGATTATTATTGTTTGACTATTTTTCCGTGTTTGAAATTTAGTGAATTATTTGATAATGATGTGGTGTGATTAAATATGATGTTTGCGACAGTTTATTTATAATAAATACTTGATGATATGCGATGCGATGATATGTTTATCTTGATGTGGATGAATATGGAGACGTGGGTTTTATACCAATTTTGATGCGCGATGATGATGTTTTGTTGTGTCGTGTTTGTGATGTCGTGTTGTCGAGTCACATACATTGCATTGGCGATGAGGGCTTTTATGCCAAGCGACGAGGGCTTTTATTCCAAAGTGATGATGGGCTTTTATGCCGAATGTCCCTAATTATGGACAAAGTGACGGGTACCACATGCATAACATAGTCGTGTCTCATGGAGTCGCTTATGTTTATTTTTGAGTCTTTTAGCGTTGAGTTTTATTTGATGTCTTATAATGAATTGCGATATTATATGATACTTTGTTTTGTGATGATTTTTGTGTTGAACATAAAGTGATTATGATGTGATAATTTCATGGAAATTATGCGATGGATATAACATGATGGTAAAGCGACGATATGAGTTTATGGTGATGGAGTTTATGTCTTTTTTTGACATGATTATGGTGATTATGTGATGATATTAAAGTGTTGATCTTATACACTAAATGATGATTTTAAAGTATGTGAGATTTGATATTTGTTGACATATTCTTATTAACCTATATCATTTATGATTCCAAAACTATTTATATATTTTATCATGCCTTTACTTATATGTTTTGGAGTATCTCACCCTTTACTTGTTTCATTGTTGCCTTTATATTGGTAACGTGCAGGTGATCCGCGAGGATGATGAGGATTAGCTCGAGTCTCTTTATTTTGAGTCACTCTGCTCTGATAGTAGTAACACTCGGGATTTGGGCGACGTTATTATTTTGATAGGATAGTTTATGTATACTATCTTATGACTTTATGTATTGATGATAAAATGATGATACGTACATTTTATGAACACATCCATTGTGCTGTGATTAGTCATATGTTTATAGCATGATTTATGTTATGAATCGGTATATCCGACTTTTGCTTTTGGGATGTGCATTATAATGCAAAGTGATGAAAAACACGAATATGTGATACCTCAATTTATGTTTGGATGAAAATTTGAAACTCTGATTTTATTATTAATTACGAGGGGTAGAATTGGGGTGTTACATTAGTGGTATCAAAGCAGGTCGGTCTGTCCGGCCAAGTTGTTGAGTTTGTTGTCGTCTATCAATCAAGTATTGTTATTTGTTGATTCTAATCCTTATTTTGTTTTGAGAAGAAGTTGTTATGGATGGAAGGAGCACTGTTAGGAATGATGAGGCTCTTGCTGCTGCTATGCAGGCAATGGCTCAGGCTTTCCAAAACCCGCCGAATGCTGACGAGAACGATGGGTCTCGTAGTTTGGAAACCTTCCAAAGAGAGAATCCTCATACTTTCCAAGGAAAGTATGATCCTGAAGGTGCTTTGGCGTGGCTGAAGGAGATTGAAAGAATATTCCGTGTGATGGATTGCACTCCTGTGCAAAGGATCCGTTATGGTACTCATACACTAAGTGCTGAAGCGGATGACTGGTGGGTTGAAACCCGTCAGAGGCTTGAGGTTACTGGTGAGGAAGTGACTTGGGAAGTTTTCCAAAGGGAGTTCATGAGGAAGTATTACCCGGAAGATGTTCGGGGAAAGAAGGAGATAAAGTTCCTTGAATTAAAGCAAGGAAGCATGTCTATCACTGATTATGCTGCAAGGTTCACTATGTTGGCCAAGTTCTATCCTCATTATGATGGGCCGAATGGCGAGTTCTCTAAATGCATCAAGTTTGAAAATGGTTTGCGTCCTGAGATTAAGAAAGTTGTTGGTTATCATAAAATCCGTGTCTTTTCGGATTTGATTGATAGTTGTAGGATCTTTGAGGAGGACATTAATGCTCATTATAAGATTATGCCTTATAAGAGAAACAAAGGTCAGCAAAGTCGTGGAAAACTGTATGATGCTCTAGCTAGTAAAGGGAAACAGAAAGCGTTTCAAGGGCGAAGAACTAGTGGGGGAGATGTTCCTGCTTGTATTGTTTGTTACAAGTGTGGGAAACCTGGCCACAAAAGTAATGTTTGTCGAAGCGATGTTAGAGCTAAGGAGAATGAGGTGAGATGTTTCCGATGTGGAGAAGTGGGCCATATGACTCGCGATTGTAGACATAAGGATGTGGTATGTTTTAATTGTGGCGAGGGAGGTCACATTAGTGCTCAATGCAAGAAGCCTAAGAGGACTCAAGGAGCAGGAAAGGTGTTTGCTTTGTCGGGTGCTCCGACGGAAAACGAGGATGGTCTTGTTCGAGGTACTAGTTTCATTAATAGCTTTCCTCTTATTACTATTATTGATACTAGTGCTACTCACTGTTTTATTGTTGTTCATTGTGTAAAGAGATTGGGTCTCACTTTGTCGTCTCTGGATAGAGATATGGTGGTAGAAATTCCGGCTAAGGGAACGGTTACTACTTCTTTTGTGTGTGCAAGTTGCCCTTTATCAATCTTTGATAGAGACTTCGTGGTGGATCTTGTTGTTTACGGCTTGTCGGGTTGGACGTGGTTTTAGGTATGGACTGGTTGAAAGCTAATTAGGTCCATATCAATTGCTATGACAACACTGTGAGGTTTTCTTCCTTAGTAGAAGAAGAACAATCTATGTTGGTGTCGACGAAGCAGTTGAATGAGTTCATGAAGGATGAGGCGTTGGTTTTCTTGTTGATGGCGACTTTTTTTGTGGAGAGTCAAGTTGTGATAGCAAACTTTCTGGTGGTGTGCGATTTTCCTGAAGTATTCCCTGATGAGATTCCTAGTGCACCTCCAGAAAGAGAAGTTGAATTTTCTGTTGATCTTGTCCCTGGTACCAGACCTATGTCTATGGCACCATACAGGATGTCTGTATCTGAGTTTGCAGAATTGAAGAGCCAATTAGAAGATTTACTCGAGAAGAAGTTTGTTAGACCTAGTGTGTCGCCGTGCGGAGCTCTTGTGTTATTGGTGAAGAATAAAGACGGTAGCATGAGACTTTGTATTGATTATCGTCAGTTGAATAAAGTGACTATCAAGAATAGGTATCCACTTCCTAGAATTGATGATTTGATGGACCGAATGGTTGGCGCTCACATGTTTAGTAAGATTGATTTTAGATCGGGTTACCATCAAATAAGGGTGAAAGAAGAAGATGTTCAGAAAACTGCTTTCAGGGCTAGGTATGGACATTACGAATATTCGGTGATTCCTTTCGGTGTCACTAATGCACTGGGAGTATTCATGGAGTACATGAATCGTATTTTCCATCCTTACTTGGATCGTTTCGTGGTTGTTTTCGTTGATGATATTCTGGTTTATTCTAAATCGAAAGAAGAGCACGCAGAACATTTGCGCATCATGTTGGAAGTTCTGAGAGAGAAGAAGCTTTATGCTAAGTTGTCAAAGTGCGAGTTCTGGTTAAGTGAAGTGAGCTTTTTAGGACATGTCATTTCTGGTGATGGCATTGCAGTTGATCCTTCTAAAGTTGATGTTGTGTTGAGATGGGAAACTCCTAAGTCTGTTACTGAGATTAGAAGTTTCTTAGGATTGAATGGTTACTATAGAAGGTTCATCGAAGGTTTTTCTAAGTTGGCTCTCCCTTTGACAAGATTGACTTGTAAAGGAGCTGCATTTGTGTGGGATGTCAAGTGTGAAGAAAGTTTTGTTGAATTGAAAAAAAGGTTGACAACGACTCTGATCTTAATTCTACCTAATCCTGAAGAACCGTTTGTTGTTTATTGTGATGCTTCTAAGATGGGTTTAGGTGGTGACTTATGCAAAATGGAAAAGTGGTTGCTTATGCTTCTAGGCAATTGAAGATTCATGATAAGAACTATCCTACACATGATTTGGAACTTGCAGCGGTTGTTGTTGTGCTTAAGATTTGGAGGCATTATCTTTATGGTTCTAGATTTGAAGTATTTAGTGACCATAAAAGCTTGAAGTACTTGTTCGATCAGAAAGAGCTTAATATGAGGCAAAGACGGTGGCTTGAATTGTTGAAAGATTATGATTTTGGATTGAATTACCATCCTGGTAAAGCTAATGTGGTGGCCAATGCTTTAAGTCGAAAGACTTTGCATATGTCACTTTTGATGGTGAAAGAGTTGGAATTGATTGAGCAATTTAGAGATATGAGTCTTGTAGTAGAAGTGACGCCGAAGAGTGTTATCTTTGGAATGTTAAAGATCAATAATGATTTCCTTGATAGTGTTAGAGAAGCTCAGAAGCTTGATGTGAAACTTGTTGATTTGTTGGTTGGTATTGGACAAACTGAAAATGAAGATTTCAGGTTGGATGCTCAGGGTGTATTGAGGTTCAGAGATAGGATTTGTATTCACGATGATGTGGATTTGAAGAGAATGATTTTAGAAGAAAGTCATAGAAGCAATTTGAGTATTCATCCCAGAGCGACCAAAATGTATCAAGATTTAAAGAAACTATTTTGGTGGTCGGGCATGAAAAGAGAGGTGGCTCAGTTTGTTTATGCTTGTTTGATTTGTCAGAAGTCTAAAGTGGAGCATCAGAAACCTGCAGGGTTGATGCAACCGTTAGAGATTCCAGAATGGAAATGGGATAGCATTTCTATGGATTTCGTAACGGGGTTATCGAATACACCAAGAGGACACCATGTGTTTGGGTGATTGTTGATAGGCTTACGAAGTCGATTCACTTTATTCCTATTAACATCACTTATCCCGTATCGAAGTTGGCGGAAATTTATATGCATGTGATTGTGAGATTACATGGTATTCCTTTGTGTAATTTTTCGGATAGAGATTCGAGGTTTACTTCTGAATTTTGGAAAAGCTTGGAAGAGGCTTTGGGTTCAAAGTTGAGGTTGAGTTCGGCTTATCATCCTCAAACCAATGGTCATACGGAAAGGACGATTCAATCGTTGGAAGACTTGTTACGAGCTTGTATTCTTGAACATGGTGGTTCATGGGATACATACCTTCCTTTGAATGAGTTTACTTATAACAACAATTTTCATGCTAGTATTGGAATGGCACCGTTCGAGGCTTTGTATGGTCGGAGGTTTAGAACTCCTTTGTGTTGGCACGAGTAGGGTGAAAGTGTGGTGCTTGGACCAGAATTGGTTAGAGAGACTACTGAGACGGTGAAGATGATTATAGAAAAGATGAGAATTTCTCAAAGTCGACAAAAGAGTTATCATGATAAAAGGAGAAAATACTTGGAATTTCAAGATGGTGATCATGTATTTTTGCGAGTTACTCCTACAACCGGCGTTGGGAGAGAATTGAAGTCAAAAAGCTAACTCCTCGCTTTATTGGTCCTTACCAAATTACTAGTAAACTGGGAAAAGTGGCTTATAGAGTGGCGTTATCGCCAAATCTTTCGAACTTGCATGATGTGTTCCATGTGTCGCAACTTCGGAAGTATGTTCCGGATCCTTCACATGTGATTGAGATGGATGATATTCAAGTTCGAGACAATCTAACGGTGGAGACGATGCCTTTAAGGATCGAAGATCGTGAGATGAAGTCTCTTCGTGGCAAAGAAATCTCCTTGGTTAAAGTTGTTTGGATAGGAACAGCTGGTGAAAGTGCGATGTAGGAGTTAGAAAGCAAGATGCGAGATTCTCATCCCGAGCTTTTCGAGTCAGGTAATTTGTAGGACGAAACTTTTTTTTAAATGGGGGAGAGTTGTAACGCTCCGTTTTATTTAATATTATATTATATTAATATTTTCGAATTATCGTTTGACGTTTATTTTTACGACGAGAATATTTAAATTAACCGGTATATCTGTTGGTATATTCGGCGACGTTTTATTCGGACCGGTAATTATTTTATTCGGTCCGGTATTTATTTTGGGGGACCGGTAATTATTTTGTTCGGTCCGGTTTTTATTTCGTTCGGTTCGGTAACATATTATTCAGCCCGATATTTAATTATTTGGAGTTATTTTAATTATTTGGGTTAATAATATTATTTGATATTATTTAGTGTTAATTAGTAATATATTTTAAGAAGGGCTTTTTGGTATTTTGTCTAGCTTGTGTCTTGATACTAAACAAACCAAACCCACCATTTCCTTTGTTTTATGTTATAACACCAAAACACACTTTGAGAGAGTTAGAGAGAGCTAGAGGTCTTGGAAGAGAAGAAGAGGAGCAAGAACAAAGATTGGGTTTTGGGTTGGTTGGAACATCAATAATCATTTCAAGTATCTAAGGTAAGGAGTTTGATTTTCCAATGCTTATAGTTAGGGTTTGATTTGGTATATTTTGATTTGGGATAAAATTGATGTTAGGGTTCTTGAGATTTGTTGAGATAAATTAGGAGAGTTAATTTAGGTGTTAGTGTTGTGGGATTATTGTTATGTTAATAGAAATTGAATTAAGAAAAACTAAGTAAAGTAGCAGTATGAAAAATTGAAATGAAGTTTTAGAAACTAAAGTAAAGTAGCAGTATATTCAATTAAATGAAGTTTAGAAATTAAGAATGCAGTATAGCAGTATGTTACTTGGATTAAGTTAACAAAGAACTAGTAGCATGTTCATTTAAATTAAGCTTATAACTAAAAGAACTAGCAGCATGGTCATTTAAATTAAGCTTATAATAAAAAAAACTAGCAGTATAGTTTAGAAAAAACAAAAACGTAATAGCAGTATAGCTTATAAACTAAACTAGCAACATAGAAAACTAAACTACTAGCGGCATTAGCAGTATATTAATTGAATTGAAATTAAGTTTAGAAAATTAATTAATTTATGTTTTGTTTTTCTTTTCTTGATTTAATATATTAAATATTTATATTAATTAAATACAAATATAACATAAGTTAGCCGATTTAAATTGGAACCCGATTATGTCCGATTTCCCGATTTCGGCGACGAAGCTAGTTGCTCCGAATTGAACAAAAATTGACGTGCTAGTTAATTTCGACGTGTAGAACATCATGATGAGGTTAGTTTTTCCAGATTTCGAATTTTTATGAAGCAACCCGGAATAGGCCAATTTACGGTTAATTTGAAATGGGTTGCGTTTTAGTCAGTTTAAGTCGCGTATGGACAATCCGATTGCGACTTTAATGATTATGATTGATGCCGATTATTATGAATGACTTTCACGATGATTACTGATGTTTGACTATTTTTCCGTGTTTGAAATTTAGTGAATTATTTGATAATGATGTGGTGTGATTAAATATGATGTTTGCGACGGTTTATTTATAATTAATACTTGATGATATGCGATGCGATGATATGTTTATCTTGATGTGGATGAATATGGCAACGTAGGTTTTATACCAATTTTGATGCGCGATGATGATGTTTTGTTGTGTCGTGTTGTCGAGTCACATACATTGCATTGGCGACGAGGGCTTTTATGCCAAGCGACGGGGGCTTTTATGCCAAAGCGATGATGGGCTTTTATGCCGAATGTCACTAATTATGGACAAAGCGACCGGTACCACATGCATAACATAGTCGTGTCTCATGGAGTCGGTTATGTTTATTTTTGAGTCTTTTGGCGTTGAGTTTTATTTGATGGCTTATAATGAATTGCGATGTTATATGATACTTTGTTTTGTGATGATTTTTGTGTTGAATATAAAGAGATTATGATGTGATATTTTCGTGGAAATTATGCGATGGATATAACATGATGGTAAAGCGACGATATGAGTTTATGGAGATGGAGTTTATATCTTTTTTTGACATGATTATGGTGATTATGTGATGATATTAAAGTGTTGATCTTCTACACTAAATGATGATTTTAAAGTATGTGAGATTTGATATTTGTTGACATATTCTTATTAACCTATATCATTTATGATTCTAAAACTATTTATATATTTTATCATGCCTTTACTTATATATTTTGGAGTATCTCACCCTTTACTTGTTTCACTGTTGCCTTTATATTGGTAACGTGCAGGTGATCCGCGAGGATGATGAGGATTAGCTCGAGTCTCTTTATTTTGTATAACTTGTGTTTTGCTACTAAACAAACCAAACCCACCATTTCCTTTGTTTTATGTTATAACACCAAAACACACTTTGAGAGAGTTAGAAAGAGCTAGAGGTCTTGGAAGAGAAGAAGAGGAGCAAGAACAAAGCTTGGGTTTTGGGTTGGTTGGAACATCAAGAATCATTTCAAGTATCTAAGGTAAGGGGTTTGATTTTCCAATGCTTATAGTTAGGGTTTGATTTGGTATATTTTGATTTGGGATAAAATTGATGTTAGGGTTCTTGAGATTTGTTGAGATAAATTAGGAGAGTTAATTTAAGTGTTAGTGTTGTGGGATTATTGTTATGTTAATAGAAATTGAATTAAGAAAAACTAAGTAAAGTAGCAGTATGAAAAATTGAAATGATGTTTTAGAAACTAAAGTAAAGTAGAAGTATATTCAATTAAATGAAGTTTAGAAATTAAGAATGCAGTATAGCAGTATGTTACTTGGATTAAGTTAACAAAGAACTAGTAGCATGTTCATTTAAATTAAGCTTATAACTAAAAGAACTAGCAGCACGATCATTTAAATTAAGCTTATAACAACAAAAAAACTAGCAGTATAGTTTAGAAAAAACAAAAACGTAATAGCAGTATAGCTTATAAACTAAACTAGCAGCATAGAAAACTAAAGTACTGGCGGCATTAGCAGTATATTAATTGAATTGAAATTAAGTTTAGAAAATTAATTAATTTATGTTTTATTTTTCTTTTCTTAATTTAATATATTAAATATTTATATTAATTAAATACAAATATGACATAAGTTAGCCGATTTAATTTGAAACCTGATTAAGTCCGATTTCCCGATTTCGGCAATTTTGGCGACGGAGCTAGTTGCTCCAAATTGAACGAAAATTGACATGCTAGTTAATTTTGATGTGTAGAACATCGTGGTGAGGTTAGTTTTTCCAGATTTTGAATTTTTATGAAGCGAACCGGAATAGGCCAATTTACAGTTAATTTGAAATGGATTGCGTTTTAGTCGGTTTAAGTCGCGTATGGACAATCTGATTGCGACGTTAATGATTTTGATTGATGCCGATTATTATGAATGACTTTCGTGACGATTATTGATGTTTGACTATTTTTCCGTGTTTGAAATTTAGTGAATTATTTGATAATGATGTGGTGTGACTAAATATGATGTTTGCGACGGTTTATTTATAATGAATACTTGATGATATGCGATGCGATGATATGTTTATCTTGATGTGGATGGATATGGAGACGTGGGTTTTATACCAATTTTGATGCGCGATGATGATGTTTTGTTGTGTCGTGTTTGTGATGTCGTGTTGTCGAGTCACATACATTGCATTGGCGATGAGGGCTTTTATGCCAAGCGACGAGGGCTTTTATGCCAAAGCGATGATGGACTTTTATGCCGAATGTCCCTAATTATGGACAAAGTGACGGGTACCACATGCATAACATAGTCGTGTCTCATGGAGTCGCTTATGTTTATTTTTGAGTCTTTTAGCATTGAGTTTTATTTGATGGCTGATAATGAATTGCGATGTTATATGATACTTTGTTTTGTGATGATTTTTGTGTTGAACATAAAGTGATTATGATGTGATAATTTCATGGAAATTATGCGATGGATATAACATGATGGTAAAGAGACGATATGAGTTTATGGCGATGGAGTTTATGTCTTTTTTTTGACATGATTATGGTGATTATGTGATGATATTAAAGTTTTGATCTTATACACTAAATGATGATTTTAAAGTATGTGAGATTTGATATTTGTTGACATATTCTTATTAACCTATATCATTTATGATTCCAAAACTATTTATATATTTTATCATGCATTTACTTATATGTTTTGGAGTATCTCACCCTTTACTTGTTTCGCCGTTGCCTTTATATTGGTAACGTGCAGGTGATCCGTGAGGATGATGAGGATTAGCTCGAGTCTCTTTATTTTGAGTCACTATGCTCTGATAGTAGTAACACTCAGGATTTGGGCGACATTATTATTTTGATAGGATAGTTTATGTATACTATCTTATGACTTTATGTATTGATGATAACATGATGATACGTACATTTTATGAACACATCCATTATGCTGTGATTAGTCATATGTTTATATCATGATTTACGTTATGAATCGATATATCTGACTTTTGCTTTTGTGATGTGTATTATAATGCAAAGTGATGAAAAACACAAATATGTGATACCTCAATTTATGTTTGGATGAAATTTTGAAACTCTGATTTTATTATTAATTACGAGGGGTAGAATTGGGGTGTTACAGTGAGAAAAGAAATATATTTATTATTTTTGCACCCGCCGTGTTTGCGAACCTTTAGTGCCTATGTACCACCTTTTCGTGCAATGGGGGATCAGGGTACACGTAGTTCCTCTTTTAAAAAATTTAAAATACAAATATGTTGGTCAATTTTATGAGATAAAACATCATCGTCATTGTCCGTGTGGAAAACATGCGTACTACCCATAATCATGAGAAAGGAGAATTTGCATCATCTCAAAGTGGAGGATATGGCTTGAAATGCCTCAGTCAACACCCAAGTGGAAAATATCTCTCTTTACTACATATGTAGAAGTATAGTTGTTTGCATCACTACAAGGATTGACAAGAGTTAGATCTTTTGAGAAAAGTTTAAAGATAAAAGCCAAAGTGGCAAAATGGTTTGAAATGAGATTGATTGACTTTTAGTCTTCTCACAAAAATGTCAAAGTATTGTTAAGTTTATTGGAGTTTATTTATGAAAATGTTTGAAAATGCATGTACCTAAGTCCAAGTTTATTATAATTGTAATTCAAGTTTAAAACAAGAAGAATTTTCAAAAGGGGGGAGAAGATTTTTGAAATTAAAAAAGATGAGAGGAGAAGAAGAGGTTATCCTAAAGCATAAGGTAAAAGCTAGGGATAAGAACCATCTAACCAACAAGAAGCCAATACTTGATATTATGAGCCAAAATAGAATTCTCATTCTTTGGATTGAAACCAAACAAGCAAATGTACTAGACCTCTTGAGTGAACCAAACTTTAAGTGTATTTAGTCTTCACAAAAATTGGACAGAGTAACAGTTGTATACGGGTGAATTCCGGATTACAAACAAAAGGTGTAATCACAATAACCTGCACACAAAACAAACAAATAACCAAATGTATTGAGGTAAACCTCAAGAGCTCCAGACAAAATAATCAGATAAGATCACAAGGTCTCCAATCATAGGCCAAGGTTTCTAATCATAAGTCCAAAAAGTCCAATGCTCCATAATGCCAAGGGTAGTAACCAAATAGTCCAAGTATCATTAAATATTTTTAGGGTTTATGTTGATTATTAGGTGTCTCTAAAAGAAAAGAAAAGCTCAAGTGAGAAAAAATAAAAAATGACAAGAATGTAAAGGGGCTCAAGTAAGCAAAGATGAAAAATAGCATGAAATGCAAATGCTAAAAGTAAATGGTGCATAAAGTAAAGAACTTCAAATAAAAACACAAAATAAAATCAATTATTAGTGATTAGTGGTTAGTTGGATGATCATATTGAAACTTTCATTTGGAACTTATTAGAGGATTGGTAGAACCAAAGCCTCAACACAACTAGTTGCATTTGCTTTTTGTCAAGTATATCATCCATTTGGAATCCTTATGGGTATCATTTAATGAACAACGATGTTTAAGTGATCTGCGTTGACCTAAGGTATTGTAGATCCATTAGAGCATTGGTAGAACCAAAGCCTCCACATAATGAATTTCAAGGTTATTGGATCAAAGAGATCAAATTAACATACTTGGTCTTGCAAACATAAGTTTGGGCCACAAATGATCATTTATTCGAATCGGGACAGAATTTAGCGCTATGTTAAGCAATCGTAAGTGGACTTATATAGAAGTCGCACCTATTTTGAGGTCGGTCAATAGCAATCTATGCACCATTTGTTTTGAGACATGATATAGAGATCATGCTCCAACAACATTTAGTGCAATAAGAAGGGGATGAGATGAAGAGGGATGTGAGAGAATATACAAACCTCTTTTGGATTAAATTTAATCAAACTATTATTAAAATCATTCATACATTTTTGTGGAGTTAGACTCAACACCATGGATCCAATGATGTTAATAAAGTTCATGATCAAAAATTAAATCCAAGACCAGGCAGAAAATAATCACAAAATAATATTACATTTTAATATAAACAAAAAGGTTTAAAAATAATGTTTAAAAATAGAAATAAAAGAGAAAAATATCAACTATGTCCAAATTAATCAAGAAATAAAAGTAAGACCATAGAAAAATCAGAAATGAACTAAAATAATTTTATAAATTTTTTGGAAATTTTTTAAAGAAACTATTTTTAAAATTAAAAGAAAGGGGTAAAATAAACCAAAAATGATAATAAAAAAATAGCAAAGTCAGAAACAAAAATAAAATAAGGTTACCAATATTTGTCACAATATCATTGCATCATTCCTTAATTTTTTCAGCATTTAAAATTTCATAAAAGTATTTTTAAACATTTAAAACAATTCCAATAAAGTTTAGATTTATTTAAAAAAAATACCAAAACACAAAATTAAATTGTCAAAAATTAAAAATCAGAAAGAGAATAATAAAAAATATTTTTTATAATTTTTTCAGATTGTTTGGACTAAAAATGAATATTCTATGATTTTTTGAAGTTTAAAACAATTAAATATAAAAAATCAGAAAAGAAAATAAAAGTCAAAAATATGTGGACCATTGGATGAGAGTCAAAACGCGTTAGTAATCAAATCCAAGGGATCTGGCGCGTTGTACATATCATGGTCATTAGTGAATAAAGCACTGAATCAATTATTAAATCAAAATTCAAAAATAACAAGTGACGTGCCATCATTGGTTGGAAGAGGACACGTTGGTCATCTTCAACCTCCAGCCAATGTGAATTCCAGGTCTCTCTAACCGTAAAATCAGAAGCTCAGACCTATGCCTTTCGCTTCGTCTCTTCAAGACGAAGACAACCACACTCTCGCGCTAAATTTATATAAATTGTAGCTCAAGCAATTTAGAAAGAAAGTTTTGAAAAGGGATTTGAAATTTCATGGTCAAAACGTGTTTCCAATAAGAAGTAAGTGTTGCGACTAGAACTAGAGCAATGAGAGCATCACAATGATATCAAAGTTTTGAAGAATTGATGAAGGAATCTACCTATTGGAGTTGAGTTGCAGATCTCTGAAACTGGACTTCTATGGAGCAATATAGGGAACAATTCTTGAATGTAATTATATGGTTAGCTTCAGGTAAGATCAAAGAAGGTGAATTGATGAAATAATTGGATTGAAAAAGGCTTGAGAATGGATTTCGAAGTTGCTGAATTCTGAGTTAGGGAACAAGTTTGGCAGGGTGATTCTGGCTATTTAACCTTGAGGAAATGAATGGGGGATGACCCTTTATTTATAGGGAATCAAATGGAATGTCCAAGCGTGTGAAATGATAAAGTTTAGAGGGAAATCATGTTAAGTTGAAAACAAGAAAAGTGTGACTTGCAATTTGATCAAAACTCATCCAAAATGCGTGTTTTGTTGTGCTAATCAATTCTGGAACTTCATTAAACATGTTTAGAGGCATAAACGCGTGGAAAACTTGAGATTAGAAGCCAAAATAAAGACTTCAAATTCTGACTTATGGGAAAACTTCAGTTCCAAGTTACCAAGTTCAATCCAATGGCATTCTCAGCTCTAGGGGTCTTAAGGCATAATTCTTGATGCTTTAGAAAGATGAGGTTACAAGCTTTGCAATGGAAAAAGAATGGAATCAAATGGATGCTTGAGCTGAAAGTTGTGTTGAGTCAAAGTTGGAGAAAAAGGGTTGACTTTTCATACTTAGAAATATTTCAAATTCTTCTTCAAAAGTGACTTATAATGTCTTGTATCCAAACATAGCCTTCTACTTGTAATTTGCTCTTGACCAAAAAATATGGCATGAAGTAGATCTCTTGAATGACATTTTGGAACATGAACCATTCAAAATCTCCCAAAATAGAGAGAGTTATGAATTGTTGAAGTGGGCAAAAAATCATGAAATGACCTATAATCTTTTGTATCCTTAAGGAAATTTCCATACATTTTCTCACTTTGCACATAAAAGAAGGCATAAAGTTCACATCTTCAAGATAATTGTGGAAAATTAATGGGCTCAAGGTGATAAAATTTACCAAGTTATGATCATTTGAAGTCACACATGGAAAATTGGGGATTCATCTAGAGGACTTGTAATATTTCTTCTTAATCAAGTTTCTTCCACGTGAAAACTCCTTGGAAATTTTGAAGTGATTTGTTGATAACCCTTTGAAGAGAAGGATGTATTTGGAATCACTCAAAAATACTAAAAGATGAGCAAGATATGCTTCTTTGAAGTTCAAAACCCTAACTCCTAGATCAAGAAAATGCTTTGAGGAACTTTGACAATTTTGAACAAACTTCTTGTACCAAAACAAATGCTTTGTAAGTATAAGTTGTTGAGGATGATAATGAGAACTCATAGCAACTACAACCACTTCCATATCTTGATAATTGAGAGAAATATGCACTTGTGACCAATGAGAACAAGACCTTGTCCAACCATGACTATTTTTCAATCAACCCCTTGTACTTTTTGGATCAAATCTTGATAACTTGGAAATGTAGTGAACCAAAATAACCTTGCCATGCCATCCCTTCCAAAATAACTTCAATGGTGAGGTTTTAACTTCTCAAGCTTCATTGACTAGGTCATGGAAATAAACTCATAAACCAATGGATCAACTTTGCAAAGCCCCATTGCCTTTACCTACATTGTTGACAAGTAAGACAAACCAACATTGCATTTTACTAATTAAAAGGAAAGTCAAACAAAAACATGAATGATTACATAAGAAAAACAAGTCAAGATGCTTGGTGATTCCTCAAAGAGAAAAGTTAAAGATAGGAAGGAGAACCAAAAACCCTAATGTGATCTTGTTGTGATTGAATTAATATGGTATGGTGAATGGATCTTAGGGGCAAAAATTGGGGTACAACAGGTGCCCATATTTAAGTTTCTTCTATTCGGAGATACAAAGGTTAAAAATCTTCGTGTTGACGCGATCGAAGATACTTAAATATAAAAACAAACCCTATTTTTGGCCCTAAGATGCCATGCAATGCTTATGAATATGAGTGCACATGTACAAATCCAAAGGGACGCAAAACACCACTGGGGATATAACAAAAATAAAGAAACAAGGGAGCAACCCGACCAGGAAAATAAATCACTGGTGGATCAAAAGACCTGAGCCAGGGAGGTTGGTAAAATGGTCAAAGGATACACCAACTCCTAATTAAGGTAAAGCTACCAACGTTCACTGAAGGTAGAAGGAAAAGAAATATCAACACCGACGTTCACTGACGGTGAGCTACCAACGCTCACTGAAGGTAGAAGGAAAAGAAATATCATAGCATCGTCGTTCACTGACGATGAACTACCAACATTCACTAAGGGTAGCAAAAAGATAACAATCATCGATGTTCACTGCCAATGACCTATAAACTTTCACTGAAGGTAGAAAGAGAATATATCATAGCATTGCCGTTCACTGACGATGATCTACCAACTTTCACTGAAGGTAGAAGGAAAAGAAATATCATAGCATCGTTGTTCACTGACAATGAACTACCAACGTTCACTGAGGGTAGCAAAACGATGACAAACACCAACTTTCACTGATGATGATCTACCAACTTTCACTGAAGGTAGAAAGAGAATATATCATAACACCGCCATTAACTGACGATAAACTACCAACATTCACTGAGGGTAGCAAAAAGATAACAATCATTGATGTTCACTGCCAATGACTTACCAACTTTCACTTAAGGTAGAGAGAAAATATATCATAGCATCGCCATTCACTGACGGTGAACTACCAACTTTCACTGAGGGTAGCAAAAAGATAACAAACACCAACTTTCACTGATGGTGATATACGAACTTTCACTGAAGGTAGAGAGAAAATATATCATAGCATCGCCGTTCACTGATGATGAACTACCAATGTTCACTAAGGGTAGCAAAAAGATAACAAACACCAACTTTCACTGATGGTGATCTACCAAACTTTCACTGAAGGTAGAGAGAAAATATATCATAGCATCGTCATTCACTGACAATGAACTACCAACGTTCACTAAGGGTAGCAAAAAGATAACAAACACAACTTTCACTGATGGTGATCTACCAACTCTCACTGAAGGTAGAGAGAAAATATAGCATAGCATCGCCGTTCACTGTTAATGAACTACCAATGTTCACTGAGGGTAGCAAAAAGATAACAAGTTTCCCTAGAATTCTGGCATTTCGCATAGAACGGGTCTCAACTTATTCTTTAACCGAGGCAATTAGCATGGAAAGGGTAAGATGTAGGCTATCTCAAATAAAGAGACTTCCACATGCAAAGATTTCATAACGAGTTGTTTCTGCATATTTAAAAGTCTTGCCCTCCACTGGCGTAAACTGACGACGGACTGCAAACAGTCCACTCATAGAGTAGATAGAAAAAAGGTTATGTCGACTTTTACAGGGAAGCACAAGTTACTCAAATAAAGAGACCTACCACTTGTTGTCGTGGAGGATTGTAAAAAGAAATGACATTCCGGGGATAGAAATATGGCTTCACGGGGAAAGAAATATGACTTCCTGGGGAAATGTCATGATATTCCTGCTGAGGAGAGAATGTCTTCTCGTGCAAAATAAATGCACAAACCAAAACTCGAAGCTTTCAAAACTTCAAAGTAAATAAAATTATTGTGGAACCACAAATTCAAACCAGAAATAAACTGGAATGGAACAGTCAACCAAAATACATCCTTTGAGAAATAAACTCAAGAGGGAATACCAAATCCATCCAAACAAGGAGTTGTATAGGAAGGCTAAAGAAAAAATCTTCCACGAGGGATAACTCGGTTGGGAAATTGAAAGAATATACACTTTCTGCTTAGGGCCACCACTCTATTGAAGAGAGGACAATGTAACTCTGAAAAACAGGGTGATATGTCAACAAAACATTAAAAAGATGTCAACAAACAATTATTTGCCAATTTTAGCTATGCATGATGTATGTATGAATGTATGAGTGTTATCGTGCATATGCTGACAAAACAGATACACAACCCTTGGAGGAACCAAGCAAAACCAACTCTGGCACAAACAACACTCGGCTAAACCACATACAGGATGATCATTCCAAGAAAAAGTAAATGCCAACTGAGGAAACAAAACCTACTGCCTTCTTTAGCTTTACTGGGGAGAAACATAATCCGGAAGTAAACAAAACAAAGTGATAAAATGGTACAGATACAGGTATAGAACACCTTTCTCCAGGCTTCACCTGGGAAACAAACATTTTCAAATTTAACACTTCTACTAGGGATTGAAAAACCAGTCTCAAGTAAAGCAGATGGACACCAAATCATCAAAACATTCACTGGGGAATTCTGGCCTACTTCATTGGGGAAATTAACACCATATCTTCAAAGGGAACAACATAATACGTTCTTCACTAGCGAAACCAGGGACCTGCGCTCTTCAAGAGTGATTATGGTACCAACTTCTTGGGAAAAAGAACTTCCATTAGACCGAACGAAAACTTCACTGGAGAAATCTTGGATTGAGACTTCACATCATGAAAATTCAGAAAAGAGGAGAAATGAATCCAAACTTGACCGAGGATATTGGAGTCACAAACCGAATAAGGTAAATCATCTTGAGTAAACCTTCCCGAGGGGAACAAAAACTTCTTAAAACAAACTGGAGTTTGTCCATTCCCGGGATCACCATTTTGTTGCCATTATTTCATCACAGATTCCAAGGTAAAAGCGAATTGTAAATTCTTTTTGAAAAATTGATTTTGTTATTTAATCTTTTTTCTTTGAAAGTTATTATCAACAATAAATGGAGTCTTTGCAAGATAAATAAAATAAGAAATACAAAGAATTGGTTAAAAGCTCAAATTTCATTAATAGAATGGTAGTGTGCGAATGGCGAGACTCCATGGATAATTACAAAGTTCAGAAAATGGTAATATATAATGGAAAAGATACAATGAGATAAAATGATCACTATCCCCTCTAACAACTTTTGAAATCCTGAGCAGCAACTTCTGTTGAAGTTGTGATGAGAATCCGAGAAGATTATTGCTCCAACGATCAAGTCTTGTCTGATGTAGTTACTTGCCAAGAAAGTCCCTAACTTTTTCCTAAACTGCCCTTGCGGGTTTTCAGCTTAGCGGGAAATTTATTCTGTTTATGTCTCTAATTTTTGCCTAGACCGCCCTGTAATACCCCAAATTTGTCCCACCCTTCTACTTTTATCTGGTTTACACATTGTCGCACTTTTCGCATGTACATATTTCCATTAGGTCATTTAACATTGCATACATTCACTAACAACATAATTTGGCATGGAATCAATGATATGATGGAATTAGGGTTTCTCTATACTTTTAAGCCCTCGTCTTCATTTAGGGAGATTCAACTGATTTCTTCAGCAATCAATGGTTTGCGAGTTTTTTGCAAAGGTCAATGGTTTGAAGCTAGGGTTGGGTATTCATGGTCATTACGGACTTCTGTCTTCATCAAATTTCCATCCTGAGACAAGTGTATTAAGGTTTCATTTGTGGCACTTAATGGCTGAATCAATATTCCAATTGAACCTCTCTCCTTTGATGTTTCTAAAGCTTAGTTTTAATCTGAGGATTTCATAGGGAAGAGAGTCATGTTGAACCTTCTTATGATTGATCAAGATTAATGTCAAGAGGTTTTCTATTAAATGGATATAATTCATTTATTCACCAAGACAAGGTCATCAGCATACTCTCTAATCAATTAAGGCTCAAATTGTAAGGGATGGCGGCATCGCATTTTATGATTCTATCTTACTAATTCAATCCAAGATTTTTGGGTTAGAAGGCAATAATTATGGTTTGTGCGAAGAATGGATCAAAGTGGGAATAATGTTTACATGGTTTTCATACAAGAGAAGATATGGATTCATTTATGAATCACTTAATCAATTAAGTTTTGTGTATGGTTCCAAGATATGTTTGACTTGGAACGACAAATCAAAACGTGAAATTTGTTGGTAAGAATAACCAGGTTATTCATTTATTCATTGCTTGCATTCATCAGAGTTCTATCCAACTTCAGATATTTATGATTGTTCAAAGTCATAATTGTGCAAATTTATAAGCCATGTTGATGTTATACAAAAAAAAACAAGTTACAATTCACAACGCTAAATTACAAATATATACAGCATCTGAGTTTCATCCAATTACATTCATAACCACACAAACTTTTGTTCTAAGCCTAAGTCTTAGTGCCCATACATATTCATGTTTGCTTCCCATGACCAAGACACCATATCTTCAAGCTATGCCCAAAGCTTCATGTATCATTTGAATCCATCTCAGGTATTCTTAATCCTGCAATTTCGCAAAACAATAGAATTCGGTTCAGAGTTCAAAAACAATTGCCCTGCATCAGTTGAAATACAAGATCAGCCCTGTACCAAGCTAATAAAACTAGCTTAGAAAAATTCAAAACAATTAGCAATCCTTTAAATTCCAAAACAACCCTGCTATAACTATTAACAGAATAACAATTCTAATTTCCATATAATCAAACCTTTAATAGAATTACAAATAGAACCTACAGCGTAACCAATTCCAACTACCATTTTCTAACTACCTAACAAACCTCTCCTTAACCGTAACAAACTTCAACAGAATTTGACAAATTGTCACAACCAAACCAAAATAGAATAACAAACCTTTAACCAACCTCTAACTGAATCAAAACCGAATTTAACAAATAGCATCATAACCTATAACAGAACTTTCCATTTTCTAACTACCTAAAAAACCTCTTAACCACCTAACAAACTTCAAAAAGCATCATAATAAAAGAGAGAACGAAAAACAGAGGAAAAAAAATTGAGAACAGAACGGCTCACCTCTTTTAGATTCATCCTTCATTCTTCCTCAGAAAAAAGATACACCTTCAATTTCCATTCAACCCTCTCTGAAACTCCCTTCAATTTTCTCTCTGCAAAACTTTACACCGCATCCATCTTCATCATCATCTCTTCACTTTGACCGAATCTTCACCACCGCTACAACTTTTGCTCAACCTTCTGCTTCACCTCTACTGCAACCTTGTCAACTATTTCACACAACTATCATCCTCAATTCAATCCTTCAGCCTCTGCAACAACAAAAAATGTGCCATTGTTTCAATATAACACACAACGACATAGAACATCACAGAAGCGCATATTGTTCGCAGAAGGAATTTTAATTGGAAGATAAGGTATAAAAAATAAGAAGAGACGGAAACCTGAGAGGGGGTTGAATCGAGCGAAAACCGTGAGATATTGAGGTGGAGGTCACGTCGAATCCATGAAGCAGAAGATCTAGACAGAGGAGTGAGATAGAGGCACTGGCCGATCGAAGCGGACGAAAACGACGAGCAAGACGGTGGAGACGAACGAGAATTGCCGAGCGGGTCGAACGAATTGGGATGGATGGATCGAAACCCGAACAAAGGTAAGGAGGTCGTCCATGGCGGTGAAGGTTTGATCAGAGGAGAATCTTCTGGTGGTGGAATTAGTAGCCTCCACGCTGTTTGTTCGAAAGGAAGAATAAGCATACTGTAACCCTAATTTCATGCCTCTTCCCAATTCTCTATTTCTTTTGTTTTTTTTATTATTATTCCTTTCTAGCAAAACAATGAGAAAAAATAAAAATGTGTTATGGATTGCTGATGAATGGGCCAAATACTCTCTTTGCTAGGCCGGTTTTACTATCTTTTTGGAACTAATTTGCAAACAAAAAACTGATATGTGTTGTGATAATTGGGCCGAATTGTTGTACCTTTACCTTAAGCCTACAGTCTCTCTTTTTGAAGCCTGGAGCCATTGCGCAAAAAAACTGGTCATGGACTCAACCAGTTGGGCCTAGCGCCCTTACTAAGCTACACATCCTGAATTCAATTTGTACCCCCTGATTCTTCCAATTTTTCTTTTTATTATCATCTCAATTTTATTCTAGTTTAATTCTTCCTTTTAATTGATAATAAAAAATGATACAAAACTAGTAGAATTCTTTAAAATTTCTTTTTTAGAATTTCGATTAGAGTTTCTTTTTACTATTTTATTTTTCATATTTGGTAATCATTTTTATTGCCATTTTTAGTCAAGATTTTTGTGATAGCATCGATGTAATTCTTGCAATGGGAAATGCTTGGAGATTAATTTTTTATCACTCAAGCGGAGCAACTTCTGTAGAGTTTTCTTATCACTTACGTGGCTTCGAAGAGGCAACGGACCTTCTCTGTTCGGTATCGCCACAACCCTATTTTATTCTTCATTCCCGTACTTTATCGCAATCCATATGCATGATAACATTAGTTAGAATCCCTCAAATTCTAACTTTAGGTCTAACAATGCGTAATAACATTAGGTTTAGGTTAGTCTCCCTTTGACTTTTCTTTCCCTTTTGCATTCGCACTAAAACAAAAACTTCTTTTTTATTTCAAAATTCAAAACACTTTAAAACTACTAATGAGAATCACGCTCTTGCTTAGTACGAGAAATGATAAGCGGGTCTCTTCTCGATCTTATTGTTCTTCATCTCAAGCATAGGTGTGGTTCCATTCTCAAAGACTCCTTTCATAGCTAAGTAGAAAAGTGGCTAATATCTCTCTCTTGAGGTCGACTAGTCATCATCTGCAACAAAATACAAACCAATTCAAATCTTTTGTGCGCTCAAGCACCTTTCTTTAAAAAATCCTTTTCAGGTAAGGACACGATTAATTTACTTTTGTGCCAACGCACAAGTCTCCAAAGGTCGAGCTGCGGCAGAAGGCGGAATTAACTTCGTCCATAAAAAACACAAACAAACAAAAACATATGAGCCGAACTACGGTAGCTCTGATTCCTCAAAACGGATACGTAGTCATTGGGGTAGGGCCCAAGCGAGCACAATTTTATTTTCCCTACATTCTTTTTCCCCTTTCTTTTGCATGCATTCTCCCTTAGTAGTGTAGTAAACAGTAAGCATAGATTAAACACACCCATAAGATAGATAACAAGAGTAGATACCGTAGAGTACTACGGGCGTGTGGGGTGCTAATACCTTCCCCTCGCGTAACAGACTCCCTTACCCGATCTCTCGGTCGCAAGACCGTGACTTCTCCCTTCTTCAGGTTTTCTCGATATTTACCTTTCCCTACATGTGGGATAAAAGACGTTCGATGGCGACTTCATTGTTTGATGATTTTCAGCCGGTTGTTTCAGCTGGCGACTTCCCTGGGGACAGGTCGACCAAATGCTGGTCCATCCCGGAGTCGCTCCTAGCTCTTACTTTCTTTCATTTGGGTGTTTATCTTTACGCTTTCAGTTTATTCATTCATTTTGTATACACTTAAGCATACGTATGCATTGCATTTTACTGTTTTCCATATACCACTATTGTACAGGATCTGCTTCTTATTTGGGTTGGGATGCTACTATTGAGGTAAAAGGCCCAGTACCCAGGCCAGAGTGCACTAGGACACCTAGGAATAGAGTGGGGGCATGACGGCTATAGGACGTGGTCCGATTAGTGTAGTCATGTCATATACCACGCTCGGATGAGGTTCAAATGAATTAATATCGGCACCCATGTTTGTGGGTAAGCCCATAGTATTTTCAGACGAACCCATGATTTTCGGGTTACCATTGTCTTACCCTGACCTAGTCTTCACCCGTGAATGGGGAGGGAATTTTATTACAGGTACAAATGGTGATTATGATCAGACGTTGGCTATTGGTTCTAATGGCTATATTCTGGATTTCTGTTATGACTTTATGCAGATACTATATTTTGTTGGTGACCGTACAGTTCTCAGATTTATTTTCTGAGTTTCTGACTTGTTTACCTGGAGGTTCATTCAAGCCTTCAATCTTGGTATTCCCAGCATATTCAAAAATTCTCAACAGTATTCGATGTTCCAGAAGCCTTGACCTCGTACAATGGGAGATCCACATGGTACTTGGTTCTTATATATGCAGAAGCTATGTCGGACCTTTAATCTGATGATACTCACATGGTTCAGAACCGTACATCAATCATATTCAGGAATGATGGAACCTTTATCCTCTTTGATCTCATGCCTTTGCATACATAACATGGCTAACCACATGCTTAACATACATGTTCTATTATTTCCAAGGGATCATATTTGCAAGTCTTGTGCTAAACTCTTCCATCCCTTACTTGCGCAAAATCAAAATCAAAGCATGCAAATTCCTTGGAAATGACAGAACATGACATGGCATTCATTCATGCACCCCATGCATTTCATGCATTCATAGAAGGTACCCGAAGATTGGAGATTCTTATTCAGACCTGGAGTTATCTTCAAAGGTTCAACCTGATTTCTATCCACACATGCTCAGAGATCAGTTATGGATTAACTCCGAGTGGTACATGCAAGCTTTGGCTCATAGTCAGAAACTTCTTCAAGCAGGAAGATAATGGATTAAATACTCAAATAAGCCAGGTCATGGAAACTCTGATGATGATGTCTATTATTTCTTTAAAACATGATATACTTGGTGATGCAGTTCATACCAATTCACTGGGTAAATCATTCATTCGTTCTCCTGAAAGAACCTTGTATGCATATTATACTGGGGCACCTGGCCAATCGATTGAAGATGGTATGTCATCCAAAGACAATGTCCAAGACGGGCTCAATCCAGAGTCTACTGTGTTCACATCAGACCTGAAGGAGAATTCTCTCGCACACTCGAGCATCAAGACTACAGAAAGTCGTCAGAATCAGCAAGTCCATACGGAGTCAAGTCTCCTCAATAGTGGCAATCATTGGTTTCTTTACTGCATTTTCATTTGCATTCTTGCTTGTTTGTTTAAAAATTGCTCGTATATAGAAACTTGTCTATTTTTGAACGAAAATCTTAATGCAATAAGTATGCTTGTCTTGAAGTGTTCCTTTCATTTTTACTCATCCATTCGTTATCACTCTTTAAATGTTTTGCTTGCATATTGATGCCAAATTTCCTAGTCTTATGCTTAGGTAAAGATTCAAAGGAGGGTGATGACAATCTGAAAACGCAAAATCTCTGGTTGGTACGCTTTTGAGTAAGACCCTGCTGACAATGTACAGGCCTTGTTTCTATTCCTAAACACCAGATATATAAGGGAGATAGACCCTCGTTAACCCCTCTGAGCCTTCGAAGTAGGAGTTTCTTTTCTGTTCAGAAAAAACCCTCATTTCAACCCGGGGGCGGGTAGTGTTCAGCTAATCTGATCAAGCATTCAAAATTCATCAAGAGTGTGCATCCAAGGATACAACAATGGTTATCCATCAAAATGTTGAGAAAAGTCAAAACCACAATGGTTAAACCTCATTTATCAGCAACATGCATCTTTTGACTATATCCCAATGGGTTTCTCTCGCACATCAGGAAGTCAACAAATGACGATACTATAATGGTTATCCATCATCTACTAAAGGCTCGGGAAGTCACGATCACTTCTAACAAATCAAAACAATGCAAAGATCAACGACTTGTTCAAAATGGAAAATAGGAATAAGAAAGAAACAAAAATCTCCGCTAGGTCAAAACATAAAAACAAGTCACTTAGGAAAAAAATGGGGCATCCCGCTGGACATCCAAATTGAAATTCAAAAGAATATGTCCAGGCAGAAGAAAGAAGGAAATTGAAAAGCCTAAAAGGGCGTAAAAAAAGATTACCAATGAAAATCCTCATCAAAGAACAAAGTTGTGTGATCAGACACCAAAAGTAAAAGGTGAAGTGACTGTCGTGTCCAAGAAACCACAGTGGTTCCTCAACCATCACAAACTCTTCTAGAGAAAGGAATGCTTATATCAGGTTAACTGAACATAGGAATGGAGAACATCATGGAGAATGGGTGGGCACTAAATAATTTTGAGCCTTAAATCCTTTTTTCTAAAACCGTGAACCAGACCACGTTACAACCCATAAAAGTCCTAACTGAAGCATGGGTCAATTCGAAAGCGTGCTATAACGAGATAGCGTTTAACTGACTCCTAAGAGGTATGTTTGAATATATGTGTTGGCATCATATGCTTGCATTATCTTTCATAAAAAATAATTTGCAAATGTTTCTCTCTAGCTAGTGACTCGTTCAAAACAGCGTTGTGACGTCATTTCATTCCATGTTTTTTCAAACTTCAAGACTTACATATGTGTTGCATTAGAATTATCATTCTCATAATAAACATTCTTCTGCATACAAAACAACTGTTTGACGTCAAGTAAATTTACACAATGAACAATCGGTAAAGAGCTCAATCTTGTCACGGAGGAGAGGCTTGAATACCCTATTGAAGCAAGAGTCGGCTACCACAAGAGAAATGACTTATCGAGTAGCATGTTAACCAGTGATTTTGTCCAGAGAAAACATATTAGTACTTCACAGTCTGAGTACAATTCAGGGATGAAATTAGTAGAGCCTGCTAATCTGGGGCAATCAAGTCGAGAGTCGATCTCTCCGAGTTCTTCCAAGTCTGGAGAATTCCCTCAAGTTATCAATCAGAGGTTATCACGTCGATTAATCTCTTCAAGCTGTCAATCAGAGGTTATCACGTCGATTAATCTCTTCAAGCTGTCAATCAGAGGCTATCACGTCGAGCTCAATCAATCAGAGGTTATCACATTGAGAAACCTATTCATAATTCAGTAAACATGGGGTAGTTACGTCGAGATTCGATAAATCTCTCCAAGAAAGTTGTAATCAAGAGAAGTTTATTTTGTGGCTCAAGAGATTGGGGCAGGCCACCTCATATTGTATTGTGGCACAAATCTTATAATCTTCTATTCAACCTAGATCTTCCCAGAGATCCTACAGACAGGGGCATTCCTCATTCGTACTTACAAAGTTGCTCAAGCCAGTTATGTTGCACAAGACTATGATCAAGCTAAAAGCATCATAACGGTCACCCTGACCTAGCCAGTACATGAAATTGCCTCCATCTACTACAGAGAACTTCGGGTCTGATTCCCCAAGTGAATTCAGAAAATCTAGAATCGTCTTTTAAATCAGCACGCGCAAGTGCATCCTCAGTGGAGTTAATCAAGAGCATCCCCAGTAAAGCTAAACCGGGGCATTCGCAGAGCCATACCGGGGCATTCGTAGAGCTCTACCGGGGCATTCGCAGAGCTAAACGGGGGCACTCGTAAGTGTCCATGCCCATCTCTTATCCCCAAGTGGTTCAAGAGGCAATTCCCCAGTGTGCGTAAACTTGGGACATGTATTCGGAGAGATTCACATGGTGTTCAGTATCCATTCTTTGGCATATTCAATTCTACCATCTTATTCAGTTCAGAGTGTGTGGAAGTCTATCTGGATTATCTCTTCCCTAACTGTACGATTCAGAATCCAGCAGCGTACCTGAAGACTCGCTTCATCAGCAATTCAATCCTCAGCAGAGTCAACAACGATCTTTGGTCTTCAAGAGCTCCCCAGTGTGTACTCTTATCGGTATCCCCAGCGATCTTTGGTACTGCAGGCTTCCAACGTCGATGTATATTGGCATCCCCAGTAATGAGCAATGGCTCCCAGCAAGCTTTCTCTTATCCCCATGAAGTTTATTTCTTCGCACTGCATATAGTTATCACTGCATAACATTACATCCTCAAAAGTGCGTAGCCGATCCATCATAATGGATCTTTGCGGCAAAAGAAATTCAAACATGCATACAAAGCATAAGCCAGATCAGGTACCTTACATGAAAGACCTGAATTATTCAAGGACAACAATATGTCCCTACAGGAGGGTATCATGCCCAAAATCCCCAGTCAGTGACCTTCACCTTCAATGCCCAACAAAATAAATACACTTTGTCGTTCTAAACCTAGTTCTTGTCTGGTAGTCATTTCCCTAAACACTCGTCCGTGCCCATTCCTAAACACTCGTCGTGTCAACTTTCAACACTCGTTTATATCAGTTCCCTAAACACTCGTCGTGTCAACTTCCAACACTCGTCTGTATGAGTTCCTTAAACACTCGTCGTGTCAACTTCCAACACTCGTCTGTATTAGTTCCCTAAACACTCGTCGTGTCAACTTCCAACACTCGTCTGTATCAGTTCCCTAAACACTCGTCGTGTCAACTTCCAACACTCGTCTGTATCAGTTCCCTAAACACTCATCGTGTCAACTTCCAACACTCGTCTGTATCAGTTCCCTAAACACTCGTCGTGTGAATTCCTAAACACTCGCCGTGTCAATTCCTAAACACTCGTCGGTGTTAATTCCTAAACACTTGTCGTGTCAATTCCTAAACACTCGTCCGTGTTAATTCCTAAACACTCATCCATGTCAGTCTCCCGAACACTCGTCCGTGTTTAACCTTTGATACTCGTCTGTATCTTCTTTCAATGCTCGTCCGTATTAAACCAAACACTCGTCTGTGTTTAACCTTTGATACCCGTCCGTATCTTCTTTCAATACTCGTTCGTATTGATTTAAACACTCGTCCGTGTTTAACCTTTCTCGATGCTCGTCCATGTCGCTTATCTAAACAATCATCATTTCATAACCCATGTTTCCATCTTAGGACCTGAGATCGCCTGTAGGATAGGTTCTTCCCATAGATCATCGTCGAACCTGAGATCTCCCATAGGCTAGGTTCTTCCTATATATTTTTTCTGAACCTGCGATTTCCTCTTGGCTAGGTTCTTCCCATAGATCATCTTAGAACCTGAGATCACCTGTAGGCTAGGTTCTTCCCATAGATCATCGTTGAACCTGAGATCGCTCGTAGGCTAGGTTCTTCCTCAGATCATCTTAGAACCTGAGATCGCCTCTTGGCTAGGTTCTTCCCTCAAACCTTCGTCGAACCTGAGATCGCCCTTTAGCTAGGTTCTTTGTCAAATCACTCTCATGTTTCACTTTAGGATCGTAGGTCGCTCGTAGACCTCGTCTGCTGTCTTTTCATACCAACCATTTGTCTTGTATTGGCATCAAGCCATGTTACAAGTCCAATCTCTGTCTCTTTATTAAAAAAAACAAATTTCTTTCCCCCGGCAGATATCACATAAATAAAGAAAACACTTACACTATCTCCCAGAACAAATTTTCGGCATTGGTATTTAATCATCTTCAACCTTGAACTTCCGAAAGGCACGCGCCAATCGTACTTTCAGGTTTAAGACGATTAAATAGGGGCAGCTGTAATACCCCAAATTTGTCCTACCCTTCTACTTTTATCTAGTTTACGCATTGTCGCACTTTTCGCATGTACATATTTCCATTAGGTCATTTAGCATTGCATACATTTGCTAACAACATAATTTGGCATGGAATCAGTGATATGATGGAATTAGGGTTTCTCTATACTTTTAAGCCCTCGTCTTCATTTAGGGAGATTCAACTGATTTCTTCAGCAATCAATGGTTTGCGAGTTTTTTGCAAAGTTCAATGGTTTGAAGCTAGGGTTGGGTATTCATGGTCATTATGGACTTCTGTCTTCGTCAAATTTCCATCCTGAGACAAGTTTATTAAGGTTTCATTTGTGGCGCTTAATGACTGAATCAATATTCCAATTGAACCTTTCTCCTTTGATGTTTCTAAAGCTTAGTTTTAATCTGAGGATTTCATAGGGAAGAGAGTCATGTTGAACCTTCTTATGATTGATCAAGATTAATGTCAAGAGGTTTGCTATTAAATGGATATAATTCATTTATTCACCAAGCCAAGGTCATCAGCATATTCTCTAATCAATTAAGGCTCGAATTTTAAGGGATGGCGGCATCGCATTTTATGATTCTATCTTACTAATTCAATCCAAGATTTTTGGGTTAGAAGGCAATAATTATGGTTTGTGCGAAGAATGGATCAAAGTGGGAAGAATGTTTACATGGTTTTCATATAAGAGAAGATATGGATTCTGTGATCGGTGGAAATAGAACTGACTGTTTTGAAATGTCGGTTCGTGAAATGTCGCGGTAAGCAAGAGTCGCCACCGTCTTTTATTTTCTCCAACAAGGAAAGGACAAAAGCACAACAAAATTCCTTTTCGAGATGTTTCTCGGTTCGAGAGGTAGATTATAGAAAGGGAAGGTGTTAGCACCCTTTCTATCCGTGGTTATCCACGGGCTCTTAGGTACTTGCTCATTATGTTTTCAAAAATGTTTGCTTTTCTTGTGTTTGTGGGTTTTGAAAAAGTTTGTTTGAAAACTTCGTTTTGACTCTTGTATCTGTCCTCAATAGTGTATGAAGTATTATTTGAAAACTTTTGTCAGAAAAGTGTAAGTGCGAAAAGTTGTTTTGAAAGAGCAAGTACCTGAGAACCTCTACCTACTCAAAGGAATTAATCTGTGTAAATGTCCTTTAGACAGTACTATCCCACTATTGAGAAGTAGGTAGCACCGTCGTTGGAGTTATTCGGGTCAATTCGATTATAGGGACATGTGTGGTCACCAAAGCAATAGTAGGACGCCTTAGCGGTAACCCTAATGTCTTAGATCCTTTTTTATCCGAGGCAATCGTTTCGAGGCAACTTGGATCTTTTAGACAGGAGGGCGACCTCTAAAACACCCTATACTCAATGACCACGTCGAGGCAACCAAGTGAGGCGTACCCTAGGAGTGGCATGTGCGAGTGTGTCAGGATTCAGGTTAAATTATCTTTGCACATGTATTATAGTGAGCTACGTTTTGATTTTAATTTTCAGGAAAGTCTTGTCATGCATAGTTAACAGTTAATAATTTACAGAAAGTAAATTGCGGAAAGTAAATTGCAGAAAGTAAATCTACGCTATTACAAGGCGTCGGGTATTTACATCGCTAAAAACATAACCCTTGAAAAATAAATGCGAGAAAATAAAGGAAAGTGATAAAAAGGGTCCTAATTACGCTATTACATCCTCGGAACAATTCAAAAATAAATATGCGCGAAAAGAAATTGAATTGGAAAAGTCCTTAGGGTTTTGACCCTTTTTGAGAAAAGAATGGAATTTTGGTCCTTTTTGCATTTAATTAAACCTAATTCTAATTAATTAAATAATTAAAAGAAAAAAAGTATTTTTTAGTTTTTTAATGTTTTAATGAAAATAAAATAAAATAAGAATAAAGTCAAAAGTTAGTAAAAACCCTAATTCTAATTTATTTTATTAATTATGAAAAAGTCAAAATTAAACCTAATTAAACTAAATTAATTTGTGTTAGTATTTATTTACAAAAAATAATATATTAAAGGTGAAATTAATAATAATAATAATAATAATAATAACAAAAATATTTACATTTTTTGTGTTTTCTGAATTTTATTATAAAAATAATTAATTTGTTAATTAAATACTAATAATAATAATAATAATTAATGAAAACAAATAGAAATTAAAATATAAAAGAAAAAGAATAAAGAAACCAGGGGGTGTTGGGCCCTTAGGAGGTGTTGATTGCAATTCTGGCCCATTAAGCTACAAGCCTTGTTGACTTTCTGGATCAGCTATACGTTCGTTGACTGGGTGTACCATGATCACTCACGCTTGGCCTTCAGATCTGGGCTTAGAGACACATGGCGCTTGGAGGTTGGCAGTACATGGTAGACACTATTAAGGAACCTGCATGTGAACATGTTATGAAAAATATGATAAGAGTTTTGGGGGACCTGGGAATCGAACCCAGGTCCCAATGATCCTCAGCCAGCGCACCATCCACTAGGCCATTTGCCTGCTTTTGTTAATATAATAAGAGGTGAATATAATATATCAAAAATAACAATTATGCTGGACACAACAAAATCACGCGCGCTATTTGAATTGGCTAATCATGTACTAGCACGTCTTCATCTTCATCTTGTGTACCTGTAAAAAAAATGGATAGCGGGGGTTTTTAACCCCCACAACCTTCAACGACCAATAATAGCGATTAGGGCTACAATGAATATAAATATTTCGCGATGGTGCCAACGTGTTCGTCTTGTTCTGACGGTTTCAACCATATGCATTAGAGGTTCTAATTTTTCTTGGATAATAAAGCCCCAATTTGGAAGCTCAAGAACCCTAGATTTTGTCAATTGCAACTTACGATTCTGCACAATATAAGTCAATTAATTTATACCATTAGTTTCACAAGGATTCAAGCAATGCAAAACGAACCATAAATCAAGTTAAATGCTTATGAATCATGAGTTTTGATTATGAGAAAAAGCATCAAACCGTGTGACTGTAAATGATGATTTCTTGAGCCTTGGCGTGTGGTTTTGATTGCAAAACGTTCCTCACACTCCCAGCAACGTGTTTGAATCCACAAATTGCTTTGAATCGTGCTAGAATGCAGAAAACAGTTTTGACTTTTCTTGGATTTTTTTGAATGTGGTTATGGCTTTCTTGCAGCAAGTTCATGTATGCATGAGTAGGATTGGCTTGTGTACTTATAGTAGAATAGAATTAGGTCAAACCCTTAAGCAAAGATCCATTGAATAATGGTTTGAATATTTGATTTGCAATCATATATTTTTGAATCTTTTTTATTGGAAAAACTTGCCAAACTTGGAGATTCTTGTCCCTTTGATTTGCACACGAAATTTCCAGCATATATTGACCACTTTTGCTTCACAAAAAGATTGAAAAATCAAATCTTTGTATTTCCTACAATTTAAATTAATTAAATGAATTAAAATTGATTAAAAATCCAATTAATTAATAAAAAATAAGAAAATAATTCAATTTAAGCTTGATGGGTCGTGCATAGGCCTTGGATAAAGTTTCAAAAAGAAATTTGAGGCCCATTAGCAAAAACAAGGTGTTTTGAGCAAAGTTGACTTTTGCAAATTCACAAAACATTCCCAACTTCTCCAATGCATATCTTGCTCAATTTTGATCATATGAACATGTTCTTGGACATTTTAGAAAGGTATTGAAGTCCTCTAACCAATGCCTTTGGTCCCATGTCATTTGGATTTACCAATCTCAAGTTCTGGTCTTTGACTTAAAGTGCATTTTTGTTGACTTTTGAAATTGACCTATAATGTAGAAATTGATAACTTTTTATGAGAGCATTTCTTGGACTTAGAATGTGAGGATGAGTTGTAGGAAATGGCATCCCCTTAAAAATGAGCATTGGATGGGATTTTTCTGATGAACCATGAAAAAGTTATGCCCTGGTCAAGATACAGTTGACTTTTCTACTGTCCAAAAATAGTAACTTTTGCATCTTGATGATTTTTGAGCTCTCCTTCTGGAATCATGATCAATACTTGATCAAATGATGATTGTGTACTCAAAATAAGATGTTGACCAAAAATTATGACCTTTGATTGTAAAACGACCATTTTACCCCTGCAGTTGATTGTGAAGAAAATAGAGCTTTTGACTGTGCAATTTGACATTGTGAGTCTTGAAACTTGACATGTAGATGTTTGACAATGTATATAGGAACATGAGACTTGATTGAGCCATTGAAAACCTTAAATTCCTTGAAAGAAACAAAACCCTAATTTTGATTGGCTTATGAGGCACTTGGACTGTGCAACCCCTTGAGAGATCTTGAGCCATTTGAAGATGATTCTTGACAAACCTTGAAGAATATGGGAGGGAAAATTTTGGGGTACAACAGTTGCCCCTGTTCAATCTTCTTAAACCCGAGGATGTAGATTGGCTGGCGTGCCTTTCGTGATTCGAAGGTGGAAGATGATTGAACACTAGAGTGCCCAGAAATTTGCACTCGCATAATGTAGTATCAGCAATGTGATGTCGAGAATGGGCTTACAGATTCCATTTGGAGAGATGATGGATAGGAGGATGGGCTTATAGATGCCATCTGGAGATGTGACAGAATCTTGTCGGGAATGGGCTTATAGATGCCATTCGAAAATGTAATGGATGGTTGTGGAGATGGGCTTAAAGATGCCATCTGGAAATGTCAATCGCGTAAGAGATTCCTTAGCGAGAACTTGCATACCTGTAGTTCGTAGAATTGCAACTTGGTAGGTTGAAAGAAGGAACCTGTGTGGAGTTGCCTGATGATGGTCAAGTAGATAGTTGTCCTGTCTGGTTTCAGGTATCAATCTACAATCCGTCGTCCACAGATATTTCCTGGCTAGTTACAGGTGTTGATCTTCAATCTCTTCATGCAGATACTTTCCTGGCTAGTTACAGGTATAGATCTACAATCAATCGCTCACAGATATTTCCTGGCTAGATATAGGTGTCGAATCTGGAACTTCAAAAGGTTGGTCGAGATAGCTTTCCTGGCTGGATACAGGTGTAGACCTCTGACCTGAGAATGAAAGATAATTTCCTGGCCGGTTACAGGTGTTGATCTTCAAACTCTTCATGCAGATACCTTCCTGGCTAGATACAGGTATAGATCTACAATCAATCGCTTACAGATATGCCCTGGCTAGATACAGGTATCGAATCTGGAACTTCAAAAGGTTGGTCGAGATAGCTTTCCTGGATGGATACAGGTGTAGACCTCTGGCCTGAGAATGAAAGATAATTTCCTGGCCTGTTACAGGTGTTGATCTTCAATCTCTTCATGCAGATACTTTCCTGGCTAGATACAGGTATAGATCTACAATCAATCGCTCACAGATATGCCCTGGCTAGATACAGGTATCGAATCCGGAACTTCAAAAGGTTGGTCGAGATAGCTTTCCTTGCTGGATACAGGTGTAGACCTCTGACCTGAGAATGAAAGATAATTTCATGGCCTGTTACAGGTGTTGATCTTCAATCTCTTCATGCAGATACTTTCCTGGCTAGATACAGGTATAGATCTACAATCAATCGCTCACAGATATGCCCTGGCTAGATACATGTGTCGAGTATGGAACTTCAAAAGGTTGATGGGTTGTCTCTACTGACAGGTTATCTCAGAAAAATCTTTAGGAATCGATTTAACTGGACCAGGAGAGGTTTTGTCTTCTTTGATGAATTGTCTCTTTTGACGGGTTGTCTTCATGGACGGGCTGTCTTCATTGACGGGTTGTCTTCATTGACAGGTTGTCTTTATTGATGGGATGTCTTCATTGACAGGTTGTCTTTATTGACGGGTTGTCTTCATTGACAGGTTGTATTTATTGAAGGGTTGTCTTCATTGACGGGTTGTCTTTTTGACAGGTTGTCTTTATTGACGGGTTGTCTTCATTGACGGGTTGTCTTCATTGACAGGTTGTCTTTATTGACGGGTGGTCTTTTTTGACTGAATTTGTCTCTATTGATTGAATTTAGAGTTTAACTGCATCTTTCTTGAAAGATAAAGGTCAGCCATATGCAATGCATGATATGGATCGAGCAATGATGTTCTCAACATAAATGAGATTGTATGATATGATGCGTATATGCATGTATCATGATGTATGACAATGTGATGTTTATGAATGTATCTTCTTCTAGGAAAATAAATCCTTGACGAATGCCGGGAAGTTCGTTGAATCCTGGGATGATGTTGAAGAGTAGAGTTCTTCATTTCCGCTGGGGATGATGAACGAAGATGGTTGCAAGAATAAGCATGTAGGAGAAGATGACTCCGTTGGGGAATAAACCTGGTGAAGAGATTACTCTGCAGGGAATTACTCTTTGGGAAGAGATGCTTCACTGAGATTTTAACGATAACTCCGCTAGGGATTCCGTTGGTAAGCTCTGTTGGGGATCTTGATGAACTCCGTTGGGGATAGGAAGAACTTTGCTGAGGACGATCTTTCCGTTGCAATTTGCTGAGGATAACCCAGTTAGACTATGGTGGGGGATAACCTTCTGAATATGGTTGGGGAAATGCATTTGTACTCTGCAGGGGAAAAGCTTCTAGAATTTACTGGGTAAGATGTTTCAACTCTCCTGGGGAAACATTTTGGACTGTATTGAGGAAATGGCTCCACTGGGGTGTCTGTATTCCGCCGGGGAACAATCTTATATTTCTGTCGAGGAATATTAAGACTGTCGGGGATGCTTGCTGAGGAATATCTTTATACTCTGCTAGGGAATTTTAAGATGTTCTGGGGGTACCCAACTTTTCCAAGACTGATGGTAGACCAACTCTACTCGGGGGAGAGTATTGCTGACTTGCTGGGGATATTGTGCCTTTTTAGGGCTGATGGGAGATCAACTCTGCTTGGGGAGAGTATTGCTGAATCTTGTCTTACTCTTCGGGAGTGAAGGTATATTGGTCATAGTCTTCAACTGAATCTACCTTGTACCTGGAGGACAAAGCAGCTTGTACGATTCAGACAATTCTTATTGCCCCAGTTTCTGCGGGAGAAGGTGCCTGTGGAGGCGCTTGATGACTGCCGATTGACAAATCTTCTTCTGGTAGGCATGTGACGAGATGACAGGACATAGTCGTACGCTTTTTATCCCTAACTTTTGCCTGGACCGCCCTTTTGGGTTTTTAGTCCACCGGGATACCCTTTCTTGCCCAAGCCGCCTTTTCAGGTTTTCGACTTGCCGGGTGTACAGATTTTTTTTCATTTTCATCCCTTATTTTTGCCCGGACCCTTTTGGTTCGCCGGGAAGCCCTTATTTTTGCCTAGGCCAGTCGACCTAGCGGGTCTTTGATTATGCGTAGTATTTTTTCGACTATGCCCATGCTCTCAGGATGTAGGGAGTTGTCACTGTCAGTAGTGTCGTGTTGCCATACTGCCAGAAGATGTTTGATCGTGCAAGATTCGTCGCTGGAATTCATGTCCAATGCCCCAAGTGACTCAGACGGAGATTTGCCCCTGGCTATTTGGCATTTTGAGAGATTCCTTGAATCTTGATTTAACTACCCCAGATGATGGACAATACTCATGCCGTGCCCCTTGATTGGAAGTGTTTTTCCACTTGAGGTGATCCTTGAGAAGATTTTTGTTCCCTAGATATTCGTCGTGCGAATTTCTCTGCTGTTTGAATAAATAGTCATATACAAACAATATTATTTCAAGAATGCAAAGCTTATGTCTGTCTTGAAGTTTTTGAAAATGTAGTTTTCAATAAAACAAGTGATTTTTGTAAAATGCGATGTCAACTCAAGATTTTACAGCAAGCCCTACAGGAGTCAGGATACCTTTTGTAACAGTATGCTTTCGAACTAACCCATGCTTCAGCTAGGACTTTTTAAGGGTTATAACGTAGCCTGGTTCACGGTTTAAGAAACAAAGGATAAAGGCTCAAATTTTATTTATACCCACCCGTTCTTCGTGATGTTCTTCGATCCTAAACTCAGCTAATCGTGCATTAGATCTTGTTTGAGTCTTGGCTCTGATATTTCGGTGATGGTTCGGATACTGATAGTTTATTTTGAATAGGAAGTCATTTTTTGTTGAGGGTTTGTAGGACCTCTTTCTTTTTGATTTTATTATCCCTGTCTTTTTGCCTGAACTGTTTCTTTTGTGATTACAGTCAGCGGGATGCCCCAGTTTTGTAAGTCTCCTTCATAGGTTTTGACTTATTGGGCTTTTGTTTTTGAAAGACAACGACTGCCTGTCTTGACGATTATTCGGAACCATCAATGTCTTTTGTTTTGGAAGGACTCCTTTGATTCCGTTCATTGTGCACCTGGATCAACTGAGAAAACTACCCTACCCCGGGTTAAAATTAAGGGTTTTATTTTTTTAAAAAGAAAAACTCCAACTTCTTTGGCTCAAAGGGGTTGACGAGGGATTATCTTCCTTATAACTCCACTGTTTAGGATTTGAAACAATGCCTGTACCTCATCAGCGGGGTCTGTTCAAAAGCATATTGTAGAGATCGTGGTATCATTTTCGTCATCCTCCTTCAAAAGGCTTAGAATTTTTAATCGAGAGTTGAACATCACAGGAAATGAAAGCAATTTGAACATAATGAATACGAATGGATTAATTCAAAACAGACATATGCGATGCATTAATGAAATAAAAGAGTTTGCCATGACATTAATTATTTGTATAAGCAAAGAAAAATACAACTTGAAAATTCAAATAAAACAAAAGCCTTCAATGATTTGGCGTAGGAGCAGTGATCATGTTTGGCGTCTCTGGAGGGTCAAACTGGATGTCTTTGCCATCAATCATGTCTTGAACCTTATTCTTCAGGGCCCAACAGTTGTTTGTGTCATGTCCCGGACTGTCAGAGTGGTATGCACACCTTTCATTGGGATGATAGGTGGGAGCGGAAGTGTTTGGATTTCGGAGAGGAGCCCTTAATGTAATCAGCCCTGCCTTCAATATTCGTTGTAGCGCTTGAGCCAGTGACATGTTGATCTTAGTGAATTGTCTTTTGGGTGCGACCTCCTTACGTTGATTCCCCTGTCCTTGTTGAGCAGGCGTAGGATTAGAGATCTGGGTTGCCCCTACATGTTGATCATGATGACTCTTTTTACCATACACAGCATTGGACTCTTTCTTCCCATTTTAGGGCTTTTTCTGAGCATCGGAAGGTGTAGCTTCTTGAATCTTCCCACTTTTGATGCCAACTTCAATTCTCTCACCAGTCAAGATAAGGTCTGTAAATCTGGCTAAAGAATTTCCAATTAAATGGTTAAAGAACGGACCAGACAGGGTCCCCAAGAACATATCCACGGGTTCACAGTCAGTTAGAGGTGGCTGCACCCTTCCAGCAAGGTCTCTCCACTTTTTAGCATACTCTTTAAATCCTTCACCCGTCCCTAGTGACATACCCTGGAGTTGGGTACGCGTAGGAGCGAGGTCGGAATTATACTGATACTGCTTATAGAACGCAGTAGCCAAATCCTCCCAGTTACGGATACTGGCTCCATCCAGCTGATAGAACCATTCGAGTTGAGTCCCTGAAAGACTATCCTGGAAGAAATGGATCCACAAATTATTGTCGGCTGTGTAAGGTTGGATCTTCCTTACATACGATTAGAGGTGCAGCTTTGGGCAAGAGGCTCCGTCGTACTTTACAAAAGCAGGTGCCTTGAACTTGTGTGGGATCACCACCCCAGAGGATAAGCCTAGGTCTCCAAAGTCTAACCCGGGAACATGTTGAATCTCCATAGCACTTAAACGGTCCTCCAGCTGTTTGTACATGTCCTCAGCAGGAGGGTACTGTTCATCATTATAATCCGTCTCGTTGTCGGAGACCACGGGACTAGGAACCCTTCTCTCTTGGGGACTGTCTTTTCCTACAGATGAGGTAGTCAGCTCAGCCTCATTCTGTAGTCCATTCCCAAGTCTGCGTCCGGTGTTGAACAAGACGATCCTCTTCTTCTTCTTCTTCCTTTCCTTCAGAATCAGAGTCTTCAAATCCTGTTGACCCTGGGCTAGGCTCATAACCAACTCTTGGAACTGGGCATTCTGGGCCTGGAGGGCCTTGATAGCTTGTTCAGTGGAAGGTTCAGTAGACATGATGATTGCTGAAATAAACAGCGAAGAAGATAAGTGACCTGTAAAAGAGGTACCTGTTATGCATATGATGAAATGAAATGCGTATGATGTTTTCAAGGATCTCGTGGGGTAAACAAAGAAACTTGTTAGAATTTGAATTTTGCGGCTTGATTGAAGGAACTTCATGTTGCTGAGAGTCCTTCTTCAAGAGTAAAGCTCACCATATCGAGTGGGTCATAGCCCCTGACTCAAGTTATCGTGCTTAGATTTCTGGACAACCTTGGCTAGAGGACAATAAATCCCCTTTGCCCCTTTCTAGAAAGTTGGTTCATCATGACCTGCATCACAAACCCTTGAGATCCTTGAAATGGTTAAGGAAATGCTATGGTATGATGTTATGATGTGTATGCTATGCATGGAGTAATGTAAGTAAACCCTGCAATGAGTCCAAATTATTGGATAAGGACTATAAACAAAACCTGCAAGGAACTCATGTTGTCAGATAACAAGAATGTGCAAATAGGTCAAGTTTGAAGGCACACAAGTCACACAAAGAGCCCTTAGATTTTAGGCTAGCATGGAGTTTAGGTATTACCCTCTTGAAGTTAGTTGGCTCAAAACCTGTCCTATAAATAGTAACCGGGTTCTAGAGGAGCTCAATATCATTGGATTGTTTTCTATGTTCATTGTTTTGATTTAGCCACTTAACTGGCGACCAAAATATTCCAAGAAAACAACCCTCAATGAGTTTAGTATCGAGTATCTACCAACTTCGGACTGCACCAAAGTCGGTCATCTCACTACCCCTAAAGAGGCCAGGATGGTCAAGTAAGGTTCTAAGGTCAGTTGATGCTTCACGACACCACGCGGCGGCCCTGTACTCTCCTTGACTTGACTCAAGGGTTACCGGTACTCACCAAAGTGCCACATCAACGTAGCAACTGCTTCAACCATGTCGGTATACCCCGCACAGTTCCCTCACAGTTTGTTGCTACCTAAAGGGTATCCCCCCAAATCTGGGTTAGGATCATAAAACTCCGATGCAAGCCCACAATATTAAAGAAAACAAGGCATACAATTGAAAACAAGAGTGGTCTAATCCTAAGGTACACCTCACTTATAAATATCCCCAGCAGAGTCGCCAGTTCTGTGATCGGTGGAAATAGAACTGACTGTTTTGAAATGTCGGTTCGCGAAATGTCGCGGTAAGCAAAAGTCGCCACCGTCTTTTATTTTCTCCAACAAGGAAAGGACAAAAGCACAACAAAATTCCTTTTCGAGATGTTTCTCGGTTCGGGAGGTAGATTATAGAAAGGGAAGGTGTTAGCACCCTTTCTATCTGTGGTTATCCACAGGCTCTTAGGTACTTGCTCACTATGTTTTCGAAAATGTTTTCTTTTCTTGTGTTTGTGGGTTTTGAAAAAGTTTGTTTGAAAACTTCGTTTTGACTCTTGTATCTGTCCTCAAGAGTGTATGAAGTATTGTTTGAAAACTTTTGTCAGAAAAGTGTAAGTGCGAAAAGTTGTTTTGAAAGAGCAAGTACCTGAGAACCTCTACCTACTCAAAGGAATTAAGCTGTGTAAATGTCCTTTAGACAGTACTATCCCACTATTGAGAAGTAGGTAGCACCGTCGTTGGAGTTATTCGGGTCAATTCGATTATAGGGACATGTGTGGTCACCAAAGCAATAGTAGGACGCCTTAGCGGTAACCCTAATGTCTTAGATCCTTTTTTATCCGAGGCAACCGTTTCGAGGCAACTTGGATCTTTTAGACAGGAGGGCGACCTCTAAAACACCCTATACTCAATGACCACGTTGAGGCAACCAAGTGAGGCGTACCCTAGGAGTGGCATGTGCGAGTGTGTCAGGATTCAGATTAAATTATCTTTGCACATGTATTATGGTGAGCTACGTTTTGATTTTAATTTTCAGGCAAGTCTTGTCATGCATAGTTAACAGTTAATAATTTACAGAAAGTAAATTGCAGAAAGTAAATTGTGGAAAGTAAATCTACGCTATTACAAGGCGTCGGGTATTTACATCGCCAAAAACATAACCCTTGAAAAATAAATGCGAGAAAATAAAGGAAAGCGATAAAAAGGGTCCTAATTACACTATTACATCCTCGGAACAATTCAAAAATAAATATGCGCGAAAAGAAATTGAATTGGAAAAGTCCTTAGGGTTTTGACCCTTTTTGAGAAAAGAATGGAATTTTGGTCCTTTTTGCATTTAATTAAACATAATTCTAATTAATTAAATAATTAAAAGAAAAAAAGTATTTTTTAGTTTTTTAATGTTTTAATGAAAATAAAATAAAATAAGAATAAAGTCAAAAGTTAGTAAAAACCCTAATTCTAATTTATTTTATTTATTATGAAAAAGTCAAAATTAAACCTTATTAAACTAAATTAATTTGTGTTAGTATTTATTTACAAAAAATAATATATTAAAGGTGAAATTAATAATAATAATAATAATAACAAAAATATTTACATTTTTTGTGTTTTCTGAATTTTATTATAAAAATAATTAATTTGTTAATTAAAAATTAATAATAATAATAATAATTAATGAAAACAAATAGAAATTAAAATATAAAAGAAAAAGAATAAAGAAACCAGGGGGTGCTGGGCCCTTGGGAGGTGTTATTTGCAATTCTGGCCCATTAAGCTACAAGCCTTGTTGACTTTCTGGATCAGTTGTACGTTCGTTGACTGGGAGTACCATGATCACTCACGCTTGGCCTTCAGATCTGGGCTTAGAGACACATGGCGCTTGGAGGTTGGCAGTACATGGTAGACACTATTAAGTAACCTGCATGTGAACATGTTATGAAAAATATGATAAGAGTTTTGGGGGACCTGGGAATCGAACCCAGGTCCCAATGATCCTCAGCCAGCGCACCATCCACTAGGCCATTTGCCTGCTTTTGTTAATATAATAAGAGGTGAATATAATATATCAAAAATAACAATTATGCTGGACACAACAAAATCACGCGCGCTATTTGAATTGGCTAATCATGTGCTAACATGTCTTCATCTTCATCCTGTGTACCTGTAAAAAAAATGGATAGTGGGGGTTTTTAACCCCCACAACCTTCAACGACCAATAATAGCGATTAGGGCTACAATGAATATAAATATTTTGCGATGGTGCCAACGTGTTCGTCTTGTTCTGACGGTTTCAACCATATGCATTACAGGTTCTAATTTTTCCTGGATAATAAAGCCCCAATTTGGAAGCTCAAGAACCCTAGATTTTGTCAATGGCAACTTACGATTCTGCACACTGTAAGTCAATTAATTTATACCATTAGTTTCACAAGGATTCAAGCAATGCAAAACGAACCATAAATCATGTTAAATGCTTATGAATCATGAGTTTCAATTATGAGAAAAAGAATCAAACCGTGTGACTGTAAATGATGATTTCTTGAGCCTTAGCGTGTGGTTTTGATTGCAAAACGTTCCTCACACTCCCAGCAACGTGTTTGAATCCACAAATTGCTTTGAATCGTGCTAGAATGCAGAAAACAGTTTTGACTTTTCTTGGATTTTTTTGAATGTGGTTATGGCTTTCTTGCAACAAGTTCACGTATGCATGAGTAGGATTGGCTTGTGTACTTATAGTAGAATAGAATTAGGTCAAACCCTTGAGCAAAGATCCATTGAATAATGGTTTGAATATTTGATTTGCAATCATATATTTTTGAATCTTTTTGATTGGAAAAACTTGCCAAACTTGGATATTCTTGTCCCTTTGATTTACACACGAAATTTCCAGCATATATTGACCACTTTTGCTTCACAAAAAGATTGAAAAATCAAATCTTTGTATTTCCTACTATTTAAATTAATTAAATGAATTAAAATTGATTAAAAATCCAATTAATTAATAAAAAATAAGAAAATAATTCAATTTAAGCTTGATGGGTCGTGCATAGGCCTTGGATAAAGTTTCAAAAAGAAATTTGAGGCCCATTAGCAAAAACAAGGTGTTTTGAGCAAAGTTGACTTTTGCAAATTCACAAAAATTTCCCAACTTCTCCAATGCATATCTTGCTCAATTTTGGTCATATAAACATGTTCTTGGACATTTTGGAAAGTTCTTGAGGTCCTCTAACCAATGCCTTTGGTCCCATGTCATTTGGATTTACCAATCTCAAGTTATGGTCTTTGACTTAAAGTGCATTTTTGTTGACTTTTGAAATTGACCTATAATGTAGAAATTGATAACTTTTTATGAGAGCATTTCTTGGACTTAGAATGTGAGGATGAGTTGTAGGAAATGGAATCCCCTTAAAAATGAGCATTGGATGGGATTTTTATGATGAACCATGAAAAAGTTATGCCCTGGTCAAGATATAGTTGACTTTTCTACTGTCCAAAAATAGTAACTTTTGCATCTTGATGATTTTTGAGCTATCCTTGTGGAATCATGACCAAGACTTGATCAAATGATGATTTTTTACTCAAAATAAGATGTTGACCAAAAATTCTGACCTTTGATTGTAAAATGACCATTTTACCCCTGTAGTTGATTGTGAAGCAAATAGAACTTTTGACTGTGCAATTTGACATTGTGAGTCTTGAAACTTGACATGTAGATGTTTGACAATGTATATAGGCACATGTGACTTGATTGAGCCATTAAAAACCTCAAATTCCTTGAAAGAAACAAAACCCTAATTTTGACTGGCTTAGGAGGCATTTGGACTGTGCAACCCCTTGAGAGATCTTGAGCCATTTGAAGATGATTCTTGACAAACCTTGAAGAATATGGGAGGGAAAATTTTGGGGTACAACAGATTCATTTATGCATCACTTAATCAATTAAGTTTTGTGTATGGTTCCAAGATATGTTTGACTTGGAACGAAAAATCAAAACATGAAATTTGTTGGTAAGAATAACCAGGTTATTCATTTATTCATTGCTTGCATTCATCAGAGTTCTATCCAACTTCAGATATTCATGATTGTTCAAAGTCATAATTGTGCAAATTTACAAGCCTTGTTGATGTTATACAAAAAAAACAAGTTACAATTCACAAATCTAAATTACAAATACATACAGCATCTGAGTTTCATCCAATTACATTCATAACCACACAAACTTTTGTTCTAAGCCTAAGTCTTAGTGCCCATACATCTTCATGTTTGCTTCCCATGACCAAGACACCATATCTTCAAGCTATGCCCAAAGCTTCATGTATCATTTGAATCCATCTCAGGTATTCTCAATCCTGCAATTTCACAAAACAATAGAAGTCGGTTCAGAGTTCAAAAACAATTGCCCTGCATCAGTTGAAATACAAGATCAGCCATGTACCAAGCTAATAAAACTAGCTTAGAAAAATTCAAAATAATTAGCAATCCTTTAAATTCTAAAATAGCCCTGCTATAACTATTAACAGAATAACAATTCTAATTGCCATATAATCAAACCTTTAACAGAATTACAAATAGAACCTACAGCGTAACCAATTCCAACTACCATTTTCTAACTACCTAACAAACCTCTCCTTAACGGTAACAAACTTCAACAGAATTTGACAAATTGTCACAACCAAACCAAAACAGAATAACAAACCTTTAACCAACCTCTAACTGAATCAAAACCGAATTTAACAAACAGCATCATAACCTATAACAGAACTTTCCATTTTCTAACTACCTAACAAACCTCCTAACCACCTAACAAACTTCAAAAAGCAGCATAATAAAAGAGAGAACGAAAAACAGAAGAAAAAAATTGAGAACAGAACGGCTCACCTCTTTTAGATTCATCCTTCATTCTTCCTCAGAAAAAAGATACACCTTCAATTTCCCTTCAACCCTCTCTGAAACTCCCTTCAATTTTCTCTCTGCAAAACTTTACACTGCATCCATCTTCATCATCATCTCTTTACTTTGACCGAATCTTCACCACCGCTACAACTTTTTCTCAGCCTTCTGCTTCACCTCTACTGCAACCTTGTCAACTATTTCACACAACTATCATCCTCAATTCAATCCTTCAGCCTCTGGAACAACAAAAAATGTGCCATTGTTTCAATATAGCACACAACGACATAGAACATCACAGAAGCGCATATTGTTCGCAGAAGGAATTTTAATTAGAAGATAAAGTATAAAAAAGAAGAAGAGACGGAAACCTGAGAGGGGGTTGAAGTGAGCGAAAACCGTGAGATATTGAGGTGGAGGTCACGTCGAATCCATGAAGCATAAGATCTAGACAGAGGAGTGAGATAGAGGCACTGGCCGATCGAAGCGGACGAAGACGACGAGAAAGACGGCGGAGACGAACGAGAATTGCCGAGCGGGTCGAACGAATTGGGATGGATGGATCGAAACCCGAACGAAGGTAAGGAGGTCGTCCATGGCGGTGAAGGTTTGATCAGAGGAGAATCTTCTGGTGGTGGAATTAGTAGCCTCCGCGCTGTTTGTTCGAAAGGAAGAAGAAGCATATCGTAACCCTAATTTCACGCCTCTTCCCAATTCTCTGTTTCTTTTGTTTTTTTTATTATTATTCCTTTCTAGCAAAACAATGAGAAAAAATAAAAATGTGTTATGGACTGCTGATGAATGGGCCGAATACTCTCTTTGCTAGGCCCGTTTTACTATCTTTTTAGAACTAATTTGCAAACAAAAAATTGATATGTGTTATGATAATTGGGCTGAATTGTTGTACCTTTCCCTTAAGCCTACAGTCTCTCTTTTTGAAGCCTGGAGCCATTGCACAAAAAAACTGGTCATGGACTCAACCAGTTGGGCCTAGCGCCCTTACTAAGCTACACATCCTGAATTCAATTTGTACCCCCTGATTCTTCCAACTTTTCTTTTTATTATCATCTCAATTTTATTCTAGTTTAATTCTTCCATTTAATTGATAATAAAAAATGATACAAAAATAGTAGAATTCTTTAAAATTTCTTTTTTAGAATTTCGATTAGAGTTTCTTTTTACTATTTTATTTTTCATATTTGGTAATCATTTTTATTGCCATTTTTAGTCAAGATTTTTGTGATAGCATCGATGTAATTCTTGCAATAGGAAATGCTTGGAGATTAATTTTTTATCACTCTTGCGGAGCAACTTCTGTAGAGTTTTCTTATCACTTACGTGGCTTCGAAGAGGCAACGGACCTTCTCCGTTCGGTATCGTCACAACCCTATTTTATTCTTCATTCCCGTACTTTATCGCAATCCACATGCATGATAACATTAGGTAGAATCCCTCAAATTCTAACTTTAGGTCTAACAATGCGTAATAACATTAGGTTTAGGTTAGTCTCCCTTTGACTTGTCTTGCCCTTTTGCATTCGCACTAAAACAAAACTTCTTTTTTCTTTCAAAATTCAAAACACTTTAAAACTACTGATGAGAATCACGCTCTTGCTTAGTACGAGAAATGATAAGCGGGTCTCTTCTCGATCTTATTGTTCTTCATCTCAAGCATAGGTGTGGTTCAATTCTCAAAGACTCCTTTCATAGCTAAGTAGAAAAGTGGCTAATATCTCTCTCTTGAGGTCGACTAGTCATCATCTGCAACAAAATACAAACCAATTCAAATCTTTTGTGCGCTCAAGCACCTTTCTTTAAAAAACCCTTTTCAGGTAAGGACACGATTAATTTACTTCTTTGCCAACGCACAAGTCTCCAAAGGCCGAGCTGCGGCAGAAGGCGGAATTAACTTCGTCCATAAAAAACACAAACAAACAAAAACATATGAGCCGAACTACGGTAGCTCTGATTCCTCAAAAGGATACGTAGGCATTGGGGTAGGGCCCAAGCGAGCACAATTTTATTTTCCCTACATTCTTTTTCCCCTTTCTTTTGCATGCATTCTCCCTTTAGTAGTATAGTAAACAGTAAGCATAGATTAAACACACCCATAAGATAGATAACAAGAGTGGATACCGTAGAGTACTACGGGCGTGTGGGGTGCTAATACCTTCCCCTCGCATAACAGACTCCCTTACCCGATCTCTCGGTCGCAAGACCGTAACTTCTCCCTTCCTCAGGTTTTCTCGATGTTTACCTTTCCCTACATGTGGGATAAAAGACGTTCAATGGAGACTTCATTGTTTGATGATTTTCAGCCAGTTGTTTCACGCCCTTTCGGGTTTTCGGCATACCGAGACGCTCTTTTTTTGCCTAAGCCTCCCTTTCAGGTTTTCAACTTAGCGAGCTATTCTTTTATTTCTTTAGGCAAAGTATTTTTTGACTGCATCAGCATTCATGGGACGTGGGAACTCCTCGCCATCCATAGTTTCAAGAATTAATGCACCGCCAGAGAAGGCTTTCTTGAGAACATATGGGCCTTCAAAGTTGGGAGTCTACTTTTCCCTAGAATCAGTGTTGAAAGACATGATCTTCCTGAACACGAGGTCGCCTTCTCTGAATTAACGAGGTTTGACATTCTTATCAAAAGCTTTCTTCATCCTTTTCTGATATAACTATCCATGACATAAATCTGTCATCCTCTTCTCTTCAATCAGAGTCAATTGGTCAAACCGGTTCTGGACCCATTCAGCCTCTGACAACTTGGTTTCCAATATCACACGCAAAGAGGGAATCTCAACCTCGACTGGGAGTACAGCTTCCATTCCATACACCAGGGAGAACGGGGTTGCTCCTATTGAAGTGCAGACATATGTTCTATATCCATGCAAAGTAAAAGGGAGCATTTCATGCCAATCCTTATAAGTAACAACCATTTTCTGGATAATCTTCTTGATATTCTTATTAGCAGCTTCAACAGCCACATTCATCTTTGGCCTTTATGGAGATGAATTATGATGGACAATCTTGAATTCTTCGCACAGTTCTGTCATCATTTTATTATTCAAATTCAAGCCATTGTCAGTGATAAATATTCTCGGCACACCATACCAACATATAAGATTATTCTTGATGAAACGCACAACCACCTGCTTAGTAACATTGGCATATGAAGCAGCTTCCACCCACTTGGTGAAGTAATCAATTGCTACCAAGATAAAATGGTGTACATTCGAAGCTTTGGGTTCTATCATCCCAATCATGTCAATACCCCACATAGAGAAAGGCCATAGGGAAGAGATCACATTGAGAAGTTTCAGAGGCACGTGGACCTTATCTGCATAAACCTGACATTTATGACACTTCTTTACAAATTTATAACAATCAGATTCCATTGTCAGCCAATAGTAACCTGCCCTTAGCATCTTTTTAGCCATCGAATGTCCATTAGCATGAGTTCCAAATGAACCTTCATGAACCTCATGCATCAACATGTCTGCTTCGTGTCTATCCACGCATCTAAGCAAGACCATGTCATAATTTCTTTTATACAACACATTTTCACTGAGGAAGAAACTGCCAGCCAATCTTCTCAGTGTCTTTCTATCTTTCTTCGAAGCACCAATCGGATATTCCTGAGTGTGAAGAAAATGCTTGATATCATGATACCAAGGTTTTTCATCTGCTACCTCCTCTGTTGTAAACACATGAGCGGTCCTATCCAGTCGCTGAACCATAATTCGAGGTATCTCATTCCAAGTATTCACTTGGTACGTAGAAGCCAGAGTTGCCAGAGCATCCACAATCTGATTTTCATCTCTAGGAATATGATGGAATTCATCTTTATTAAAGAAGGGTAACAATCTTCTAGCATAATCTTTGTAAGGGATCAATCCGGGGTAACGAGTATCCCATTCTCCTTTAATCTGATTTATTACCAAAGATGAATCACCATACACATCTAGATTTTTAATTTTGAGATCAATAGCTTCTTCGAGGCCCGTGATGCAAGCCTCATATTCTGCCATATTATTAGTACAATCAAACATTAACCTTGCGGTAAAAGGAATGTGTGATCCATGTGGAGTGACAATTACAACACCAATTCCTTTACCATAAGCATTCACAGCTCCATCAAATATCATACTCCAACGAGATTCAGGGTCAGGAACTTCCTCGGGCAATGGTTCATCATAATATTTCACTTTTAAGAACATCACATCCTCATCGGGAAATTCATACTCTACAGACTGATGATCCTCCACTGGTTGGTGAGCACTATAATCTACCATAACACTGCTTTTAATAGCTTTTTGAGTGTGGTTTTCGATATCATATTCAGATAGCAACATATGCCAGCGGGCAATTCTCCCAGTAAGAGTAGCTTTTCAAAAATGTACTTGATTGGATCCATTTTAGAGATCAACTAAGTAGTGTGATTCAACATATACTTCCGTAAACGCTTTGCCGCCCAGACCAAAGCACAACATGTCTTTTCCAGCATGGAATACCGCGACTCATAATCAGTGAAATTTTTACTGAGGTAATAAATGGCGAACTCTTTCTTCCCTGTTTCATCCTATTGTCCCAGAATACAACCCATGGAATTATCTAACATTGTCAGATACATAATCAACGGTCTTCCTTCGACAGGAGGGAGCAAGATAGGAAGTTTAAGTAGTTATTCTTTAATACTTTCAAATGCCCTTTGGAAGTCATCCGTACACACACAACCTTGATCTTTCTTTAACAACTTAAAGATCGGTTCACATGTTACAGTCATATGGGAAATGAATCTAGAAATATAATTCAAACGCCCGAGGAAACCTCTGACTTGATTTTCAGTTTTTGGCGCTGGCATCTCTTGAATTGCTTTGACTTTATTAGGGTCAACTTCAATTCCTTTCTGGCTAACAATAAAACCCAAAAATTTCCCTGATCGAACACCGAAGGTGCATTTATTTGGATTTAAGCGGAGACGATACTTCCTCAAACACTGAAACAACTTCAACAAATCTTCTACATGTCCTTCTTCATTATGGGATTTGGCAATCATATCATCAACATATACTTCGATTTCCTTGTGCATCAGATCATGGAATAGGGTTGTCATAGCCCTCTGGTACGTTGCACCTGCGTTCTTCAACCCGAAGGGCATCACTATGTAACAGAATGTTCCCCAGGGTGTGATAAACATTGTTTTTTCCATGTCCTCCGGAGCCATTCTTATTTGATTATACCCGGAAAATCTGTCCATGAACGAGAATACTTTGAATTTTGTTATGCTATCCACTAACATATCAATGTGTGGCAATGGAAAATAATCTTTTGGACTAGCTTTATTTAGATCTCTATAATCTACGGACATGCAGACTTTTCTGTCTTTTTCGGTACTGGGACAATATTGGAAATCCATTGAGGATACACTGACATCATAAGAAAACCAGCATTAATCTTCTTTAGAACCTCCTCTTTGATTTTCACTGCCATATCTTGGTGAGTTCTTCTCAACTTTTGTTTAATTGGTGGATACTCTGGCTTCAACGGCAAATGATGCTCTACAATATTTGTATCTAGACCAGGCATATCTTGGTAATACCAAGAAAAAATATCCACAATATCTCAATCAACCTGCTCTTCACATCAGGATGCAACAATGCTCCAATCTTGACTTCCTTCGGATCTTCATCTGAACCCAAATTAATCACTTCCAATGGTTCTTTATATGGCTGAATGATATTTTCCTCGTGCTCAAGAATCCATGAGACCTCTTATGGAATCTCATCGTAATCTTCTTCTTCATCCCCACACACAGGACAATCAAAGTTGCGAGAGGGTGCAGGGTCATTGTATTTAACAGGTTTTTTAATTAATCTGCACATATGATTTATGATTGCTTTTAGAAACTGACACATATAACAAGTGATCATGCAGATTGAATTTCAGTTATTATTTATTTTGAAGGTTTTTTTTATTACCATTTTCCGAGAAAAAACAGAAAATAAAGACACAATTTGGGAAACAAAGACAACTTTTATTATTGATTTTAAAAATCAAAGCCAACAGATAAGCCCATACAATATTAATACTTTCACCTTGGGCAGAGTGAAAGCTTTTCAAAAATATTAACAAAACAAGTTACTTTGAAACATGTATGCAAGAAGGAACATCAATGGTGATCCAGTTCTGGACCCTAACTCCGTGCGTCACATAATTCAGCCTTTCCTACTCTGCTTCATCTTCCACAATGGCATTGATCCTAGAAACAGTTGGATGAAGATAACCCCCGCTACAGAAGATGTCTTGATACTTGCTTGTAGCATACTTTGCCTTCATGCCCTTACCTTTGTCATTCTTCAAAGAGAACCCCAAGCCAGCCATGTTCTTGTTCACAGGTGGATCCATAATCCATCCCCACACTTCATTATGACCCTTACGTACAACCTGCTGCGCATCCTTAAGTGAAACCATAGAATTCTAATTTCCTCTTATATTGTCAATGGATAAGGCTTGGAACTGGGTTCCAACAGCAGCTTCATCCGCCTCCACAATGCTGAAAGAGGACAAATAAGATTTCAATAATGCTTGTTCCCCATTTATGATCACTACTTTCCCTTCATGTACAAACTTCAGTTTCTGGTGTAAAGTTGAAGTGACAACTCCTGCCTCATGAATCCACGGCCGTCCCAACAAACATCTATAAGCGGGAACAATGTCCATGACCTAGAAAGTAATCTGAAACAAATGTGGTCCTATATGAATAGGCAAGTCCGCTTCACCAATAACAGATTTCCTTGACCCATCAAACGCTTTCACAATGATGCCACTCGGGCGCATAGGTTTTCCTTGATATTTCAACTTCATAAGTGTACTCCTCGGTATAACATTCAATGCAGATCCATTATCAATCAGCGCATTGGATAGTGAATCATTCTTGCAGTTCATAGAGATGTGGAGGGCCAAGTTGTGATTCCTTCCTTCATCTGGTAATTCATCATCGCAGAAACTCAAGTTATTACATGACGTAATGTTCCCTATTACACTGCTGAATTGGTCTATTGGCATATCTGTTTCCACAAAAGCTTGGTCCAATACCCTCATCAAGGATTCTCTGTGAGCAGAAGAGTTCATCAATAAAGCTAAGATATATATTTTTGAAGGAGTCTACAGTAGCTGGTCTACAATTCTATAGTCGCTCATCTTGATTATCTTCAAAATATCATCCATTTCTTTCTCTAATGCAGCCCCACTAGTCTCACCCGTAGCCTTCTTGGGTTCAACATTCTCAACTATTTTCTTTCCATCACTAACATCTCTTCGAACAACTTGTGCAAACACACGACCACTGCGGGTTACCCTACTATTTTCAGCAATATTCCCAACATCAGGCATTGGCTAGATGGGAACTTCCACTCCATCCTCTAAGATTGTAGTGTTGTATTTATGAGGCACAGCCTTATCTGACTTGTAGGGGATAGGACCCGGTAAACTAATCACCAATGGGGTAACAACTGGCTTGCTATAATACTCAACTTCAAGATGGGTGGGTGCCCCAAAACAAGGTACAATGACGTTTACCCCTTCTTCAACATAATCAGTCATTATTGAGTCATTTCTGGAAAACAAATTCTCATCTGAAGAGAAATACACATCTGTAGAGACATACTCTTCATCCGACTCTTCTTCCATTAAACAAACCTCAACCATATCAACTTCATGGTAATCATCCCTTTGACTTATAACCTTTATAATTCTGTTATCTAACAACGACTGAACACCCTTCTTTACGATTGAACATCCTCGGGAATTTGGAAGCAAACTCGGCAAGATCCATATTGGTGTTCCACCTGACCAGCCATATGGCAGAAGGTAGCATGCAATTGCACAAGGTCTTCATTCATATACTTTACACCAAAAATTCTGAATTCTCCAAGACATACAGAAACCATATTCACCTCCTCTTCATACTCTGCCCTAGGCCTGATTATGTGGATTAGGCCCTCATCCCTCATCTCTTGTAAACCAGCCTTTATCTTATCGCAACCTTGTATATCTATACTGCAAATAGCACAACCGGAATGGTCATGCGTATAGTAGCTAAATTCACAAAGGTCTGCATGCATTTTCACCAAATCTCCTCTAACCAGATTAATATCAAAAATTTGGAAGTCGCCTGGACAACCGGCCACCATATTCACAACATTTACTTCCCCATGCTTGGGTAGAGGATTGTCTTTCACATTAGGTCTCACATCCTTGAAAGATAGAACACCAGACTTCACCAACTTCTGCACCTCAGTCTTCAAAGGATAAAAATTCTCAATATTATTCCCTGGTGCTCCCTGATGAAAAGCACATGTTTGATCTGCTTTGTAGTTCCAAGGCAATGGTGATGGTATGACGGGAGGTGGTCGGGTCTGAACCAGCTTCTTCTGAATCAATGCCGGTAGTAACTCTGTATAGCTCATAGGAATAGGGTCATAACTCTCCCTTCTCTGATTATACCATTGATTCCCTTGTTGGGATGGTCTTTGATAAGAAACAGTAGTTGGAGCTGCACCCACAACTGGAATAACTGAGGCGGCCTGCTGATGATGTTGATAATTCCTTCTAGGAGTATTAACCCTCCTCTCTTGCATAACAACATTTGCATCCCCTTCCTTCTTCTTGGTAAACCCATAAGATGGTTTCTTCACACCTCCAGAACTTTCACTCTTTGTTAAGCGGCCCTCTCTGACAGCCTCTTCTAAGCGGATACCCATTCCTACCATTTCAATAAAATCATTTGGCACACTTGCCCCATCCTTTCGTAGTAGAAAGCACCCAGCATTTTCAATAAAATCTTAGTCATCTCCTTCTCTTCCATGGGAGGAATCACTTGGGCGGCTATCACGTCATCTCTGTGCATACTCTTTGAATGATTCCATGTCTTTCTGAACTATGGCCCTGAGTTGATCACGATCAGGCGCCATGTCCACATTGTACTTGTATTGTTTGATGAATGCTTCTCCCAAATCATTGAAAGTATGGATATTGGCATTGTCCAAACTCATATACCACTTTAGCGCAACACCGATCAAACTATCTTGAAAAAAGTGAATCAGCAGACGCTGATCATCAGTATGGGTAGACATCCTCCTCGCGTACATCACCAGATGAGCACGAGGGCAAGTGTTTCCCTTGTACTTCTCAAACTCCGGGACCTTAAACTTAGAAGGTATCTTAACATTCAGGACCAAGCATAGCTCATTCACATTCTGCCCAAATAGCTCTTTTCCCCTAAGGGTCTTCATCTCTCTTTGCATCTTGTCGAACTGCTCTTTAAATTTATCCATTATGTCATAAATACCTAAGTCTTCACTCGGTGGAGGGAAAGGACGACACACATTATCATTCACAAACGAAATAATATTCACCAACGGAGGCGCAGCAGGAGCAGCATGCACCGCAGGAGGTGTCGGAGTAACAATAGTCTAAACAACCGGAGTATCTTGAGGACCAATATTGAAACCTTCAGGTGTAAAATTCTCTGGCATTCCCTATGGTAACCTTGAGGCATGTGATTCTGAACAGTAGCTGGAGTAGCAGATACGGGAACACTTTGAGCTTCAGTAGTTGCCCTTGTTGGTTGAGGTTGGACACTTGGTGGCTAATTTTGAGCAGCCACTAGAGCTTCCATCAGAGTAGTCATATTGGCCATGCCGGCCTTCAAAGCATAAACCTCCTCGCGCAGCTCGCGATTCTCTTGTTCTAGGTTGTCCATCTTCTTTTTGAGATTAGCCCGAGTGTTGTAGTGGTGAGTCAGCTTGTTGAACGAAGTAAAGAAGCTTGGTAAGACACCTGGATATGCATAACAAATGTAAGAAATATGTATAATATGATGCATGATATGAAATGCACATGATTTTATTTAATATTTCAAGGGATTTAAAATTTGTGGACATATTGCAAATATCAAAGTAATAACGCATTTGTAATACTGAAAAATTTTATTATAACAATTCCAAAATGGATTACAAGTTTCAGTGATCCCAAGTACAAGATGAAATAAAAACCTATAACCCTGAGAAGTAAAACTGATAGAGATCACTCTATACGCTGGGGCTTCCCTGTGAGCCTGGAAATCTGAGCCTCCAACCTCTGGTTTCTTCTGCATGTCTGATGGCAACCTCCTTCCAATCACCTGAATCAGGAAGTGAGTGATCATCATCTAATTGAGGCTTAGGAGAAAATAAATCCCCTTGCCTCTCCATAGTATTTACCACTCGACTGTCAAGGATCTCAATCAAGTCCTCTTTCTCCTTCAAGTCTGCTCTATAGGAAATCTCTAAAGTTTGGCACTTACTCTTCCAAGCGTCCTTTTCCTGTTGCATCCTGACCAAAGCGAGCTGCAGCTCTTCTAGATCATCTAATAAGGGAGGAGTGGTCTTTACAAATAGATCAGGCATAGGCGTTTCCCGGGAATACGGCATCTTCAACTGAATAGCTCTCATTCAGACCCACTAAAGATATGGCTTGAAAGAAACAGCACCCCTAGGTCCCAAATCCTTCCTACTCTTCTTATGAATGTGACGCCAGGCCTTCGCAATCTGCTCCCTAGCTTCCCTATGGTCTTCTCCATCCTTTAAAAAGAAACTACTCAAATGAATACTATTTGGTTTATCCCTCATCGGATAGCCAAGTTGTCGTCGTACAAGAACAGGTTTATAGTTAATTCCTCCCTTTGTACCAAGAAGAGGTACATTGGGGAAACTACCACAACTGTCAATAATCTTTATATCCTGGTGTGATACGGTGGCAGAACCGAATGTTAATATTGGTTTGCATTTCGTATTCACAAATGTCGTGGTAAGCAAGAGTCGCCACCGAATTTTATTTCATCCAACAAGGGAAAAGGAAAAAGAACAGAAAAAACCTTTTTCGAGATGTTTCTTAGTACGGGGATAGATTATAGAAAGGGAAGGTGTTAGCACCCTTTCTATCCATGGTTTTCCATGGGATCTTAGGTACTTTCTCATATTTCAAATTGCTTGTGTGTGCTTGTTTTGAAAAGTTTTACTTCGTGATAATCCTTGTATCGGTCCTCAAGAGTGTGACAAAGTTGTTTTGAAATTTGTTTTGAAAAGTGTTTGTAAAATTTGTTTGTTTGAGCAAGTACCTAGGAACTAATCTACCTACTCAAAAAAATTCTGTTCGTTTTCCTTTAAACAACGCTATCCTATTATTAAGGAATAGGTAGCACCGTCGTTGAAGTTTCAAGGGACGTTCAAAGGGACAAGTACGATCACAAAAGAAATGTTAGGAAATTTTAGTAATCATCCTAAAGCCTTAAAGATCTATTTCTGAGGCAACATCTGAATGGGTCATTTTAGATCTTTTGGGACTAGAGGACGACCACTAACATTCTCTATACTTCATGACCGTTTACCGAAGGCATTTGGAATGGAGTAAACCCTAGGAGTGAGCATGTGCAAGTGTTTTTTTTTTCAGTTTACTTATATTTGCACATTTAGGGTTTTCTACTGTATTAATTGCAATTTGTCTTTCCATACAATCCTATTAACATACATCTAACAGCTTATAGTTTGCGGAAATTAAAATGCGAGAAATTAAAGTCTTAGCTATTACAAGGCTTTCGCAGATACATAATTATTTTGACTGTAAATAAAGATGCGGAAATTTAAAACTCTAATTACTATTACAAACCCGGAGCAGTTACAATAATAGAAAAAGGAATTAAAGGCGCGCGACGAATTAAATGCGAGAAATAATTAGAAAACCTAAAAATCTAATTGAAAAAAATATTTAGGTTATTTTTTGAGAAGAAATTAGGCTATGTACAAATTTAACCTTAATTCTAATTATTTTAAATTATGAAGAAAAAAAAGAATTAAATTACCCTAAATTAAATTAACCTAATTAATTAAGGAAATAAAATATTTTTATGAAAATATTTGATATTTTCTTAATGTTTTTTTGATTTTTTGATTTAATGGAAAAATGATTTTTGATGTTTTTTTTAATGAAAATAATTAAGGAAATAATAAAAAGGAATTAAAATAGGAAAAGAAAAGAATTGGGCCTGTTTAAGCAATCCAGGGGGGGTATGATGCTGAATTTGTCAAGGCCCATTATGGTTGAGCCCATTCCCAACGCCTGATTCAATATTGCCATGCCTGGAGAATGTACCATGGTCTTCCCTTAACTGAGCATTAGATCTGGGTTGGTAATGATCCATTGGCTGGATGTTGAGACTACATGGTAGGCGCTTGGAACGTGTACACATAGAATCTGCAAATGAATGTTAAGAAAATAAAGAAAACGCAGGGACCTGGGGTCGAACCCAGGTCCTCTCCATTATCCAACGCGCGCTTCACCACTGGGCTATATTGTTCAGATGTCAATATAATAAGACCAAATTGTAATATACAAAACAAAGTGGATAAACTGAATAAAATAAAATAAAAATACGCATGTGATTCAAACAAGCCAATGGTGTTGTGCCAAATCATCATCTTTTTCTCCTGTCCGTCGTCTTAGGTACCAGACTTATACCTACGGACATTTTCCGTAGCTATAAACCTGAAAGCTTCAAAAATTCACAAAACGTATGATAAATTAATTCTAGCTATACCAATCAACTCGTCTTGATCTCACGAGTACCATCGCACTATTTTATTTGTCCAATTTAACCTGTACAGAGAAACCCTAAAACGACTCCTTAAACCCTAGCAATGGCAATTAGCGAAACAGTCATCAAAACACAAAATTAATTGAACCAAAACATTACAAATGATGATACAAACACAATGCTATGCTTAAAAGTGGTTAATCATGCGTAAATTGTAAGATCAAAGTCAAACTTGTATGTGCAAACCGTGGGTTTACCAGGAGTGATTATGGGCTTGGGAAGGCTTGCAAACGATCGTATTAGCTTCAGGAGATGTCCAGGAAGCGATGGAAGCTTTGAATGTCCTTGAATCGTCCCCTAGGTTAGAAATCAGATCCATAATTTTTGTCCAATTTTTGAGTTTTCTTGGCTCTCTTGCACGACTTCAACCCTTGTCCTTTTGTATTGTTTGTGTTTAGTATATGTAGTAGGGCGAATTAGGGCAACAAAAACATATTGAATCTTTTTTAATCCTGGAAATTGGATGTGATTTTCTCCTTATATGATATATTTCCAAAACCACCATAATCATGCTATTTTTGCCTCAACTTTCCTTGATCTGATTTGATATGATTAGGCCAGCTTGATTAGATTTGATTATAATGAAAATCAGATCAAAAAATCCATCTTTTATATTTTTTGCCATTTATTTGATTTAATTTGACTTTTAAATAATAAAAATCAAAATAAAATAAATAAATAAAGCAAATAATATGTGGATGATGATTTGGGTCGTGGACCATGTACCCAACAAGATAAAATCCTAAAAGGCTAGGCCTATTTGACAAAAATGTAATTTTGAGCACATTTGACTTTTGACAATTTTCCAAAAATGGCCAACTTTGACATTGCATATCTCCTCCAATTTTGACCCTAGGAAGGTGTTCTTTGACTTTTTTATAAATCTTAGGATGTCCCCTAAACAAATTTGTTGGTTACATCTCAATTGGGTCTTCCATGTTCATGTAAGAAGCTTTGACCCAAAAGGTGTTTTTGTTGACTTTTCAAAAGGACCTATAATGTAGAAATTCATATCTTTTCATGAGTGCATTTTTTGAACTTGAGGTATGAATATGAGTTGTAGGAAATTGGATTCTATTCAAAATGAGCCTTGGAGGATAAATTTATGATAAAGTATGAGAATGTTATGCTTGGTCAAAGTTTTGTTGACTTTTCCTAAGAAACCCTAATTTAGCAACTTTTGAGTTTTGATGAATTAGGAGCATTCCTTGAGGAATCATTATCAACCTTTGATCAAATGATGAATATCACTTCAAAATATTGATGTTGACCAAAAATTTTGAAGTTTGACTGCATGTGGGCCACAGTTGACTTTTGACCTAATATAGTTGATTTTCAAGCATCTGAGCAGTTGATTGAGCAAAATTCTTGTGCAAGGCATAAAACTTGGAATGGATGATCTTGAGGATATATTAGGACTATGGAGAGCATATGAGGCCTTTGGAGCTCACCCATATTTATGAAAAGGGAAACCCTAGTTGGAGGTTCCTTGCTTTAGGAGAGGGTTTGTCTGGTCAACTCTTTGGTATCCTTGAGCAAGTTGAGGATCTCCATGAACATATGTTGAGTAAAATGGGAGGGAAAATTTTGGGGTACAACACCTGGTAAGCTCGATGATACCAATCAATATCCGAGTGAGTTAGTGCCATGATCTTAGGAGCCCAACGGGGTTCTTTCTTGACATCCCAAAAAGCATCAGACTGAGGCATATGAGAGATGAACCACTGGTACAACAGAGGCGTGCAACAAATAATCATCCCCCATGATAAGAATTTCTAAGATGAATAGAGTAATAAGAATCACCCAACAAGGTAGGAATTGGGTTTCCAATCATGAAGATCCTGATAGCATTAATGTCAACAAACTTGTCCACATTAGGAAATAAGAAAAACCCGTAAGCAAGTAGAGCAAGGATGGCCTCAAAAGCGACTGTACTCTTTATCCTAGAAAAGTAACAAGCTTTATCCAATAAGAACTAAGCTGGTAATCCTCTAATCCCTCCTTTAGTATTCATATGGGCTTCCACCTCAGACTTCCCCAGATGAATCAAAGCAGCAATCTCATGTAGTTTTGGCTCACCCTCCAAACCAGTAAAAGGAACACGATCGGTAACAGGTAAATCCAATAAGTAAGAATACTCCTCTAGTGTAGGCATCAACTGATAGTTGGGAAAAGTAAATCAATGATACATCGGATCATAGAACTGGACCAAGGTCGAGAGAATACCCTCCTTCATTTTCATCTTCATGAGAGGAATAATGGGTCCATACTTCTTCTGAAAGTCTGCATAACACTCGATCTCGGGAATTAGACTGATCAACTCATCTATCTTGGGATCCTTGAAACTGTAATTCCTGGTCTTTCTCTTTCCAGAATCCATGGTTAAAAAGTACTTGAGATATTCACAAATGGTCAACTTTTAAATCCCTTGAAATAAGATTTCTCCAAAAGATGCTTATGAGTGCATGGATGCATGATGCAGCAATCACACACAAGATCACACATATAGGGTTCATAGGTTCAACTTCACGAGCATGAGGTCGAAGTTACTACCCATAAGGTATTGGTCTAAAAGTTATCACCTACCGAACAAGGTTCTAGAGGTTCCCAGAGTCTACATCCTTCCTTCGGATATTACCAACTTCCCGATTAACTCAGTAATTAGTAATATTCTCAAGAAAAACTCGTCCGAGCATAGTATCGTGTGACAACTATTTCCGGATTACTCTGTTATAGATTCCGCACTACACCTAAAAGGCCAAGATGGGTTAGGTATTCTACGGTCCTCAGTTTCAGCAGGCTCCCAGGTCGAAAGCAGTATGTCTTCCCGATTACTCGGTAAACGATACTACAGTCAAAGGGGCCTCCACTGAGTGGGGGATCTCATGCCTCCTTTTTTTGGATTACTCCTTCAAAGTTAACATGACTATACTGCCCTTCCTATCTTAAAGTTTTCCCAAATCCGAGTATAGGACTTATAAATAATCACCAAGCACCCTGAAAACTAGGAAAATTCAGACAAACATATATACAACATATAACACAAAAGCAATAATAACACATATATAGATACAAAAAAAGATAGACTCAACCCACTTAGGGATGGACCAGCAAAAGGCCAAGCTGTCCCTAGTGAAGTCGCCATTTTTTTGTAGCGGTAGAAATGTTTAAGACTAAGCTATTGGATTGACTAGACTTATACAAATCAAAATAAAAAATCGCCACCGCACTTTATTGTTTCCAAAAGAATAGGAAAAGATCGAATAACCCAAAAAGAGGGGGAAAGATTCAAGGTAAGGGGGTTGGTTATGCAAAGGGAAGGTATTAGCACCATAAACATCTACGGTACTCCAAAAGAACCTCTTTGAAAAACCTGTATATTTTGACTATGAAATATGTTGTATAAAATAGATGGTGGAGGTGAGAAAAGAAATATATTTATTATTTTTGCACCTGTCGTGGTTGTGAATCTTTAGTGCCTACTGTGATATGGTGGGAGAACTGACTTGAGGTTTTGCGTTTGTTTTCGCAAATATTTCGGTTGAGCAAGAGTCGCCACCAACTTTTTATTTTATCCTAAGGAAAGGTTAAAAAGCACAGCAAAAACCTTTGAGATGTTTTCTTGGGTTCGGGGAGTAGATTATAGAAAGGGAAGGTATTAGCACCCTTTCTATCCATGGTTATCCATGGGCTCTTAGTTACTTGCTTAGATCAACTTGCCTTAATTTTCAATTGTTTGAAATGGTGCTTTGTGTGTGTGGGTTTGAAAATGTTTTAAAAAGAGGCCAATGTGGTGGTAACCTTTGTAATGATCCATGTTGGGATGTATACAAAGGTGTATATCTTTTGAAAAGGTTTTCAATGTTTTTTGAAAGTTGTTTTGAAAGTGTAGTGATGTGTGGTTTGAAAATAGGCAAGTGTTTTGTTTTGCAAGTTTGATTCAAGTAACTAAGAGGTTGTCTACTCCTAAATTTCTCAAAGATTTCTCCTATGTTTTTAACCCTTTTAACAATTTTGTTCCACCATTGCATTTGGTGGACAATCTTGTGTTAGGATGTGAAAGGGACGGGCGCGGGTCATCGTTTAGACCATAATTGCAATGGTGCCAAGTATCTTTGGGCAATTTTTCCTTGGAGGGACTTGATCATTTTTAGGCAACTTTCGAAAGCGTCAATAAGGGACTATGATCATTTGAATTGTTTTGCTTTGCCCAAAGAGACCTAACATGCAATATGGCCCATTATTGAAGGCAACAAGTGGAATACCCTAGGGGTGCAAGTGTGATTAGTGTTGTCCATTTTCATGCTTGTTTATCTTGAATTTAGGTCAAACTATTTTTGTTGTTTTTGATTCGCATACAAAACCCTAATTCTAACATGGCATAATTAGAAAGCTTTAAAGTGCGAAATATAAAGTTCCTAAGTTATTACAACACAATATATGGGAAGGGGGGTACAAATGTTCAAATGAGGGTATTTTGACAAGGAATTTAAACCTTACTATTACATCAAAATTGAATTATACAAATTATTTAATATACAATAATTAAATAAAAATGGAATAAATATGCAAGATGCAAAAAAAAATGTTTTTTATATGTATGAAAAAAGTGTTTTTTATATGTCAAATAAACAAAATAAAAAGTATTAATTTTTGGAGTTTTTATGTATTTAGGGCAAAACCCTAATTTTGTAAATAAAAGGTATTTATTATTTAATATATACAATTTTTATTAATTATGTACAAAAATAAAATAAAAATGAAGTATATTTGTAAAAAAATAATTTTTGAGATCAAATATTAATAAAAAAATAAAAATGTATTACTTTTATATTCTTTCCTAAATATACTAATAAATATATAAGTATTTATATTATTTCCTAAATATATTATATATACAAAAATAAACTATTTAATATTTATTAAAAAAAAAGTATATTTTATGTAAAATGTTTTCAAGAGGTAATATAAAATAAAATCAGAAAATAAACATGTTTGCATTATTTTTTAGTATTTTGAATAAGAGTACATCTATATATTTATTTATGTACAAATACCCATTTAAACAAATAAATGCCTAATAAATACAAAAATGGTTTAAAAAATAATTTTTATATTTTTGATATTATGAGAAAAAATAAATAAGTCAGAACAAAAAAGAAAAGGTCAAAAATCATAAGAATAAGCATAATGGGCCAAGGGGGTGCAAAAGTAGAAATGAGGTGCAAATAGGAAAAACAATCAAGCCCAGCCCAGAAGGGTTGTCTTCAACCTCCAGACTGTTTGAACATGAACAAAAACGCGCGTTTTCTATCTCCAGATTCCTGGACTTTCAAGCAAAACTCACAACATGAAAAATGTAGAGCATTAAAAGACGAATCCAGACATATAAAGAACTTGACTTAACTCTCTAAGATGAGAGAGAATTTCTCCATCCCTAATTCTTGACCTAAGTTTCCATCAATGTTCAGACCTTAAATTCTCATAGCACATGCAAAATAAATGGAAAGTAAAGATATGTACAGCTTCAGGGGCATGAGTAGAACATTTTTCATTCACAAACCTAGAGCTAACAATGCCTGGATAGGGAGATAGAAGTCCATGAACTTACCTGTTCAGCTTGAATCGTATCTGGCAATGGAGGTACTTTCAGTGCAAGGTGATGATTGGAATAGCTTGCTTGAAGTTCAGGGATGCTTCTCCAACCTTTAGTTTGCTTTGGAACTAGCTGAATCGAGCTATAGAACTCCACCTGCAAAACAGAAAAATGAAAATGGTGATGTTGGTTAGAGGTGTTACAATCTGCTTCCAATGCTTTGGACAGTTTGTATGGATGGTAGGGAAAGTGTTTGAAGTGGTTTGGATGGAAGTGCACGATGGAAATGAGTTGTGGGAATCCAACTGCAGCCTAAGCCCTATTTTTGCAGTTTTATGGTGATTCTGTGTTTGAGAGGGTGTTGGAGATGGTTGGCTCGTGTTCTAGCTCAGTTAGGATGTATGGAATTTGTTTGCAATCTTTTCTTAAGCTTGCCTTGACAGGAATGTGAAGTTCTGTTTGTTATGCCAAGTTACTTCTAACTTAAGCAAGAAATGGCAAGTTGGTGTTTTAGGCTTGTACAGGCCCCTCTAGCATGCTGCATAATCTCTCCTTGATCAGTGGGATTAGTCTAATAACTTGTGCCTCAGAGATTTTCTTTGTACCTTCTTGATTTACAAATTGACATAAAGCACTTCTTTTCAAAAATGGCAAAAATGCTTTAACTAAAAATGGCTTAATCTTGCATATAATGTTTGAACACACAAAATAAGGTCTTGGCACAAGGGATATGCATTAAATTATTGAGTGCAAATGAGATATAAGACCTGTAATCAAAGAATGCAAGCTGATTTCAAAATGACCTAGATGTATGAACATGTAACTTGGCCATAAACAAAGTGACTTTTTCCCAACTTGCCAAATTCGATTCTCCCTAACGATGAGGTTGTTTGATGAGTTCTTGGACACTTTGGAAAGCTTGGAATATGTACTACAATCCATCTTTGAAATTCCAAGTGGAAGTATGTGAAAAATGGTCTTGAAGTTAGGCAAAAATCCTGCCTAAAATAGGTCAAATTTCTCTAAGTTAAGAATGGTTTGGTACCCTTGTTCCAAAAATTGTAACTTGAGCTACAAGCTTCTTTTGAGGAAACTTTGTGAATTAAAGTTGTAGATTTTGCAATGGACTACAACTTTCATGTTTTGACTTTTCCTTGAATCCAAATGAATCTTGGTGAGAAAGTGGGACAAAGTTAGGAAAAAATTAGGGTTTTTCATAACTTAGAAAAATTCTAAGTTATGAAAAATCTTCATTTGAAACCCTAATTTGCAATTCTTGATTTCTTGATGAACAAGTTTCATGATTTGGCATGTTTTGATGAAAAATGAATCTTGACACTTGATTTTGACCAAAAAGTCAAAGTTTGACTTTTCAGTATACAGTCAAAATTGATCAATTGACTGGGAAGTTCAACTGTCAATCTTGTGCAATTGGGATCTTTTGGACTTGTTGAGTATGTCAAGACAATTCCATGGGGTCCTTGAGTCCATATGTGAGCTTGGTTTGCCATTGGCTAGGTCAAACAGTCAAAAATTTCCTTTGTGCAGTCAAAACCCTAAAAATGACCATTTTGCCCTTTTGGTGATCTGATCAAATTTCTTGTGGAATTGTGATCCAAACTTGATAAAATGGTCCATATGAGTTCATAATGTTGATGTGGGTCAATTTTCATGATATTTGACTGTCAATTGGCCACATTTGACTTTTTCCCCAATACAGTTGATTTCTAGGTCAACTGTCCAATTGACTGGGCAAAATTTGGAATCAAGACTTAAAACTTGGTATGGATAAACTTGGGAGTCCAACATGAAGCATGAAAGTCATCTTAGGCATTTTAGGTCAAAATATCTTTGTGCAAACACAAACCCTAATTTGGGTCAACAGTGCAAGGAGAAGTCTTGAGTAGAGGAAACCCTAACTGGACCTTGAGCTCCAAGGGTCTTGTGATGAGAAAATGTTGAGAAAATGGGAGGGCAAATTTTGGGGTACAACAGTTTCCCCTGTTCAATCTTCTTGAACCTGAAGAGTTAGATTGGCAAGTTTGCCTTTCGTGACTCGAGGGTAAAAGGAGATTGGACACTAGAGTGCCCTGAAATTTGCACTCGCATGTTGGAGTATCAGCAATGTGATGTCGGGAATGGGCTTATAGATGCCATTTGGAGAGATGGTGGATAGGGAGATGGGCTTATAGATGCCATCTGAAGTGTTGATCGCATAAGAGATTCCTTAGCGAGAACTTGCGTATTTTAAGAAAGATAGATGTTTTCCTGGCTTGTTACAGGTGTTGATCTTCGATCTCTTCATGCAGATATGCCCTGGCTTGATACAGGTATCGAATCTGGAATTAGTTGTCAGCAGATATGCCATGGCTGGATACAGGAATCGAATCTTCAAACTCTTCAGATTGCCCTGGCTAGATACAGGAATCGAATCTGGAAATAGTCATCAACAGATATGCCCTGGCTAGATACAGGAATCGAATCTGGAAATAGTCGTCAACAGATATGCCCTGGCTGGATACAGGAATCGAATCTGGAAATAGTCGTCTACAAATATGCCCTGGCTGGATACAGGAATCGAATCTGGAAATAGTCGTCTACAAATATGCCCTGGCTGGATACAGGAATCGAATCTGGAAATAGTCATCAACAGATATGCCCTGGCTGGATACAGGAAACGAATTTGGAAATAGTCGTCTACAGATATGCCCTGGCTGGATACAGGAATCGAATCTGGAAATAGTCGTCAACAGATATGCCCTGGCTGGATACAGGAATTGAATCTGGAAATAGTCGTCTACAGATATGCCCTGGCTGGATACAAGAATCGAATATGGAAATAGTCGTCTACAGATATGCCCTGGCTGGATACAGGAATCGAATCTGGAAATAGTCGTCTACAGATATGCCCTGGCTGGATACAGGAATCGAATCTGGAAATAGTCGTCTACAGATATGCCCTGGCTGGATACAGGAATCGAATCTGGAAATAGTCATCTACATATATGCCCTGGATGGATACAGGAATCGAATCTGGAAATAGTCGTCAACAGATATGCACTGGCTGGATACAGGAATCGGATCTTCAAACTCTTCATATGTGCCTTGGCTAGATACAGGAATCGAATCTGGAAACTGATCACTCACAGATGTGCCTTGGCTAGATACAGGACTCGAATCTGGAATTATGACAATTGAAAGTAGTTGTCTCTTGGGTTGTCTTTTCCCTGAAAAGGCAAAACATCAGTTGCATGCAATGTCATGATGTATGAAATGCATGATGTCATGATGTTCAACATGAGATAGTGTTGTATTCACTTTATCATGTATGTAAACAAGATGTATGAAATATGAAATGTTTATGAATGCATTTTCGTCTAGGAAGATAAATCCTTGGCGACCGGCCGAGGAATTAAATCCTGGGCCGACGTTGAAGAGTAGAGCTCTTTGCTTCCGCTGGGGATGATGGTTGCAAGAATACACCGGTAGGAGAAGATGACTCTGTTGGGGAATAAACTTGTTGGAGAGATTACTCTGAGGGGAAATACTCTGTGGGAAGAGATACTTCGCTGAAGTTTGATGAGAGCTCCGCTGAGGGTCTCAATGATGGACTCCGCTGGGGATAACAATGTTAAACTCCGCTGGGGATTGAAAGAACTTCGCCGAGGGCGATCTTCTGTGGCAATTAGCTGAGGATAACCCAGTTATAAGCCCTTGTGAGGAATAACTTTGAATAAAGCTCGAGCGAGACGTCCGTACTCTACAGGGGACGAGCTTCCAGAATCTACTGGGGATAAGCTTCAAGACCTGCTGGGGATATGAATTCCACTTTCCTGGGGAAACCTTCAGACTGTACTGGTAAATGGTTCCATTGGGGTGTCTGTCTTCCACCGGGGAACAATCTTAGATCAAGACTGTCGGGGATGCTTGCTGATGAATTCCTATACTCCGCTGGGGAATGTTGATATCTTCTGGGGCTACCCAACTTCCTTTAGGCTGACCATAGACTAACTCTTCTGGAGGAGAGTATTGCTGACTTGCTAGGGGAACAGGGTGTCTATTGTAGGGTTGATGATAGACTAAATCTTCCCTGGGAGGGTATTGCTGATTCTTGTCTTACTCTGTGGGGAGTTGAGATAACTTGGTCACATTCTTCAGTTGAATCTACCTTGGTACCCTGGTGGACAAAGCAACTAGACTACCTGGACAATTCTACATTGCCCTTACTTCTGATGTCACCTGTAATTAGTCTTTTGTTTCATATGCCAGTGTTTATGAATTAGAAATTTAATGTCAAATGCATATATCAAAAATGAACATTGGACGTTCTTCGCAAGACAAAACAGAAAAAAGGAAAAACAATTGGCAATTTGTTTGGAAAAGTGAACTTGTATTGATTTTGAAATTTGCCTGTAAATAGGCGTTTTTTGTACAAGAGGCCGACGTCCTAGTAAGAGAACGCCGCCGAATAACATAAAGTTTATACAATTTTGAAAAGGAAACAAAACAGCTATGTGCACAATATTCCCATTGGGTTCCAACTCTGCTATCGCCTTTATGTCTTCAAGCGTCTCATCACTTTGCTGCTTAGTTGAAGATGAAGCTGATTGATCGATGCCAAAGTCTGAGCCAGATAGTTGATGCCGAATTCTGGATGCAAGGTGATCCAATGAGACATAGTGTTACGCTTTATCCCTAACTTTTGCCTGGACCGCCCTTTCGGGTTTTCAGTCCACCGGGATACCCATTTTTGCCCAAGCCGCCTTTTCAGGTTTTCGACTTGCCGGGTATACAGATTTTTTCATTTCATCCCTTATTTTTGCCCGAGACCTTTTGGTTCGCCGGGAAGCCCTTATTTTTGCCTAGGTATGTCAACCTAGCGGGTCTTTTATTCATGCGTAGTATCTTTTTACTATGTTTGCATTGGCGGGGTGAGGAAGGTCGTCACCATCCATGGTGGTCAGAATCATGGCTCCTCCTGAGAACACATGTTTAACCACAAATGGCCCTTCGTACGTAGGGGTCCATTTGCCCCGGGGATCACTTTGAGGAAGGATGATGCGTTTGATTACCAGGTCCCCAACTTGATACTCTTGTGGTTTGACTTTCTTGTTAAATGCCCTGATCATCCGTTTTTGATACGTCTGACCATGACAGATAGCAGTGAGTCTCTTTTCGTCAATTAGGTTTAATTGATCAAGTCGAGTCTGAATCCAGTCATCTTCACTCAAGTCTGCATCCTTCATTATTCGGAGAGAGGGTATCTGGACTTCAATCGGCAAGACTGCCTCCATGCCATAGACCAAGGGAAAAGGAGTTGCCCTGGTTGACGTCCTTGCTGAGGTACGGTACCCATGAAGAGCAAATGGTAACATTTCGTGCCAATCTTTGTAGGTCACCGTCATCTTCTGCACAATCTTCTTGATGTTTTTGTTTGCCGCTTCGACAGCTCCATTCATCTTCGGCCGGTAAGGAGAAGAGTTATGGTGTTGTATCTTGAATTGCTCGCAGAGCTCAGTGATCATCTTGTTGTTAAGATTGGTACCATTGTCCATAATGATCCTTTCCGGGACACCGTACCGACAGATCAGGTTATGCCGAATGAAACGTGCCACGACGCTCTTGGTTACTGTGGCGTAGGAAGCCGCCTCAACCCACTTCGTGAAGTAATCAATCGCTACCAAGATGAAGCGATGCCCGTTGGACGTCGTCGGTCGGATCTCGCCGATCATATCAATGCCCCACATTGCAAAAGGCCAAGGTGCCGTCAGGACGTTTAGAGAAACCAGAGGGATGTGCACCTTATCAGCATAGATCTGGCATTTATGACAAGTTCGTGAATATTGGTAACAGTCGGCTTCCATTGTGGACCAGAAATATCCTGCCCCGAAGGATTTTCTTTGCCATGGTGTGTCCACTGGAATGTGTTCCGAATGTACCTTCATATAGTTCTACCATGATCTTCTCCGCTTCAGTCTTATCCACACAACGCAGTAGAGTTAAATCATGATTTCATTTGTAAAGAATACCGTTACTGAGGAAGAATTTTGCCGCAAACCATCTCATGAACTTCTTGTCATTTACCGATGCGCCTTCGGGGTACTCTTGAGCTTCCAAATATCTCTTCACCTCATGATACCAGGGTTTCTCGATTACCTCTTCGGCCTCAAGATCGCAGCAGTATGCAGGTTCGTCCAACTTCCAGATAATGATCCGGGGGGCCTCGTTGTCCCATTTGACTTTGAACATTGAAGACATCATAGCTAGTGCATCCGCTAACTGATTCTCATCTCTTGGGAAGTGTTCAAAATTTATCTCTTCAAAGTGGGGAAGCAAAGTCAGCACATACTCCTTGTAAGGAATAAGATTTGGGTGTTTCGTATCCCACTCGCCTTTAATTTGATTGACTATGAGAGCGAAATCTCCGAAGACACTCAGAAACTTGATCCTTAAGTCGATTGCAGCTTGAAGACCCATGATACATGCCTCATATTCTGCCATGTTGTTGGTGCAGTTGAAACACATTCGGGCGGTGAGTGGAGTATGAGTACCTTTAAGGGATATGATCACAGCGCCGATGCCGTTACCCAAAGCGTTTGAGGCTCCGTCAAAATGCATAGACCATCGGGATCCTTCCTCAGGTCCTTCATCTGGTCCAGGTACTTCACAATCAGTTACTACCATGATATCTTCGTCCGGAAATTCAAAGTTCAATGATTGGTAATCATCCACAGGTTGGTGTGCCAAATGGTCTGCCAATACACTTCCTTTGATTGCTTTTTGAGTTGTGTATTGGATGTCATATTCCGTCAAGATCATTTGCCATCTTGCTATTCTTCCAGACAGAGCAGGCTTTTCGAATATGTACTTGATTGGATCCATCTTTGAAATCAACAGAGTAGTGTGAGTCAGCATATATTGTCTCAGCCGGCGAGCAGCCCATACCAGAGCGCAGCAAGTTTTCTCGAGCAGTGAGTACCGAGTCTCACAGTCGGTAAACTTTTTTCTCAGGTAATAAATAGCGTGCTCTTTTCGGCCAGACTCGTCATGCTGCCCCAGCACACACCCCATTGAGTTGTCAAGTACTGTCAGGTATAGTATCAGGGGTCTCCCTTCTACTGGAGGCATAAGAATGGGTGGCTCTTGGAGATACTCTTTTATTTTTTCGAAAGCGGCCTGACATTCATCGTTCCAACGTACTACTTGATCTTTCTTCAGCAGTTTCAAGATTGGCTCACAGGTAGCAGTTAGATGTGAGATGAATCGGGCAATGTAATTCAGTCGTCCCAGAAAGCCTCTGACTTCTTTCTCTGTCTTGGGAGTCGGCATCTCTTGTATGGATTTCACCTTGGCAGGGTCCACCTGAGTATCTTTATCGCTTACAATGAAACCTAGTAATTTTCCAGACCTCACCCCAAAGGTGCATTTGTTTGGGTTCAACCTCAGCTTGTACAACTTCAGTCGGTCAAACAGCTTCCGCAGATGGTCAAGGTGTTCCTCCTCAGTTTGGGACCTTGCAATCATATCATCGACGTACACTTCAATCTCATGGTGGATCATATCATGAAATAAAGCAACCATGGCACGTTGGTAGGTTGCCCCAGCATTTTTCAACCCGAATGGCATGACCTTGTAGCAGAAGGTGCCCCACTGAGTCACAAAGGTAGTCTTTTCCATATCTTCAGGAGCCATCTTGATCTGATTATACCCTGAAAAACCATCCATGAAGGAGAACACCTTGTGTTGAGCAGTATTGTCAACAAGAACGTCGATGTGAGGTAGGGGAAGTCATCCTTGGGGCTTGCCATGTTTAGATCCCTGTAATCGACACACATTCTGACCTTACCATCCTTCTTCGGCACTGGCACCACGTTGGCAACCCACTGAGGGTAAGAAGTCACTGCTAGAAACCCGGCATCGAATTGCTTCATAACCTCAGCTTTGATCTTTTCGGAAATCTCTGGACGCATACGGCGGACCTTTTACTTTATCGGAGGGCAGTCTTCCTTGGTAGGCAGGTGATGAACCACAATGTCGGCATCCAAACCAGGCATGTATTCGTAAGACCAAGCAAAGATCTCCATGTAATCATGTAACATCTGGATCAATCGTTGCTTCACGCTGAGCTCTAGATTGGCACCAATCTTGACTTCTTTTCTATCTGTCTCAGTACCCAGGTTCACTGTTTCCACCGGCTCTTCATGCGGCTGAATGGCCCTCTCTTCCTGGAGTAGCAGTCTTGCGAGTTCACCAGGCACTTCGCAATCATCTTCACCTTCGTCTTCGGCCAAGTTGATCGGATTTTCGAAGTCATAACTGGCGGTAGCAGAGCCGTTACCAGTGAGATCCAGAGTGGATTGGAACCTGTATAAGTGAGTGTGTGTAAATATAGTTGTTTTGCAATATATAACACAGAAAGAAAAAGAGCACAAGATTTGAAATGCAACAAACGTCCAATGTTTTGATTAATGATATATAGAAATGTCATACAAAAAGCCCTCACAAATGGAGCCACGGTGCCCCGGGTAGGACACCGAGCCAATAAAAGTTTCAACATATTGTTTGTTACAAATTGAAAATCAAAAGAGTTTATTACTGCGTGATAAATGTAATAGGTGTAAAATCTTTGGCCGTCCAGTTGCTTGGTCCGTTGTTGGTTGTTGGATAGATCCAACCGTCAAATTCTGCTTCCTCTACGTCCTCCTCGATAGCATTCACCCTTGGGTTGGTGATGAACACCGGAGCCTTTCTGATCCTTTCTTTGCGAACAGCCCTCTGAGCCTCTGCAGTGAAGCCCAACCCAAATTTTTCGGTCTTTTGAGTGAAGTCAGGAAGCTGACCCCAGTTTGCACGCTTGCCTTTCTCGATTACAGCCCGGGCATCCTTCAAGGAAGCCATCTTCAAAGGAAAGTCTTCTTCAACCACTGTCTCAGCTGACGCCAACGTTGGGGGAACCTCCTCAAAATGTTGAAAGGGGGTTTCAATAAACTCCCCGTCCATCTCGATATACCGGAACAAATTCAAGTGACTAACCATGTATTCCTCCTCACCCTGCACAGTAACAATTTTCCCTTTGACAGGGTATTTGAGCTTTTGGTGTAGAGTGGATGTTACCTCCCCAGCCTTGTGAATCCAGGGTCGACCCAGCAAACAGGAATAAGATGGACGAATATCCATTACGTAGAACGTTGAGTCGAAGACTTGGGAACCCACACGAATAGGAATGTCTACCTCACCGTGCACCATCCTCTTAGAACCGCGAAGGCTCTAACAATGATGTTACTAGGTTTCAATTCCAGACCCTCACAATCCAACCGATCTAAGGCCTTCTTGGGCAATACATTCAGGGAAGAACCGGTATCCACCAACACGTGTGCAAGAGTAGTGCCCCTGCATTCTATGGAAACATGCAGGGCATCATTGTGGTTTTTTCCCTTGGCGGTAAGGTCTGCATCCGAGAAACCCAAACCATTGTCAGTTATCAAATTAGCCACACAGTCAGTGAACTGATCTGCAGATGTCTCTTGCGGCACATGGGCCGTTTTCAGAAATGAAATCAGGGCCTTGGCATGGGCCTCTGAGCACAGCAGCAATGATAGCATAAAGATTTTGGAGGGGGTATGCCCCAGCTGTTCAACGACATTGAAGTCACTCTTTTTAATGATTTTAAGGATTTCCTCCATCTCTTGCTGGGAGGCTTCAACAGCGGTCTTTTTTGGTGCCTCCGTCCGGGCAGGCAAATCGGTAGCAACTTCTTTGCCCCGAGCATCAGAGGACTCAGCGGCAGTAGTAGACACAGGAACTTGATTTGGAACATGCACACTTGCGGGTGTGATGATAAGAGGTTTTCGGATAACTGGTGGTGCAATGTCAGGCAAGAAAAGCCTGCCACTGCGAGTAATCTTGGCGGGACCAGTGATTTACTGATACTGGTACCGGTGTTGAACTCCTGCTTCACTCCAAGCATATACACGTCTACCCCATAGTGCCATGGGACAGCCTTGTCAGATTCATAGGGGAGGGGCCCCGGAACAGTAATGGTAATGGGTGCAACAGACATAATTTGGACTGGCTTCCTCGGGGGAGCCTTGGTAGGATTGTTGAAAATTGTGACGACAGATACTTCTTCAGCGGAAACAAACGGAACAGCAGTTTTCTTGAACAGAATTTCTTTGCTATCCATCAGGCTTTGGATGCCTGATTTCAGCAGCGGATAATCGGTAGGGATAACAGCACACAGGAGGCAACCCTTGCTACAACCCGGAAATAAACCGGCTAGCAGTAGGTTCCTCTTAACAGTCAATAGAGGGGTAGCAACATCATTCACCGAAACAGCATACAAATCTTCCTCAATGGCATTTACTCTATGCTGGGGCATAGGAGCAGTTACAACATTTGGCCTCTCAGGCGCCTCAAACTGAATTTCCTTCGCATCAATAAGGTCTTGGACCTTATTTCTCAGGGCCCAGCAATCATCAGTAGTATGCTCGGGGCTATCAGAATGATAAGCACAACGGGCATTTGGGTTATACTTAGGAGATGCAGTATTCACGACCTTCGGAGCCTCTTTGATGGTCACCAAGTTGGTTGATAACAGTTGCGGTAAGATTTGTGACAAGGTCATACTCAGCCGAGTGTATTGCCTCTTGGGCCTCTCACCCCTTTGTTGATTGTACTGCTGAGGAGCAGCAGGTTTTGAAATTACCAAAGCATTGACGGCTTGGCGGTGTTCGGGCTTAACTTGTCTTCTAGGACCATAGACGGCACTAGCCTCCTTCTTGAAAGGCTTCTTCTCAGTACTTGCGGAGGCACCCTTCTGTATCTTTCTTGACCTGATGCCAACTTCTATCCTTTCACCCGTCAGGATCAAATCCGTAAACCCAGCGGAGGAATTACCAACCAGATGATTGAAGAATGGACCAGACAAGGTCCCTAGAAACATGTCAACTAGCTCACAGTCAGTCAATGGAGGTTGCACCCTGCCAGCCAAATCTCTCCATTTTTGCGCATATTCTTTGAACCCTTCGCCCGTTCCTAGTGACATACCCTGAAGTTGGGTACGCGTAGGAGCGAGGTCAGAATTGTATTGATATTGTCTATAAAATGCGGTAGCCAAATCTTCCCAATGTCAGATACTGGTTCCATCTAGCTGATAGAACCACTCAAGTTGTGACTCCGAAAGGCTATCTTGGAAGAAGTGGATCCAAAGATTTTTGTCTGCCGTGTAAGGTTGGATCTTCCTTACGTACGATCTGAGATGCAGCTTTGGACAGGAAGCCCCGTCGTATTTGGAAAAGGCAGGCGCCTTGAACTTGTGTGGGATTACCACCCCAGAAGATAACCCTAAATCTCCGAAATCCAGCCCCGGCACATTTTGAATCTCCATGGCACTCAAGCGGTCCTCTAATTGCTTGTATTTGTCAGCAGCGGGAGGGTATTGTTCATCATTGTAATCCGTCTCGTTGTCGAAGACTGCAGGACTAGGAGCCCCTCCCCCTTGGGGACTGTCTTTCTCTGCAGAGGAAGTAGTTGGATCAGCCTCGTTATGGAGTGTGTTCCCAAACCTACGTCCAGTATTCAACAACGCAGTCCTCTTCTTCTTCTTCTTCTTTAAGAGCAGAGCCTTCAACTCTTGTTGACCTTGGGCCAGGCTCATGACCATCTCTTGAAACTGGGCACTCTGGTCCTGGAGGGCATTGATAGCTTGCTCACTGGATGATTCTGGATTCATGATGACTGTTCAAAATAAACAGCGAAGGAGATTAAGCAACCTGTAGAAAAAAAGGGTACCTGTTATGCACATGATGCATGAGATGCTATCTATGCAATGCATTCAAGGATTTTAGAAATTCACAATTGTTGCAGACAAAAAGAACGCACGTCATATTAATAAGAAGAAATTTGTTAGTACATAAGTGCCCCATGGGCCAAATATTACAAAAACAACTTCTCAAGGTAAAAAGACGTTGCGCATCCTCTTTGGCGCAATGTAGGTGTTAAGGGCCTCTTGCTCATGGAGTCGGCGGGTGAGCTCTAGAACCTTCTTCTCGCTCGCGTAGAAGCTGGCTTCAAAAGTGTTTCGTTCCTCCTTGAGTTGTATCCAACTCTTCTGCATCTCCTCCCACGATGTAGGCATGTTAGGATGTAGGATGGTGTAGGGAACCTCTCCTTCCTTGACGGGCTCTTTAATCACAGGGAGAACATGAGGATAAGGCATCATTAGACTCTGGGCTCGGGCTCGTACCCACTTGAGATAAGGTTCAAGAGGGATGGAGTTCTTGTGCCTCAGTGTCTTGCTATCAACCTTGTTGGGCCTCCCCCAAGATCTGATGAATCTTTGGCGAAGTCCTTGCGCATCGTTGTCGAAGTCAAAAACTAGGTCAGGAATCAACATGTCGTGAGGGCCATCCCTCCGTGCATATCCAAATTGCCTAAAATCTAGGCAAGGGTTGTAGGTGATACCTCCTCTGATTCCAAGTAAAGGAACATTAGGAAACTCTCCACAACGATCGACGATGATGACATTTTCTCTGAACTGAGAACACCAATGTACATCAGAGTGAGTAAGAGTCATCAACCGTTGGGACCACCTTGAGCCTTGGTCATTCTTCAAGACAGATTGTGGAAGGTGCGAAATAAACCACCTTGCAAGGACAGGAGTACAGCACATGAGAACACCCTTCTTTCTCATTGTTCGTGTGTAAAATGAGTGAAGGATGTCCCCAAGCAATGTTGGTATTGGATTTCTGGATAAGAAGATTTTGACGGCATTGACATCTACAAGCTGGTCAGGATTTGGGAACAAGACCAACCCATAGATAAGGAGTGCCACAATTTCTTCAAAGGCTTGTAGGTCCAATGAGTTCCAACATTCTTGTGCCTTCTCAAACAAGAATTTTGCTAAGAATCCTTTGACGCCGCTTCTAGTTTCCCAATGCCCCTTGATGTCAGAAGGCTGTAGATGTAATGCTCGACCAACATCTTCAGGCTTTGGTTCCTTTTCCGTACCGTTGAAAGGTAGTTGATTAAGGATAGGAATTCTCAGGAGTTGAGAAAACTCCTCCAAAGTGGGCACCAACTGGTAGTCGGGGAAAGTGAAACAATGATGAAGAGGGTCAAAGAACTGGAATAGCACTTTCATCATATCCTCTTCAATGTTGGTGTTGACTAAGCTGAGTAGTCTACCATGTCTTTCACTGAAGGATGAGCTTTCCGGAATCCTTGATGTGAGCTCCTTGAGTTGAGGAGGGATCCTCACAAGGTTGACTTGGATGGTTTTTCTGCGAGGAATTTCCATGACCTACAAAACAAGAACAAAGGTGAAGATCTAAACCCTTGAAGTGGTTAGTAAATGCATATGATGCTTTATGATGTTCATGATGTATGCACAAGCATATGTACAAGCAATTCACACCAAAGCCTAGTTTCAGGCTTGCATGGGGTTTCATAGGTAAGTACCCTCTTGAGTGTAGTTGGCTTAAAAACCTGTCCTATAAATAGTAACCGGGTTCTAAGGAGCTCAATATCATTGGATTGTTTTCATTGTTCATTGTTTTGGTTTAGCCACTTAACTAGCGACCAAAATATTCCAAGAAAACAACCCTCAATGAGTGTAGTATCGAGTATCTACCAACTTCGGACTGCACCAAAGCCAGTCATCTCACTACCCCTAATAAAAGGCCAAGATGGTCAAATAAGGTTCTAGGTCATTAGTGCTTAGTGACATCACTCAGCGGCCCCGTACTCTCCTTGATTGAACTCAAGGGTTACCGGTACTCACAAATATGTCGCACTAATATAGCTATTGCTTCGACCGTGTCGGTATACCCCGCACAGTTTCCACAACGTATTGCTATCTATGAATGTTTCCTAAAATCCGGGTGTAGGATTGCAAACCCAAACAAAGAACCAAAAGATAAAGCAAATAAAACATACAATTAGTCATGCAAGAGGGTGATCTAAGCCCTAAGGTTACTCCACTTTAAAAGAATTTGTCCCCAGAAGAGTCGCCAGATCTGTGATACGGTGGGAGAACTGACTTGAGCTTTTGCGTTTGTTTTCGCAAATATTTCGGTTGATCAAGAGTCGCCACTGACTTTTTATTTTATCCTAAGGAAAGGTTAAAAAGCACAGCAAAAACCTTTGAGATGTTTTCTTGGGTTCGGGGAGTAGATTATAGAAAGGGAAGGTATTAGCACCCTTTCTATCCATGGTTATCCATGGGCTCTTAGTTACTTGCTTAGATCAACTTGCCTTAATTTTCAATTGTTTGAAATGGTGCTTTGTGTGTGTGGGTTTGAAAATGTTTTTAAAAGAGGCCAATGTGGTGGCAACCTTTGTAATGATCCATGTTGGGATGTATACAAAGGTGTATGTCTTTTGAAAAGGTTTTCAATGTTTTTTGAAAGTTGTTTTGAAAGTGTAGTGATGTGTGGTTTGAAAATAGGCAAGTGTTTTGTTTTGCAAGTTTGATTCAAGTAACTAAGAGGTTGTCTACTCCTAAATTTCTCAAAGATTTCTCCTATGTTTTTAACCCTTTTAACAATTTTGTTCCACCATTGCATTTGGTGGACAATCTTGTGTTAGGATGTGAAAGGGACGGGCGCGGGTCATCGTTTAGACCATAATTGCAATGGTGCCAAGTATCTTTGGGCAATTTTTCCTTGGAGGGACTTGATCATTTTTTAGGCAACTTTCGAAAGCGTCAATAAGGGACTATGATCATTTGAATTGTTTTTCTTTGCCCAAAGAGACCTAACATGCAATATGGCCCATTATTGAAGGCAACAAGTGGAATACCCTAGGGGTGCAAGTGTGATTAGTGTTGTCCATTTTCATGCTTGTTTATCTTGAATTTAGGTCAAACTATTTTTGTTGTTTTTGATTCGCATACAAAACCCTAATTCTAACATGGCATAATTAGAAAGCTTTAAAGTGCGAAAAATAAAGTTCCTAAGTTATTACAACACAATATATGGGAAGGGGGGTACAAATGTTCAAATGGGGGTATTTTGACAAGGAATTTAAACCTAACTATTACATCAAAATTGAATTATACAAATTATTTAATATACAATAATTAAATAAAAATGGAATAAATATGCAAGATGCAAAAAAAAATGTTTTTTATATGTATGAAAAAAGTGTTTTTTATATGTCAAATAAACAAAATAAAAAGTATTAATTTTTGGAGTTTTTATGTATTTAGGGCAAAACCCTAATTTTGCAAATAAAAGGTATTTATTATTTAATATATACAATGTTTATTAATTATGTACAAAAATAAAATAAAAATGAAGTATATTTGTAAAAAAATAATTTTTGAGATCAAATATTAATAAAAAAATAAAAATGTATTACTTTTATATTCTTTCCTAAATATACTAATAAATATATAAGTATTTATATTATTTACTAAATATATTATATATACAAAAATAAACTATTTAATATTTATTAAAAAAAAAGTATATTTTATGTAAAATGTTTTCAAGAGGTAATATAAAATAAAATCAGAAAATAAACATGTTTGCATTATTTTTTAGTATTTTGAATAAGAGTACATCTATATATTTATTTATGTACAAATACCCATTTAAACAAATAAATGCCTAATAAATACAAAAATGGTTTAAAAAATAATTTTTATATTTTTGATATTATGAGAAAAAATAAATAAGTCAGAACAAAAAAGAAAAGGTCAAAAATCATAAGAATAAGCATAATGGGCCAAGGGGGTGCAAAAGTAGAAATGAGGTGCAAATAGGAAAAACAACCAAGCCCAGCCCAGAAGGGTTGTCTTCAACCTCCAGACTGTTTGAACATGAACAAAAACGCGCGTTTTCTATCTCCAGATTCCTGGACTTTAAGGCAAAACTCACAACATGAAAAATGTATAGCATTAAAAGACGAATCCAGACATATAAAGAACTTGACTTAACTCTCTAAGATGAGAGAGAATTTCTCCATCTCTAATTCTTGACCTAAGTTTCCATCAATGTTCAGACCTTAAATTCTCATAGCACATGAAAAATAAATGGAAAGTAAAGATATGTACAGCTTCAGGGGCATGAGTAGAACATTTTTCATTCACAAACCTAGAGCTAACAATGCCTGGATAGGGAGATAGAAGTCCATGAACTTACCTGTTCAGCTTGAATCGTATCTGGCAATGGAGGTACTTTCAGTGCAAGGTGATGATTGGAATAGCTTGCTTGAAGTTCAGGGATGCTTCTCCAACCTTTAGTTTGCTTTGGAACTAGCTGAATCGAGCTATAGAACTCCACCTGCAAAACAGAAAAATGAAAATGGTGATGTTGGTTAGAGGTGTTACAGTCTGCTTCCAATGCTTTGGACAGTTTGTATGGATGGTAGGGAATGTGTTTGAAGTGGTTTGGATGGAAGTGCACGATGGAAATGAGTTGTGGGAATCCAACTGCAGCCTAAGCCCTATTTTTGCAGTTTTATGGTGATTCTGTGTTTGAGAGGGTGTTGGAGATGGTTGGCTCGTGTTCTAGCTCTGTTAGGATGTATGGAATTTGTTTGCAATCTTTTCTTAAGCTTGCCTTGACAGGAATGTGAAGTTCTGTTTGTTATGCCAAGTTACTTCTAACTTAAGCAAGAAATGGCAAGTTGGTGTTTTAGGCTTGTACAGGCCCCTCTAGCATGCTGCATAATCTCTCCTTGATCAGTGGGATTAGTCTAATAACTTGTGCCTCAGAGATTTTCTTTGTACCTTCTTGATTTACAAATTGACATAAAGCACTTCTTTTCAAAAATGGCAAAAATGCTTTATCTAAAAATGGCGTAATCTTACATATAATGTTTGAACACACAAAATAAGGTCTTGGCACAAGGGATATGCATTAAATTATTGAGTGAAAATGAGATATAGGACCTGTAATCAAAGAATGCAAGCTGATTTCAAAATGGCCTAGATGTATGAACATGTAACTTGGCCATATACAAAGTGACTTTTTCCCAACTTGCCAAATTCGATTCTCCCTAACCATGAGGTTGTTTGATGAGTTCTTGGACACTTTGGAAAGCTTGGAATGTGTACTACAATCCATCTTTGAAATGCAAATTGAAATTCCAAGTGGAAGTATGTGAAAAATGGTCTTGAAGTTAGGCAAAAATCCTGCCTAAAATAGGTCAAATTTCTCTAAGTTAAGAATGGTTTGGTACCCTTGTTCCAAAAATTGTAACTTGAGCTACAAGCTTCTTTTGAGGAAACTTTGTGAATCAAAGTTGTAGATTTTGCAATGTACTACAACTTTCATGTTTTGACTTTTCCTTGAATCCAAATGAATCTTGGTGAGAAAGTGGGACAAAGTTAGGAAAAAATTAGGGTTTTTCATAACTTAGAAAAATTCTAAGTTATGAAAAATCTTCATTTCAAACCCTAATTTGCAATTCTTGATTTCTTGATGAGCAAGTTTCATGATTTGGCATGTTTTGATGAAAAATGAATCTTGACACTTGATTTTGACCAAAAAGTCAAAGTTTGACTTTTCAGTATACAGTCAAAATTGATCAATTGACTGGGAAATTCAACTGTCAATCTTGTGCATTTGGGATCTTTTGGACTTGTTGAGTATGTCAAGACAATCCATGGGGTCCTTGAGTCTATATGTGAGCTTGGTTTGCCATTGGCTAGGTCAAACAGTCAAAAATTGCCTTTGTGCAGTCAAAACCCTAAAAATGACCATTTTGCCCTTTTGGTTATCTGATCAAATTTCTTGTGGAATTGTGATCCAAACTTGATAAAATGGTCCATATGAGTTCATAATGTTGATGTGGGTCAATTTTCATGAGATTTGACTGTCAATTGGCCACAGTTGACTTTTTCCCCAATACAGTTGATTTTTAGGTCAACTGTCCAATTGACTGGGCAAAATTTGGAATCAAGACTTAAAACTTGGTATGGATAAACTTGGGAGTCCAACATGAAGCATGAAAGTCATCTTAGGCATTTTAGGTCAAAATATCTTTGTGCAAACACAAACCCTAATTTGGGTCAACAGTGCAAGGAGAAGTCTTGAGCAGAGGAAACCCTAACTGGACCTTGAGCTCCAAGGGTCTTGTGATGAGAAAATGTTGAGAAAATGGGAGGGCAAATTTTGGGGTACAACACCTACGTACCTCCTTTTTGTGCAATAGGGGATCAGGGTACACGTTGTTCCTCTTTTAAAAATTTTAAAACACAAATGTGTTGGTCAATTTTATGAGATAAAACATCAATGTCATTGTCCGTGTGGAAAACATACGTACTACCCACAATCATGAGAAAGGAGAATTTGCATCATCTCAAAGTGGAGGATATGGCTTGGATTTTAAAACCAATAATGCCTCACTCAACACCCAAGTGGAAAATATCTCTCTTTACTACATATTGTAGAAGTATAGTTGTTTGCATCACTACAAGGATTGACAAGAGTTAGATCTTTTGAGAAAAGTTTAAAGATAAAAGCCAAAGTGGCAAAATGGTTTGAAATGAGATTGATTGACTTTTAGTCTTCTCACAAAAATGTCAAAGTATTGTTAAGTTTATTGGAGTTTATTTATGAAAATGTTTAAAAATGCATGGACCTAAGTCCAAGTTTATTATAAAAGTAATTCAAGTTCAAAACAAGAAGAATTTTCAAAAAGGGGGAGAAGATTTTTGAAATTAAAGAAGATGGGAGGAGAAGAAGAGGCTATCCTAAAGCATAAGGTAAAAGCTAGGGATAAGAACCATCTAACCAACAAGAAGCCAATACTTGACATTATGAGCCAAAATAGAATTCCCATTCTTTGGATTGAAACCAAACAAGAAAATTTACCAGACCTCTTGAGAGAACCAAACTTCAAGTGTATTAAGTCTTCACAGAAATTGGGCAGAGTAACGAATGTATACGGGTGAATTCCAGATTACAAACAAAGGGTGTAATCACAATAACCTGCACACGAAACAAACAAACAACCCAATGTCTTGAGGTAAACCTCAAGAGCTCCAGAAAAAATAATCAGATAAGATCACAAGGTCTCCAATCATAGGCCAAGGTTTCTAATCCTAAGTCTAAAAAGTCCAATGCTCCATAATGCCAAGGGTACTAACCAAATAGTCAAAGTATCATTAAATATTTTTAGGGTTTATGTTGATTATTAGGTGTCTTTAAAAGAAAAGAAAAGCTCAAGTGAGCAAAAATAAAAATTGACAACAATATAAAGGGGCTCAAGTGAGCAAAGATGAAAAATAGCATGAAATGTAAATGCTAAAAGTAAATGGTGCATAAAGTAAAGAGCGTAAAATAAAAACACAAAATAAAATGAATTATTAGTGATTAGTGGTTAGTTGGATGATCATCTTGAAACTTGCATTTAGAACTCATTAGAGGATTGGTAGAACCAAAGCCTCCACACAATAAGTTGCATTTGCTTTTTGTCAAGTATATCATCCATTTGGAATCCTTATGAGTATCATTTAATGATTAACGATGTTTAAGTGATCCGCATTGACCAAAGGTATTGTAGATCCATTAGAGGATTGGTAGAACCAAAGCCTCCACACAATGAATCTCAAGGTTATTGGATCAAAGAGATCAAATTAACATATTTGAGCTTGCAAATATAAGTTTGGGCCACGAATGATCAATTAGTCGAATCGGGACAAAATTTAGCGTTATGTTAAGCAATCGTAAGTGGACTTATATAGAAGTTGCTCCTATTTTGAGGCCGGTCAATAGCAATCTATGCACCATTTGTTTTGAGACATGACATAGAGATCATGCTCCAACAACATTTAGTGCAATAAGAAGGAGATGAGATGAAGAGGGATGGGAGAGAATATACAAACCACTTTTTGATTAAATTTAATCAAACTATTATTAAAATCATTCATCCATTTTTGTGGAGTTAGACTCAACACCATGGATTCAATGATGTTAATAAAGTTCATGATCAAAAATTTAATCCAAGATCATCCAGAATATAATCACAAAATAATATTACATTTTAATATATACAAAAAAGGTTTAAAAATAATGTTTAAAAATAGAAATAAAAGAGAAAAATATCAACTATGTCCAAATTAATCAAGAAATAAAAGTAATACCATAGAAAAATAAGAAATGAACTAAAATAATTTTAAAATTTTTTTGAAAATATTTTAAAGTCAGAAACTATTTTTAAAATTAAAATAAAGGGGTAAAATAAACCAAAAATGATAAAAAAAATAGCAAAGTCAGAAACAAAAATAAAATAAGGTCACCAATATTTGTTACAATATCATTGGATCATTCCATAATTTTTTCAAAATTTAAAAATGCATAAAAGTATTTTTAAACATTTAAAACAATTCCAATAAAGTGTAAATTTATTAAAAAAAAACCAAAACACAAAATTAAATTGTGAAAAAATAAAAATCAGAAAGGGAATAATCAAAAATATTTTTTATAATTTTTTCAGATTTTTTGGACTAAAAATGAATTTTCTATGATTTTTTAAAGTTTAAAACAATTAAATATAAAAAATCAGAAAAGAAAATAAAAGTCAAAAATATGTGGACCATTGGATGAGAGTCAAAATGCGTTAGTAATCAAATCCAAGGGATCTGACGCGCTGTGCATATCATGGTCATTAGTGAATAAAGCACTTAATCAATTATTAAATCAGAATTCAAAAATAACAAGTGACGTGCCATCATTGGTTGGAAGATGACACGTTGGTCATCTTCAACCTCCAGCCAACGTGAATTGCAGGTCTCTCAAACTGTAAAATCAGAAGCTCAGACCTATTCCATTCGCTTCATCTCTTCAAGACGAAGACAACCACACCCTCGCGCCAAATTTATATAAACAGTAGCTCAAGCAATTTGGAAAGAAAGTTTTGAAAAGGGATTTGAAATTTCATGGTCAAAACGTGTTTCCAGTAAGAAGTAAGTGTTGCGACTAGAACCAGGGATATGAGAGCATCACAATGATATCAAAGTTTTGAAGAATTGATGAAGGAATCTACCTATTGAAGTTGAGTTGCAGAGCTTTGAAACTGGACTTCTATGGAGCAATATAGGGCACGATTCTTGAATTTAATTATATGGTTAGCTTTAGGGAAGATCAAGGAAGGTGAATTGGTGAAAAAATTGGATTGAAAAAGGCTTGAGAATGGATTTCGAAGTTGCTGAATTCTGAGTTAGGGAACAAGTTTGGCAGGGTGATTCTGGCTATCTAAGCTTGAGGAAATGAATGAGGGATGACCCTCTATTTATAGGGAATCAAATGGAATGTCCAAGCGTGTGAAATGATGAAGTTTAGAGGGAAATCGTGTGAAGTTGAAAACAAGAAAAGTGTGACTTCCAATTTGATCAAAACTCATCGAAAATGCGCGTTTTGTTGTGTTAATCAATTCTGGAACTTCATTAAACATGTTTAGAGGCATAAACACGTGGAAAACTTGTGATTAGAAGCCAAAACAAAGACTTCAAATTCTGACTTATGGGAAAACTTCAGTTCCAAGTTACCAAGTTCAATCCAATGGCATTCTCAGCTCAAGCGGTCTTAAGGCATTATTCTTGATGCTTTAGAAAGATGAGTTTACAAGCTTTGCAATGGAAAAATAATGGAATCAAAAGGATGCTTGAGCTGAAAGTTGTGTTGAGTCAAAGTTGGAGAAAAAGGGTTTACTTTCCATACTTAGAAATATTTCAAATACTTCTTCAAAAGTGACCTATAATGTCTTGCATCCAAACATAGCATTCTACTTGGAAAATTGAGGATTCATCTGGAGGACTTGTAATCTTTCTTCTTCATCAAGTTTCTTCCACATGAAAAATCCTTGGCACTTTTGAAGTGATTTGTTGATAACCATTTGAATAGAAGTATGTCTTTGGAATCACTCAAAAATACTAAAAGATGGGAAAGATATGCTTCTTTGAAGTTCAAAACCCTAACTCCTAGATCAAGAAAATGCTTTGAGGAACTTTGAAAATTTTGAATAAACTTCTTGTACCAAAACAAATTCTTTGTAAATATAAGTTGTTGATGATGATAATGAGAACTCATAGCAACCACAACCACTTCCGTATCTTGATAATTGAGAGAAATATGCACTTGTGACCAATGGGAACAAGACCTTGTCCAACCATGACTATTTTTCAATCAACCCCTTGTACTTTTTGGATCAAATATTGATAACTTGGAAATGTAGTGAACCAAAATAACGTTGCCATGACATCCCTTCCAAAATAACTTCAATGGTGAGGTTTGAACTTCTCAAGCTTCATTGACTAGGTCATGGAAATAAACTCATGAACCCATGGATCAACTTTGTTAAGCCCCATTGCCTTTACCTGCATTGTTAACAAGTAAGACAAACCAACATTGCATTTGATTAATTAAAAGGAAAGTCTAAACAAAAACATGAATGATTGCACAAGAAAAACAAGTCAAGGTGCTTGGTGATTCCTCAAAGAGAAAAGCTAAAGATAGGAAGGAGAACCAAAAACCCTAATGTGATCTTGTTGTGATTGAATCAATATGGTATGGTGAAGGGATCTTAGGGGAAAAAATTGGGGTACAACAGAGGTTAAGCTCCAATTCTTCTTTCTCCTTTTGATATTGATTTAAGGCTTTCTTCAAGTTGTCCATTTCTTTTAAGCACATAGGAAAAGGATATGGGATATCTAGTTTGTACTCAGGATCAACATCAAATGGTGACATAACAACTTGCACCCTATCCAAAACCCATTAGGTTTAAGGTTCTTTCGCCATAGTATTCTTCCTTTCGGCTTTTATTTTATTAACCTTATTCCAAGCTCGAATGATTTTTTGAGCAACTCTCGTTCATTTTTTCCCATGTTGTGAATGATTAGTTGTTGAAATTGTTCATTGGATGGTTTATCCTCCAAAGGGTACCCAAGTTGTCGCAAAGTCAAAGTTGTGTTATAATTAATACAACTCCTTGACCCAATCAAGGGAACATTCGGAAAATCTCCATAACTATAAATGATATTTCCAATGTTTAACTTCCTGGCATACCACAACACAGAATCTGCAGTAAGAGACCTTAATTTTTGAGGCCACTCATATCTTGTCAGACTATGAACCATGTAGTATTCCTTATTGAGATCAGTTATAAACCAAGAATATAAGAGTGGGGTACAACAGTTTAGTGTACCCCTCCCCTTTACGTAACGAGTGTGAAGAGCATAGTAAATATCAGCAAGTAACATATGAGTTGGGTCCGTATTCAAAGCTTTTGTGTTCCAAAATACACTAATAGTTGTAGGGTCAATATAGTCCAAAGTTCGTGGAAACAGATTTATACCAAAGACCAGTAGTCCTAAAAAATCAACACAAGGCTCACATTCTTTGTTACTGGCAAAAGAAAAGGATTTAGCCTCCAAATATTGTCTTTTAATCCCTTGTACATCATCTTCTTTTTTGTAATTAAGTGAAAACTCAGGATAAGAGATCCTTAAACCTTTTGCTATGTCCTTAACATCAATAGTTTGTCCAATTTCCACGTATCCTTTTCCCTTAGAAAATTTCAAAAGTCTATCGAATTCTTCCAAAGTCGACGCTAGTTGAAAGTATTGAAAGGTGAAACACCTTAACGGAGGATCATAGAGCTGAACTAAAGCAGAGATGGCATCTAACTGTACATCCACTTTTGTTAACTTATGGGTATCCCCATAGTGATGAACAAACATCTTCAAAGCTTTATCAGACATTTTCCCTTTGATGGTCTTGATCTTTGTCATATCTTGTGTGACGGCACAAACACGGACACGTTGTTTCCCTTTAGTATTCATTTTTAAGGTGCTCACCAAAACATTTGATTATTTTTTTCTAATCCTGTGAGTAAGACAAACAAAAAATAATGGATAATAATGAATATGTGAGATGCAAAATGTATGAATGCATGATAATAGTAACAGGATTGTATGAAAGGTATCCTTAGTTAGTAGGCTCCTAATTTTGGCCTACGTATATTCTACCCTCCCCATAAAGTGGCTTCCTTAAGGGTATCATGGATTACACTATAGGGAAAGGCATAAGGGCCTCCCTTAAGCGGTGCCTCTTTGTAGACCGAAACTTTCGTCTCTAAGGTCGTAAAAGGTCTCACCATGAGATTTTGGTTTAAGGATTATACAAAAAGTCATAAATTTCATTCCAAAGTCCTACCACCCAAGAAGATACTTCTTGATACATATTTCCTTTTTTTTTTAATTCTACCAAATCTAGGTGAATTCGTCACAAAAACTCATAGGGATGATATATCCCCTTGGCCAATAGACGAAGCTTCTTTCTAAGGTTTTTGAAAATATTCTTTTAAATAATAAAATCCTGCCAACAAATGAATAAAAATGAAAAATATATAAATAATTAAGTAAGCAAATATAGAGAAATAAGAAGAATCCTATAAACCCTAAACCAAAAGAAAATGATTTTAAACCCTAGGGTTGATTCCCCAGCAGATTCGCCAGCTGTAATAACCAGCTGAAAATTATAGAGTCGCCAGCATTAATTTTTATCCTAAAGAAGGGAATATAACAGATAACCCTAATTTGGATCATAGATTCTAAGTTTTTGACTCACTTTAGACGAAGGAAAGGTGTTAGGAACCCCTCGTCTATCTTGTTCACAAGGATACTAGGGCTTAGGTTAAATGTTTAGGAATAGGGTTTTTATTTTTTAATTAAGGGAACTCGCCACGGTTTTTAAGTCGTATGCCTACGTATCCTCTTATGAGGAATCAGAGTCTCAATTCGTGGTTTGTAGTTGTTTGGTTAGTTTTTTTATGGATTATGGAATATCTTGAATTCTCCTTGAACCAAGTCTGGGTTTATAAATTGCGGAGTTGTAGACGAAGTTCGCATTCGATAAAAAATATCTTCATAATCATTTTTGAAAATATATATAAGTTTGAATTTAGGTTAGTAAAAAAGGTTAGTCATGGATTGGTTAGATGTTTTCGAATATGTTATGCAATATGAGAAAATAATATATTTTAATACATGAGAAAAATATTTAATGCAATTAAGGTATTTAAAAAAAATAGTTAGCATTTAGAAAAAAGAGTTTAAATTAATAAACAACAATTTTATAATTTATTAAAAATACATTAAATACTAAAGATGTCCAATAATTATTAATATGCAAAAAATGTAATAAATAAATAAACAAATGAATAAATAAATAAAATTATAAAAATAAATTAATTTTATTTTAAGAAAAACGCAGAGGGTGCAAAATTAGTTTGTCTAGTAATTCTAGGGGTGTGAATAACATGGCCCTAAATCCAGATATTGGATTTAGGCCCAAAATGCAGGGGGTGCACTATTGAATTAAGGAAGTAATCGCGGGGTGTAGATATCATGGGCTCAAGTTTAGAATTTGAACTTGTCCCAAATAGGCAGAGGGTACAAGCTTGCATTGGGTGGTAATTCCAGGGGTGTGGTTAGCAACTTGTTTTGGCCCAAAAATATTGAACGTTGGGGGGTCCGTTTGGACCGCATGTGGGCGAGTGTATGCGGTTACAGTGAGCACACCGTTTTGGGATGTTTGATCAAGATCAGAAAGTTTGGGTTAAGGGTGCACGATATGAGTGTTGCACTGGAACGAGGAGGGAGTTTATAAAACAAATGACAGAGCTTGAGGCCCATTTTCTCGTTTCCTCTCTCTCTCTCTCTATGTTATTCTCCAAACAAAACAAAATTTTAGAGAGAGAAGCTCTAGCTTCTCTTTAGGCGATCGGAAATCTCCCCGCCATCCAGAAATCACTTTTGTCAGTGGTTTCACTCTTAGTCGTTGTAGGGCCACCGTGAGGAACCTAGAGCCACCACAGATCTTCATCAAGGTTCTTATGAACCCTAAGAATCCTAGGGTTCTTACATGAACCCTAAGCCTTATCTAAACCTAGAAACACAAACCTTTAGGACCCTAGGGTTCTCATATGAACCCTAACCCTAATTAGGAAGAACCCTAACCCAAACCCTGAGATTTTTCTAGTAACCCCAAAATTTAACACAAACCACAGAGATTCAACAACTATAACCCTAAGCTAAGTGAATCGAATTACCTCTCTTGCAGTGATTCTTCTTGTATTAGTCTTTTCTTAGTTTTATGATTCTCACGTATAATCTCCTTTTCTTGTTTTATTGGTGGGTGGAATGATGGTGGGCCGAAGGTGGTGGTTTGAAGGCGACGGCGACACCACAGATTTAGGGTTTCAGAAATTGAAACACATATCTCTTTTATATTTCCTTTGTTCTTCTGTTCACAAGTTTTCTCCCCCTTTCTTCTTAGAATTTAGGGTTATTTATAGGTTAGTTTTTAGATAGATTAGGAAATTTTCGTATAATTTCGGTTACAAGTCGTGATTGACAGTAGATTAGGAAATTGTAAAATTAGGTTAGAAATTAATATGATTTTGTTGTAAATTAGGTTGGATTTGATTTGTATTAGACGATTTGTAGATTTAATCTTAGTTTTTTTTAATATTTGATTCAATTTTGCTTTGTTTGATTTGATATGAATTGGGTTTAGATTTGTAAAGTAGTTGTTTTTTTTTTGTTTACTTAGTGAAGAGGGATAACATCGTTGTTGATGCACAATAGGGGTTGAAAACCCTAGTTGACCTCAGCCAACATACTAAAAAAATAAATATTAATATAATAATAAATAATACTATTGATAATTTAATAATTATAATAATATTTAATATTATAAATAGTAATAATAGTCTGATAATAATAATATGTTCAATAATAAAATATTTTTTTATAATAACTAAATAAATTAACTGAACGTTGACTTCGGTCAACCCTCTTCCAAAACTTATCATAAATGGGCGCAACATCTTAATGGACCTATCCGATAAAAAATGAAACAACAAGTCCTAAAAAAATGTACACACCCCTGTTGTAACCCAATTTTTGCTCCTAAGACTCCTCTATCATCTCATATCAACTCAATCATATCAAGATTACATTTGAGTTTGGTTCTTCTCCCTATCTCTAGGTTTACTCATGGGGGATCACCAAGCACTTTGATTTGTACATTGTGATCATATATGCCTTATGTTTATTAACTTTTAACTAACAAATATAATGAATGTTTTCTCTAAATGATAATACTATAGGTGAGGGCACAACACATTTCATCAGCTTGATTCATAGGTTCATGAGTTTATTTCCATGCCTTCTTAAACAAAGATTAATTGAAATCCAAGCTTCATCATTGAGATTGATTTAAAATTAATATCATGACAAGTTCTACTATGATTGATCATGCCTCAATTTTCAAAGGAAAACAAAAGATGCCAGAATTGATTGAAGAGGTTTGACCTAATTGGATAAGTTCTTGATTCCTTGATCACAAGTGCATAACTCTCTCAATTCTTAATATTTGGAAGTGGTTATTTTTGCTATGGGTTCTTATTATCATCCAAAACAACTTCTATTCACGTGGAAAAAGTGATTGTTCAAGAAATATTGTCAAAATTGAAAGGGGTTCCAAGTCATTTTGGTGTTGTAGGAGCTAGGGTTTTGAACTTCTAAGGGCTATATCTTGTTCATCTTTTGAGATTTTTGAGTGATTCCAACAATATGCTTCTCTTTAAAGTTTTATCAACCAATCACTTCAAAATTTTCAAGAAAATTTTGTGTGGAAGATTCCTAATGATGGAGAAAGATTACAAGCCCTCTAGATAGGCCATCAAATTCCCTTATGTGATTTCAAAAAAAGTCATAACTTGGTCAATTTTTATCTATTTGAGCCCATTATTTTTCCATGTTGATCTTAAGGATGTGAACTTCAACTTTTCTTTTATTTGAAAAGCTTGAAAATGGTAAGAAGATGCCTCGAAAACTCAAAAGATTATAGGTCACCTCATGGATTTTAACCAAATTCAAAGGATCATAACTTGTTCAATATTTGTAATTTTTTAGTGAAAAAAGTTTCAAAATACTCTTTAAAGAGTCCACTTCAAGTTATCATCAATGATCAAATCTCAATTTTGAAGGAATACATTGTTTGGAGTCAAAACATTATAGGACTTTTTTTTAGAAAAACTTAGCATTTTTCTAAGTACAAAAAATCAGCGTTTTTTTCTATGATTTTGTCCAGACACAACTTATAGCTCAAGCATCCAAATGATCTCACTCTTTGCACATTGTAAAGTTTTTGAGCTTATCTTTCAAATGTTTCAAGAATTATGCCCTGAGACCTCTTGAGTTGTGAACACCATGGATTCAAAGTTGGTACCTTGGAACTGAAGTTTCACTTGCAGACAAATTGCAATTTCCATAATGTGACTTCTAATCATTAAATTACCATGCGTTTTTCACTTAAACATGATCAACAAAGATGATCAGATTATTTAGAGTGACAAAAGGCATCATTTAGATGAGTTTTGATGCACATGTGCACACACTTTGCTCATGAACACAGGTGTGCACGAATTCATTTGAATTTGCATCATTCACCCTTTTTCTTGATCCCGTTCACTTCTCCTAAATCGTGTTAGCCAAGTCAAGTTTCAGAGCTCTAAATTTGAACTTCAATAGATAGATTCCTTCATTAATTCTCTCAAAATTTGCTACTACAATGAAGCTCTCATCATTCTGATACTCGTCGCATCATTTGTTTTTAACTGGAAGTGAGTTTTGGTCATGAATTTTTAAATCCCTATTCAACTTTTTTCTTCTGGTATTTTGCAAATCGACTGAGTCATACTTTAAATAATTTTTTCGCGAGGGTACAGTTGTCTTCGTCTTGATGAGACTAAGCGAATGGCATTGGCCTGAACCTCTAATTTTATAGTTTGAGGAACATGGTTTTGAGGTTTACTAGAGGTTGAAGACGACCACGCTGGCGTCTTCAACCAATGAAAGTTTGCCACGCATTTTTCAAATTTTCTTTTAAAATATTTGATCCAGTGGTTTATTCACTAACGACCATGATATGCACAGCACACCAGATCCCTTCGAATTGATTACTAACGCGTTTTGACATTGATCCAATGGTATATATATTTTTTGTTTTATTTTTATTTTCTGATTTTATATTTTAATTGATTTAAACTTCAAAATTTCATAAAAAAATCATTTCTGACACAACAAATCTGAAAAAATTCTTAAAAATACTTTGGATTTTTCTCTTTCTCATTTTTATTTTTTTATAATTTTATTTTATAATTTGATATTTTTTATAATTTTTCACTTTAATTAACTTGTTTTAATTGATTAAAAATAATTTCCTTAATTTTTAAATTCTGAAAAAATTATGGAAGGATCCAATGATCTCTTGACAAATATTGGTGATCTCACTTTATTTTTATTTATGATTTTATTATTTTTTACAAATTTTGGTTTATTTTGCTTATTTATTTAATTTTTTAAAAATAGTTTCTGACTTTAAAAAATTCTGGAAAATTTTGTCAACACTTATTGAATCATGTTTGGCCTCTGACTAGTTTTTAGGATTTTTATTTTGTATTTTAATATACTTTGTGTATTTTACCAAACATTTTTCTTTTTATTAACCATTTTAATTTTTTTTATTAATTTTTTTTTTGTTTGGTCCTGACTTGAATTTCATTTGGTGACAAATTCATAAATCTCATTGGATCTTGGGTGTTGATAGGTTGAGAAACCAAATCCACCAAAATGGATGAATGATGTTGATGATATTTGAAACCCTAATTTCATTTAATACATCCCCTCCCTCTTCATCTTATCCCTTTCTTACTTGTATCAGATGTTGTTAGAGAATGACCTACATATCATTCCTCTAAGCATATGGTATATAGATTACTATCCGGCGTCAAAATAGGTGTGACTTCTACATAAGTCCACTTACGATTGCTTAACATAGCGCTAAAGTTTGTCCCAATTCGAGAAGTGATCATTCGTGACCCAAACCATGTTTGCAAGCCCAAGTATGTTTAATTTGAAACCTTTAATCTGATAACCTTGAGTTTCATTGTTAGGAGGCTTTGGTCTTATTAATCCTCTAATAAACCTTCATAAAATTTGGTCTAAGTGAATCATTTAAACATCGTTGATCATTTGTTTTTGCCTCAAGAATTTGAAATGAATGATATACTTGACAAAAAGTAAATGAAACTTATTGTTAGGAGGCTTTGATTTTATCAATATTCTAATGAATTTTCAAATGCAAGATTCAATATGGTCATTCAACTAACCTCTAATTTCTAACTCATTAACAATTGAGTTTTATTTTTGTGCTTTTACTTTACGCCTTTACTTTTACGCACCATTTATTTTAGCTATTTTCATCTTTGCTCACTTGAGCATTTATCTTTATGTCATTTTTTTATTTTGCTCACTTGAGCTTTTCATTTTCTTTTTGAAGATACTTAATAACCAACTTGAACAATAAAAAGCTTTAAGAATACTTGGACTATTTGGTTACTACTCTTGCCATTATGGAGTTGTGGACTTCTTGGACTTAGGATTAGACCTTGACTATCCTCGGGACCTTGTGATTTATGTTGTTATTTTGTCTGGAGTTCTTGGGGTTTATCCTAAGATATTGGGTTGATTTTCTTTGTGCATGTTATTTTGATTATATGCTTTATCAGTGATGGGGAATCTCTCTGTATACAGCCGTTACTCAGCCAAATTTTTGTGAAGACTTAATGAATTTGAAGCTTGGTATTCTTAAGAGGTTTAATATTTTTGCTTGTTTGGTTTCAATCCAAAGGATGAGAATTCTACATTGACTCATTGTGTCAAGTGTTTGCTTCTTGTTGGTTAGACGATTATTTTCCCTAGCTTTTATATTATGCTTTAGGATAATCCCTTCATCTCCTCCCATCTTATTTAATTTCAAAAATCTTCTCCCTCCTTTTCAAAACTCTTATTGTTTACTAACTTGTACGACTTTCATAATAAACTTGGACTTAGGTCCATGCATTTTCAAAAATATTTTATGATATTTTTGAATTTTTAAATATGTGTTATATAATTACCATATACTTCTAAAATAAGAGAGACAGAGAGAGGGGATATATCAAGTAGGAAGATTTTTAAAATAAGAGATATGAGGATTAAATATTAACCATTAAATTTGATAAATGATTTTAATTCTCCCATCTCTTATTTGAAAAGTCCTCCTACTTGACATATTC